>JALBCR010003069.1:0-58634 GCA_030710515.1 Abscondita cerata | reverse complement strand
TCAAGCTTCGTTCAGTTACATGTGCTAGGGCATCAAGCTTATTAGCATCATTAGACTGGGTTAATCCTTTGTCAAATTCGGTAGCTTTAGGACAGGGTTGAAGTATCGAACCATAAAAATTAACAAAAAGTTCTAATGTTACATTTATTAAAGCTGCATACAAAAATGTGTTTCTCTTTAAGCGGTAGCAGCGTTTATTAATTTTAAATTTATAGAAATTGTTTTTAGATGAAAACCGAGATGAAAACAAATGCGACACTGAATACTATAGATATATAATTTTTTCTACTTCCACCTACAAAATGTCATTTTCTGCATCGTTTTGTATGTGCAAAAAGCAAATGTCTCAAGCTGTGGGAAAAGTGACGTTAAAGCATGGCATAGGCAAAGGCAAACATCGTTTCCGTATTATTCCGAAAAACATAGGTGCTTTATTCAGTATTATCTACAACGTTACTAAGCAACCGTTAGAAATAAAGCTGTCAATAAATTTAAATTTGACTTCTTGAAATAATAGGGATATAAAACCTGGTGGTCGTAGAAAAAGTATCGTGTGCGACACGTGCAGAAATGCAATTTGCATTTTTCTGCACTTATTACACAATATACTATTGTCGGCGACTAGCATTAGAAAGCTATGATTATAAACGTCAAAATCGTTAATAATGCGTCACATTCTGGCACGACATGTGATAATGTAGTGTCATAAAAGTACGCCTTATAGAAAATCATAGTAACTGTTACGGCATTGCGATTACTTTTAAATAATTTTTAATGGAGCGAACTTGAATAAAATTTAAAACTGAATCATGCTTTACAGAGAACTAGTTTGACAACAAAATAGCATATGAAATTCGTTTATAATGTGGGATTATGACATGAGTGAATTTTATCGAATGAACGAAGCGTAATCCCTTACATTATAAACTAATTTCATAATATACTATTATAGCGGTATCAATAAAAGTTAAGTTTATACCTAATATATCAAAAATTAAAGTGAATTTTGAGATCTGCTTTGGATCAATTGAAAGCTGTTATAAGTCTTCAGGTGATAAGCTGTATAAAATTTGCAATATTTAATTTAGTTCAGTTATAATTAAATTGAATGTGTTTTCACATAATAAAATACGCTATAACTGTCTTCGAATAAAACCGAGTCAGCTGTCTTCAAAAATGTGATTTGCTTTAAAATTGTATCAAAAAGGTAAATCAATAACTCAATTACGACAAAATTGAATGAAAACTGTAAATAAATGAAATGACGTACAAGACAAGAAGGACGAGAAAAACATCAAGCCGGTGTATTTCTTCAATTAATTATACCTATTATTTATTTATGTTGCAGAAAATAGTTTATTTTACAACAAGAGATGAAAGTTCCGCTTTTCGTGAGAGAGAATTTGCTCACGAACGAAAGTGAGTGATCAATCTCTCGAAACGAAAAACGTAATTCATCTCGAGTAGTAAATACTATTTTTCTACGAAATGAGAATAAAATAAAAAACTAAAATAATTAATAAAAACAAATTGGTTTCGAATACGTGAGGTTTTTTCACTGTTTAGTTCAATTTTGCAAAATGACAATATTACATCCCGACGCGGGAAAAATCTAGTTTGGTATTAAAACTATAACGAAATAAAAAATTCTCTTGTATACAATAAATTACTATTTATTTATCTAAAACAATCGCTCTTTATGCAAGTGATATTTATGTTGGTAAGGCAAATAGATTATAATTCGGTACTTTTTATAAAAAAGTACTACAAAAAAGTTTGAAAACAAAAGATGAATGTAAGAACTATATAACTCATAATCCGATATGTAAGAATTAGCTCCAGGCTGTTTTGAAAATACCACATTATAATAGTGTACTGTTGTTGAAAATCCTTTTTTAAACATTCTAAGCTATGTATGAGATTACTCCTCCAAAACAAGGGCTCAAGTATCTCTTGAACTATAGTAATACCATTGAATGGTAATTTTTGAAGTACTATTTTGCTCTTGTTCGTATTCGGTTGTGTTTTTCTTGTTGTTGTGATTATTGTTGATAAAATTTGCTTGTACACGGACTTTGATTTTGAATTTTGACTTTGAATTACGACTCTGGCTCTGAATTTCGATTTTACGATTATATTGTTGGTTTTGGCTGTTCTTGGACAACGAGTTTGTTTGTTTTCTATTCGACTTTGAAAGTTTTTTTTAATAAAACATGGGTAGAACATATACCAGGACGAAACGACGTGGAAAGGCATCAGTTTCACAGAGAATACGAAAGAGGAGGACCAAAGCTTTCAACTTATGCTTGTCGGATTCTTACGTTCCCGAAGATAGTCACGTGGCGTATTTCAATACGTAAGTAAAGCATACTTCGAAATAAAATATTCAGTAATTAAAATTAAGTTTAGAAATTATACTTAACTTAAACTTTTTATGATAACTGAGAAATTTATTAAACTACTCTAGCTTCAAAGTGTATAAATTTATAAACGTATTCTTTTTTTTCGAGAAAATAAATTGTTTACATTTTTTTAGTCTACCAGAAGAACACTTTCCGGAATTGGAAGTTGAAATAAATGATTCATACCAGGAAAATGATAAAGCAAAGGTCATTCTTGAAGGAAACCGTATTGTCAATGTGACGTATTTCATAGAAGAGTGCAAGAAACTAGCGCTTCACGACTTACGATGTACAATGGGAAAATGGAATTTACCAAAGAAGTGCTTCATGGAATAAATTCAAAGTTGTTTTATTTCTGTAGTACTTGTAACAACAGCATATATATAAGTACACACCCCAATAATTCCGTTCAAGCGACGACTGAATCTTTAGTGTGGGGAAGCTTGAGTATCGGCATTGGGTATTCACAATCACAAGAATTTTTAGCAACGATGAATATTCCTAATATTTCTTCAAAAACTTTTCAAAAGCATGAAAAATAATAGGGGAAAATGGGAAATACAATTATGTAATGAGATGAAGAAGGCAGCCAACGAAGAAAGAGCTTTCGCAATTAGTGAAGGTAATGTGAAAGATGGTGTACCTTTATAACAGTTATTGTGGACGGTGGTTGGGCTAAGAGGTCATATGGTCACGGTTACTCGTCGATGTCAGGAGTTGCTTGCATAATTGGCGAAAAATCACAAAAGCTTCTGTATGTTGGTGTCAAAAACAAGTTCTGCTACGCGTGTGCAAGAAATACCAAAGAAAATCATTTGTGTTACCGTAATTATGCTGGATCCAGTACAGCAATGGAGCATGATATTATTATCGAAGGTTTTCACGTAGTGAAAAGGATTATGGATTACGTTATAAATACATGATAGGAGATGGCGATTCTAGTGTTTTCGCGAAAATATTACAAAATGTTTCTTACGGACGGTCAGTTGAAAAACTTGAATGTGCCAATCATGTGACGAGGGCGTTAACGTCAAATCTACATAAAATTTCTTTAAAAACTATCTTCCCCATAGAATGTCGTAGAATTTTGAAGGCAAAGATTAATAGATTTACGATAAATCTCAGAACGGCGATAGCCAGATCGAAAGATGTTTCTCTGTTGAAAACGGATTTGAAAAATCTTTCCTTTCACATTTTTGGTTTCCATGACTATTGTAGAGACGAAGTCTGCCAGAGAAAACACCTCAACGAAGAAAATCTCACTGTTATAATGAAACAATCTGGACTATTTGAAGAGATTGAAAAATGTATGGATAATGTTGTTAGAAAAGCAGATCGTTTAAAGCGGAATGTAACAACTAATTTTGCTGAAAGATACATGTCTTTAATTGCAAAGTTTTCCGGAGGAAAACGCGTTAATTACACCACAGGAGGTTCCTACCAAAGACGTTGTTTCGGAGCTGGATTGGCTTTTAATTCTGGACCATCTTTCTTTTGCTTCAAACACTTACCTAAAAGATTATGTCAAAGACGAGAAAGAATGCGACAAAACAAATATATCAAACGAAAAATATTTCAACAAAAAGCGCATTGCAATGAGAACTTCCGCTGGCACGGACCAAAATTACGGACCTAATGCACAAGAAGCTTTACCTGACTTATCGGATGTAGAAATGGAAACAAAAAGCAACATATTCTGTCGAGTTTGCAAAATCAAGCAGATAATTTGGAAAAAATAGAAAGGAACACTCTCGGACAACACCAGAATTCTTTATGGTATGATATGCGTCGAAACCGAATAACTGCTTCTAATTTTGGAACGATATGCTTTCGGTCGAAAGGCTTCTTTATATTCTGCGAATTCTACAGAAGTCACAAATTTACCACCTTCCTTGAAATACGGAAGAATTTATGAAAAAAAGCAATTGAAATATTTACTGCAAAACTAATTTGCAGGTGTCGGCTTGTGGTCTCTTCGTGGATAAAGATAATCCGTTTCTAGGTGCGTCACCGGATGGACTGATTGGAGATGACGATATAGTCGAAGTGAAATGCTTATTTTCAATTAGAAACAATAACATAAGGGAAAGTGCAAAAGTAAACAAAAAATTGTGCGTTCAAATTAATAATAGTGGAAACGGTTGTTTGGAACTAAAAAAACATCACTATTACTTCCAAATTCAAGGACAATTAAATATTTCAAAAAGGAAGAAGTGTTATCTTATTCTGTATACCGACAAAGATTGTGAAATATTAGAAATTAATAGGGAGGTCGAATTTTGGTCTAACACCATGTTGCCAAAATTAAAAATTTTATTTAAATTGTGTTTTGCCGGAATTGGCGGATCCGCGAATTCCTCGAGGACTTGTCGCCCGCGATTCCGCTTCGACAATCGAAGCGAGATTGCTGCTGCCAATCGCAATAAACAAAATAAAATATTTTTGTGTTATTTTTCATAAACTTTGTGTTTATTTTGTATTATTTATTAAATATATGTTTTCTAAAAATAACTTGACTTTTTCATTACCTAGCCGCCACTAATCCGTTTTAATCCAGAACTGTGTATTTACAAAAGGACTTTCCTGTCGGAATAATAAGTACGTTGTCGGTACTTATAACAAGTAATTAGCTCCGGGCGGTAGAAACTGTAACCAATCAACCGAAGTCTTTTGTTTACCTTTAGGTTGAATATTAAATAAAATTGAAATATACGAGATTCTTTCAAATGTGTATCTAACATTAATTTGTTTAAAATAATACTGTAAAACTTGGTAAATCAATAATGCTCAATAGTCAATACTTTCTCATTTAGATTATATTATTTTATTTATAGATATAGATATGGATACCAATTATTATTAATTACATAAATTTGATTTAATTTTTTATATAAATTACGTTATTACCAAAATATTATGTCAATAATAATTTCTGCTTATAATTTATTATTATGGGTCACGGTCATGCTGCGTCGGGCTTCAGCAGGTATTTACCCGAAATCGTAGTATCCCGTTTGAAACTTATGAATGACGAAAGTAGACTTTTAGAAATGTTCATTTGAAATAGAGGAGTATTGTGTGTGGCCTAAATATTTTGTTACGAATTTTCTATGTGGTGCTACCACCTTAAACAATGGAAGAGTGCCGTGGCAAGACAAAATGGAATAAAAAATAATATTGCAGGAGCTAATTTTAATATAATTATTATAATAATAATAATAATAATAATAATATTTTATTTACAGGAAATATCCCAAAAAAAAAAAAAAAATAAATAAAACAGATATGTATAAATGAATGAATGTGTACAATTTTAAATAAAAGTATGTTTATAAAGAAAAAAAGAAAAACATTTTACTGATTTTGTAAACAGGCAATAAAAAATAATGCTTACCTCGACTTGAGTATCTCTTGTAGGTCTCTGCTTATTCTTGTCTTTTAAAAACATTAAATATTTATATCCAAACCAATGAGAGACGTACAATTCACTTGTTGCTTGGCCGGATTTTGTAACACTTTTAACTTTAACGCATTCTCGTCTAAATTGATTTTGTAGAACTTTCCATTTTCGCTCACATTCTTCCCGCAAAAGCCCTAAAACTTCAGCTATGTTATTGAATACGTCAGTACGCTTGCTTTTGTTCTTATAAGTCTCATTTCAGGATTCCATATATTTGAAAAACCTCTTATAGCGGTAGTACACGATCATATATTACATGTAAAATACATATAAATTACATGTATTTATATAATCGGCCGTGTACTACAGCAAATTCCTCCTGTAATTTTACATGTATTTATACACGTACAAGTTGACGATATAAGAGCAAGTTCTATTTTTGAAGGTCATTCACGTGTATATATAGTGATTTCTGGGGACTTTATACTTAGTGATTGGTACATATCAGCCAAGCAATATAAGCTACTTTAATTTGAAACAAACTTCATTTTAATCGGCCTATCAGAATTCAGAGAGCTGTGGTTTTTGAAGTACGTTTGTTATAGTTAATTAAATTTCCGTAGTTTGTGAGTTAAAAGAAATGTGGACGCATGAAAATACCACACACTTAATAAACTTGTACCAACAACATGAGTGTTTGTATCAAGTGCAACATATAAATTATAAAAATAAAACTAAAAGAAAAGCTGCTATAAATGCAATCGCTGGACAATTAAGTAAAACTTTAGAAGTGCCAGTTGATCCCGAATCGGTGTTGAAGAAAATAAATGGACTGCGAACAACGTTCATGCAAGAAATCCAAAAGATAAAAAATCTAAAGCAAGTGGATGTGGTTCTACGGAAGTTTACATTCCTAGTTGGTGGTGCTTTGATTTAATGACATTTTTGGGAAATTCTAGCACTGCTGAAAAGGGAGAGTCCAATTTGCACTTAATAGTATGCACGTGCTGGTTAGTATTAAATCTAATTTAAACGTAACCTAAGTATATAAATATATTTCGTTAAGGCTTCAAATGATCATGAAGATGACGAATTAGTATATGAGGGTACAATAGAAGAGTTCACTGATGGTGAATTTGACATCGAGTCGGTGGCTCCTTCAAGAAGCAGTAGCCCACATTTAGCGACACCCTCAGCAACACCCAAGACTTCACAAAAGCAAAAAGAGCAAATACCAATACGCTTGAGGACATTGGCAAGGAGTTTTAAAAGATTCTAGCTGCAGCCATGAAGCAGTTTGCTAACAACAAAACAGACCAAATAGAAGACCACATTTCAACATTTGCTCAATTTGTTGAAAAGAATTAAGATTAATTAAGAGGACCGACAAATTACAATTAGTAAAAAGGAAAATCATTAACATAATATTTGATAGTCAAGACTCATAAATATTAATTTTATAGTCACCCCAGTTAGTAATTAATTAGTTTGTAATTGTCATACAGTTTTATTAAATGTATTTCTTTCATGTACTTTACAATGCTTATTTTTATAAATAAATGAATTTTTAAGTTCTTAACCTCTTAACGCCCCTGTTACAGAAATGTAACGTATTAAAAATATATTTATTATTATATTAATTTAAAGTAATGCATGACTTTTTGGGACCATTGTATCATCTAGGTAACATTCCTGTATTCAATTAAAATTTTGTGCTACCACCTAGTGACAAAGGTTAGAAATTATAGAAGAAATCTGTTTCAATGTCACCTACTTGCGGTATTTGCGCGTAATTGAGGTTGTCAAAGTTGGTGTGCAAATTTATTGTGAAAGAAGGTAAGTAGTAATTGTATAAAAATATGTAATGTGTAATGTTATGTTTTTCCTTTATGTTGATATATATATAAGTCTCATATTATTCCATTTTTGCTAAATGGGCGTTTTTCTTCTTTGTATCAAATATGTAACATTGGGCTGTTAGAGCCATATCAGTTGATTCCAATTCGTATCATATTTGTAACAACGGGCGTCACTTTCTGCAAAAGTTGAAATTGACAAACGAATTTTTTTCAGTTATACTGATGGAGCGACGACAACATAGAGATATCGTTGTTCCTCCGGAGGAAAGCGATGATAGCATGCTGGAAGAAAGCGATGATGATTCAGATTACGAGCCCCACAACAAAAAGGAAACAGAAGATGCGAAGTTTATTCTTCTGATGAAGATGAAGATGAAGTTCCCGAAGAAATGCCCCATCATTCTAAAAACAACGCGTAGATGCGGGTCGTGTAACACAAAAGAAGAAAAAATTATTTGGCAAGATGTCGATGAAAATGATTTAGAATACCAAACACCAGAAGGAACAGAAAACGTATACGGTTATAATGAAGTGGATTCACCCATATATTATTTTAGAAATTTTTTTGATGAAGAATTGCTCGACTATATAAGTGAACAGTCTAATTTATATGCGGTGCAGACAAATCCGAATAAGCCACTGAAAACTAATAAACAAGAATTAGAACAGTTTATCGGGACTTGCATATATATGTCCATATACGGTCTTCCTCGTACCCGAATGTTTTGGGCTGCCAATACAAGAGTTGAAAAGGTTGCGGATGTTATGTCTCGCAACAGATGGGAAGAAATAAAAAGAAATCTTCATTTCAACGATAATACTGTTATGCCCAAGCAAAATGACCCGTCCCGTGACAAATTATATAAAATACGTCCCCTTGTAGATGCTCTTCAAAAAAAGTTTACGGAACTTCCCAAAGAACAAATGTTATGTGTCGATGAACAGATAGTTCCATTCAAAGGTAAATCTAGTCTCAGACAATACAATCCTAAAAAACCCCATAAATGGGGCTACAAAATATATGTACTATGCAACACGAAAGGATTAGTACAAAACTTTGAAATTTATACTGGCAACATACAACCTTCGTCTAAATTTCCGGATATCAAGCCCAGTGCAAACATAGTTCTACGAATGGCAGAAGTTATTCCACAAAACAGTAATCATCTGTTATATTTCGATAATTGGTTTTCATCGCCTGAGTTGTTTATTGAACTTGCAAAGGTTGGAATCGGTGGATTAGGCACGATACGAACAAATAGATTTCCTGATTTGGCATTTTCATCAGATAAAACCATGAAAATTCGTGGCAGAGGATCTTTTGAAAAGAAAAAAACCATCATTGATGGGATCGAGTTACGTGCTTTGAAATGGTTCGACAATCGTGGAGTTACGTTGGCGAGTACATTTGAAGTTTCACATCCACTAAGCAAAGTAAAAAGATTTGATCGAAAATCAAGACAAAATGTAGAAATTGATTGCCCAAAAATGGTTCAAACCTACAACCAGTTTATGGGAGGAGTTGACCTTTTGGATGGACTAATAGCCTACTATAGAATTTCAATTCGTTCAAAGAAATACTACCTTCGTTTTTTCTTTCATTTTATAGACATGTGTCTTGTTGCCAGCTGGTTGCTGTATAGAGAACATTGTAAAAATCAAGGAATACCTAAGAGTGACCAGGTAGACTTACTGCAGTTTAGGACCGAGGTGGCTGCCGCCTTATGTCACCTATACAAGCAACGAGGTAGACCCCGCACTTCAGCAAATTCTGTAGATCAGGAACATGCAAAGAAGACGCATAGAGGGCCGACCAAACCGATTCCCGACTTCACTGTAAGAAGAGATGGGTTGGGCCATTGGCCGTATCCACAGAATGATAGGCAAAGGTGCAAAATGCCGGGTTGTAAAGGACTTAGTAGTCTAATGTGCTCCAAATGTAAGATTTATCTATGTCTAACTAAACAGAAAAACTGTTTTGTATCTTTTCATTTATAAGGCATCTTTTATAATTTTTGACCAATGTATCAGATTTGATACAAACTATATTTTTGAAAAAATTGATATAAATAAATTTTGAAGTTACATTATCATTTTATATATACTTACCTTATTTAAAAACAACATTTGCAAATATTATTCTTTCTGGACTTACTCTTGGGCATTAAGAGGTTAATGTAATATTTATGTACATGGTGCGATATGTTTTAAATGGTTCTGTTTTTGCCAGCTTACAGCCCCTGAACTATTGAAATATTCCATGAACTCTTCTCGTATCTCAATAGCTTTCTTAGATGAACGGTTACTTCTTTGACATCCAAGTCGGCGTGCATTAGCTGTAGATACTGTTTCAATCTGCTCTTGCTCTATGCCTGTTTTATAAAGATGAGATTCGTTAAGGAGGAAGTTATGTAATGAACAACACGCTAGAGTAATACATTTAACTTTCTCTGGATTAAGGTTAATTGTTCTGAGTAAAATTCTAAACCTATTTGCAATTATCCCAAAGGCATTCTCCACTACTCGTCTGGCTCGACTTAAACGGTAATTAAATATAGCCTGTTTCTCGGTTAATCCTCTAAATGGGTATGGTTTCATTATGTAATTTTTCAGGGAAAGGCTGCATCTGCAACAATCACATATGGAATTCCTTGAATTCGTCCCGGTAAGGATTTTTCTGCAGGTATATTTAATCGATTCTGTTCTAATGCTTGAAACAGATTACTCTGTGCAAAAACACCACCATCAGATACCCTTCCGTTAACTCCCACATTAATGTATATAAATCTATAACGAGCATCCACTAATGCTAACAAGACTATACTATTAAAACCCTTATAATTGTAATATAATGAACCAGTACTTATTGGTGCTGAGAATGCGATATGTTTCCCATCTAATGCGCCTATCGTGTTTGGTATCTGCCAAAGGTTATAAAAATCTGAGGCAATGTTTTCCCATTCTTCGACGGTTTGAGGAACCTAAATGTATAAATTTAGTTTAGTGAGACAAGTAAGTTAACAACAAAATACCTTCAAGTAGTCATCCTGTAACACTTCATAAATCGCTCTGCAAACTGGAGGAACAAACTGTGCGATTGTCGATTCATGAACTCTTGTGGAATACATTAGGTTTCGATAAGTTTCTCCACTAGCTAGAAAGCGAAGTGTGATCATTAATTTATCACTTATCGAAATGCATTCTCTCATTAGCGTGTTTTGTTTTGAAATAATGGGTTCTACTTTTGACAATAATTTTCTAAAAGACTCATTTGTCATCCTTAAGTAGTTTTTAAACGCTGCAGAATCTTCAACTAGCAATTCGTTATTTACAAGATTCATTATCCCTTTATTTCTTCGTCTACTTATCCATGGACGTACCCAAAATTTTCTGTTTCTGTGTTTGCTCTTCTTTGTTAGGTACATCAAACCAATCTCGCAAGAGTTAAAACTACAATTTCTTCAAGAGTTTTCATTACTCACATCACATCTGTTTACATAGTACACACACGAAGTTATACATCTATTTTCAGTAAAGTTTCGTTTTTATAGTCATTACCAACATAAATATATGAAATGTTGTACAATTTTGATGTGGGAATATGATCGTGTAGTACGGACGGTGCTACCAAGGAAATACACGTGTATTTTTACATGTACTTTTACATGTAATATATGATCGTGTACTACCGCTATTACAAGTTCTATCAATATCAAGCTTGCTCTTCAGTCCAGACGGATGCAAACTTCCGACACGATCCGTCACATGCTTGAAATAAACTATACTTATTTGTTTGTTGAAAATGTAAATTATGCCGTATAGGCGTTTACACTGAGGACGCTGTGTGCGCACTATTGGGTTACATCTCCTTTGATGTACTGCCTCGGGAGCGAACATCGCACAACAGATAGGCAACTGTTGCGCACACGTACACACTTTGTGAACTCGTGTGTTGTTTGGCCGTTGTTCAACTGTTGCACAACAATGTTTGCTTGGTCTGTTCCCACATTCAAGAGAGAGAAACCCTGTTCTACCTGAGTCAGGGTTGATTTGCACGGTGGGTGCCTTTTGCAAAAATTTCTGTTATTCGACAATAAAACTAACAAATTCATTTATTTTTAGAAATGGAAATATTTTTTTGCCGTTCGCGCATTTACGTCAAATTTTTATAAACTGACTAAAACACTACTGTAGTAAACTATGTTGCTTCGAGGTCAGCATTAATTAGGTTTACAGCGTTGAAAAAATCGTTGAATGGAAAAGAAGACATATCTGAGTATCATCTGCATATTAGTGAATTTTGCAATTTTGAATAACAGAAGGAAATCTAGAAGTGTAAATGAAAAGGCAATTACCCTAAAATGGACCCCTGAGGAACTCCTCGATTTTGAAATTTTAAGAATAAACTGATTTATTTCTATTTATGATTCTATAACTTAATTCACATACAAAATCTCTTACTCAACATTTCATCATATTTTCTTCATCTTACCAACCTAACTTAAATCTAGTTCCTTATTTATTTTCTAGGCGAATTAGCGTTTTACCGATTTACAGCACGTATTGATTGTGTTGAATAATTAATTTTATATTGAATGTGAGCATGAAACTTTCTTTGTTTAAATTCTTTGGTTGATAACATCTCTAAGGCTTGGATTCTTAATAACAATAACGTGGTTTAAGATTTAACAAAATTTTAATTTATACAGTGACCGGCAAAGAGTTTGCAACAAATGTAAAAATTTTGTAATTGAGATATCCGAAAATTTTTTGGCAAATAAATTCAGCATATCGAATGACAAAAAAAGGACTTAGACAAATGTCATGTGACCACTGTCATGGCGGCAAATTTAAAAAACATCCCTTAAATATGTAAAAAGGGAGGTTAGATGACAAGATATTGAAAAATGCCTTAGAGAAAAGTTGGTCCGAATTAGATTATACGTCTATGTGCAAATTTTTAAAAGAAAATAACGACTTTTCAAAAATATCAGTTTTCCGGCATTTTTCCTCACTTTTTACATATTTAAGGGATATTTTTTTAATTTGCCGCCATGACAGTGGTCACATGACATTTGTCGAAGTGTTTTTTTTGTCATTCTATATGCTGAATTCATTTACCAAAAAAAAATTCGGATATCTCAATTACAAAATTTTTCCCGTTTGTTGCAAACTCTTTGCTGGTCACTGTAGAAAAATAATCAAACGTATAATTCTTACAAATATGAATATAATCCTAAATAGCGTTACGTGCACGACTTTGCGAAATTTATAATTTGTTACAATCTTATTTAATTTTAATACACAGATTTAAAGATGCTAACTTAAACTGACCTGGTAAATATATTCGACGCGTACGTGCGACCTTCTACGGATCTCGGCAAATGACCTCTCGAACCTGGACTGCTTCCTCAATTTTCCTTATTGTTCCATTTTGTTTTTAAATTGTTCAAGCTTTCTTCATCAAGAACTTTATGGGTTTTTATTGTCAACACTACTTCGCAGGCTTACAATACTCCTTTCAATGATTGGCGAAGAACATTCCATATTAATTGTTTATTGCAAGGACTCAAAATTACACGTCCATCATTCTCTACTGCCCGAGAGCGTCTCTGTCTCCACTTTCACTTCACTCGATCACGTACGCACAAAAATCGATATATCTTCTTAACATACAATATATATCTCTATATACCACTGGACATTATACATTACAATTATGACATTATACAATCATTGCAGTATGTTTGATTTTGCACTCATTATGGCTCGGGTAAAAATTTCGTTCACTTCTATCTTGTGCTTGGTAGTTGGTACTCCGGCTACATTCGCAGATTTAGTAAATTTTCTATTTAAGCGATTGAACACCGCCGATTGTCGTAAGTAAAGCATTCTCCCTTAATTAACTGGGACATGCCGGTAACCGCCATTTTGTACTATTGTAGAACCACCACCTGGGGGGCAAATTAATACCTGGACAAATTTCCCTGTACAATGAATGAGTTTATGTACCTGCTGCTGCTTCTGTGTAAATTTAGATTACCGCACATGGTCGAATACTTAAGGCGATGCTATTAAATTTGTGGGGACCACAAACACGGGCTATCCCCATACATGCAAAATCATCCCTCCTACAAGCCGAGGACGCGCGAAGCCGATCGATCACGCCAACAACCCCTATAAGAAGACGGCTCGCGCAGAAAAGAGACACTCTCAGTTAGGCCTTAAACTAACAGAGTCACTAACTGGCGCGTATAGCCCAGTGAAAGCAACCACCGGCGCGTATAGCCCGGAGCAACCACCGGCGCGTATAGCCCGGAACAACCACCGGCGCGTATAGCCCGGAACAACCACCGGCGCGTATAGCCCGGCCTACCCACTGGCGCGTCTAGCCCAGTGCCACGCCTGGCCCAGGGATCACGCCGCCACACAACTGAGGGTCGGTCGATGCCCCCCGCAGCAATCAAGGCACCACAGGGGTCGCGCCGAGAACGACGCCGACAGCGGAGCGACGTGCGCGCCTTCCTTCGACGCGCACCCATACCGGAGCCAGTGTCGCCGTTACCTCCATCGCCGCAGAAGACGCCGGCACCCATGTCCATACGCTCGCCCACAGCAACGGAAACCACCACGCCGCCCGCCTGGAAATTGCGCCTCATCGAGCTGCCGCCACCGAACATTTACCGTTTCGTCGACGGCATCACATTTATCGGTTGTTAATATGTAAATATGTACCGAACAAGTTGGAACAGGGAATTATGTCCTTTTCTAACCAAGCTATCTCTCTCTCTCTCGATGTGCAGGTGTTGGTTAATTATAAATGCATAGATTGCAACGGGTGGATTTAATTAATTAAGTAGACCCGCGTTTAATCAAACAAGTTAGAACCTAGACTGACTGTTTTTTTAAATCAACGCTTCTTGGAAATATTAATAACAAATGGTTTAAACACAATTAAGCACTTATTAATTTAAAATAACAACCGCTTATTTTTTCCAAAGACCGACAAAATCTTAAAACACCTTTTATCGACTCACATACAACCACCTGTAAATTACGTAGTTGATTGAAATAAATCATAAAACGTTAGTTTTAATTTATTTAAAATTGCTATTTATAAATAAATATATACGATTTCTATCGTGTTTGTTTCATCCAACGGAGATGAGGGAGGCGGCGGCGGAGTTGGCTGGACATCCGCGGGTATTCGAGCCGCTAGCCGGGCACGTAGCCTTTCGCGAGCTGTTGACGGTCGCCGACTCGAACCATCTGGCTATTTATAAAATTATTAGCAAAACATGCAATGAAAATTCACTTGCTTAATAGCAATGAGTTTTATATATAAACCAAACTTAAAGTAAAAAAATACATACAACAACTCCCAAGCGACCTTGCTCCCGATGTTCATACTCCCGGGGTGCACTCGACGGAGATGATCATCCATCATCTCAGGGTACTGTGTGGCTCGAGTCAACCACACACACGGACATCTTCGTTGTTGTCAACTGTCGTCGTCGAGGCATTTTTTTTTGCCCAAAACGTAAAAATTTTCACTTTTATATGCAAGCCAAAAGAGATGCGATATAAGATGAGACAAACCACCAACCCTAATTATCTCGAAACCGCTTTTATTGGTTAATATGAAAAAGAATACACCCTGATGCGCAACAGAATTGAGTTCATGGGACAATGTGAAAAGAAACAAGCAAGAGGGAGGCTCCTGCCTTAGAAAAACGAAAATCACAAGTAAAAATATTAATTGAAATCGATTTAACTATGCAATTAAATATACGATAATTTGTATTATTTCAGAAGTAAACGAACGAGTTTAATTACGCGTCGTAAATTATCATTATGGGGGTGACTTTGACTGTTGCAGATAAAAGCTGAAGAAAACGAAAATCACAGTCAAAAATATTAATCGTAATCGATTTAACTATACAATTAAATATATAATAATTTGTATTAATTCGGAAGTAAAACGCATGAGCTTAATTGTTCATTAGAACTTTAGTTAATTTTAAACCTTCTCTAGCTTGTTTGATTAAACGTGGGTGGGCCGAAAAATCATTTATAGCCGAGATATATTGTTCACTGTGGTGGCGGCTCACAATAGCTGATTGTGTAAATTATCACTATATGGGTGACTTTGGCCGTTGCATGCGACGCTTGAGAAAAATACGCCACCAAAATGTGTATTCTTTGATCGCATCAGTCGTGTTGGTTGTACAATAGTAAATTATTATATGGATCGTCTTTGGGTATAGTAGATAAAAAAGCTCGTATATTTAAACTGACTCTTAAATTTCTATAGCACGAGACGCAGATGTATCTCAACAAATGGCTATTCCCTGATTTAGTGTTTTGTGTGATGTAACAAAACCAACGCTGGTGGTCTCCAAAAGGCCGTGTGAAATATTCTAAAACCAATAATTATTCTAATTAAATTTTATTATTCATTAGAAGAAAATGGGTGTGTTATTTAAATATATATAGGTAACAGCTAGATTTTAATTTGATAAATTATAACTTATCCCGATACAAATATTTTATACGTAAACTTAAAATTATTATCTTCAAAGCACATTTACGTTGTGTTAACAAACCAAAAATGTTTTCTTAATTATAATTCAAGTAAATCAACTTTTTATGTACATGTTTCAGTTAATGTGGGTCGTGCAATTTTGGTGTGTGAAGAGGTATCATGTCAATAAATGACTCGAAAAACAACGCAAAGAATAATTTTAGCGAATCGTGCTTAAATAATAATGATTGGCTGCGTTGGTTAGAAAAGCAGTCAACTTCTCGTTAAACTCGCATAGTTATTTATTAATCGCAATTTATAATGAAAGAATTCGAACAGAAATGAAAAAAACCCCGGCTGCCATAATTCGATATTAAAGCTGTTTAAATCAGTAAAACCAAGAGAGTTTTTAGTGGTGGGAATTAGGGTATATCAACACGAAAAGGGTTGACGCATAATCTCAGTCTGTATTAAATTATTCACAACGATGTCAGAATCATCAAGCACGACTCCGTCATCGACGTGTGTGTTGTCGATGGTTGATAATATTAATAAAGTAGCCAAATGCCAGCTTCATACAAAGGGTTTAATTAAAGACCTAGAGTTGAATAAAGAATATGTAATTGACAAGATTCGTTCTTTCGAAGGTAAATATGGTCGCTGCGTAATATTAGAAATAAGCTACATTGTAACCAATATTTTTAAGTTTTATATGTTTAAAAATAAGTAGAATGCGTTTTATGAATTTTGCTTAGTTTGAATTCAATCAATTTTTGGCACGTTTTAAAAATTTGTATGTCTTCATAAAACGCTTTCTACTTATTTTTAAACATATAAAACTTAAAATATTGGTTACAATGTAGCTTATTTCTAACAGCAAAATTTTGCCTATAATTAAACAAGCAAGAGCGACTTAAGTTAGATCGTGATTTTAGTTACATAATAAATAGAAATATGACAATGATAATAATTTAATTACGGATCAGATATTATCATGCAGCTATTTCGTTATCGAGCAATGTCCCCATGCTAGCGTATTAACCCCGTCTGCCTGAACAAAACGTTTATTGTCAGAACCAGACAAAGCGATTTTATTTTGACGTATGCTAAAGATGTCATGCTTGAATGTTCTAATTATGTTCTGCTCTCGTACAAATGTCACATTTTCTGTCAAACACATTAAGTAATCATCAAATGAAATGTTATTTTGAACAACCCTCTCTTAAACACCTTTAGCTTTTTTTACTGTTTTTACGTTATTGATTGCACTGTGTTCGTCGATATTTGAATGTTGTATTTTGAAACTATATAATTTGGATTTCAATCCAATAAATTCCGTCATTATTCTACCTGCATTTTCATCTTTCATCAAGCCAACAACTTTTTATTGCACCTAGCGATACCGAAAACGTTATTTTCTACATATTCGCTCGTGTCAAAAAGATGCGAATCTGTTTTCATAACGTCATATATATTATCTGTAAGATTATAAATCAGACTATCTGTGTCTGTATACAACAACTTGCAATTATTGATACCAAATTTTCTCATCATATATTCATAGTGGAAGCTATATAGGGAATTTTAGAAATATCTAATATAACCATACCTACATAAATTGGTTTATTAATAAACACTTCTGTTTTGTTCATCTCAATTGCTACAGTGTTATTATCAAAGATTGTTCTACTATGAAAATTTGGTTGATTTATGTAATGACGCGCACCGAAGCGTCCACCCCATCGTTGGACTATTTTTACGTTTTTGTGTTTTCTAACGTTTTCCATGCTTTTACCAAAAACCGCATTATTTAAAAGTTTGTACAGATTCTTTTTCAAAGTCGTTTTGAGAATTCATTCTTAATCGCGTATTTAAATCTATATATGGCTTGAGCCAAGCGGATTGTTTAAATGAGAGAATTCTGTGAATTTGTTTAAGATCATACCGTGGTTTAAACATTGCTGTAAATTTCTGTAATGAATTATATAGCGGGTTTTGTTATGCAATGTAGCTAACAATTTTTTTTGTTTGCAATTTGGCGGAAATTTATGTTCTGGACAAAAGGGCAAATGATTGTGTGAATCGTGTATTTTTTCGGGATAATCCAGATCAACTTCCAAAATATAACCTACGTGCGAGTCGGGGCGAATATTAAACAGGTCAAAATTAATAATTTCGTTGTTATTTAACCAATTAAAATCTCCGTAGGCAAGCAACTGCTCATTCCCGTAGAATAAAGGTTGTTGAAATCGTAATACATCAAGTATGCGTCAGGCATTGCCGAGTTATAATTATTTAAATATTTATTATTGGCTTTACTATACCGCACGGAACATTGCGAAAGTCCTCCTCTTATACCTCTCTCTATAAACATTAAAATGTCGACGTCTGATAGCAATTCTAATTCAATTTTAGTATACCTCATCATGGCTTCCCAAGCATATGCAGGAAGGCTAATATAATATGCGGGATCAATCGCGTATGTTGAAATGCATCGATGCCTAAAATTTTGAAACACATCCGCCAACAAAAGAACATCGCATTTTAAATATAAATCTACATATTCACCTAAATTTTTTAAATTGAATGTCTTCCATACTGTTTCCGCGTGTTTGTAATCAGAATCGGAAATGTTTGTGTTTGTTAACTTATCAAAAAAATCGTCTTTACTCGGCAGCGCAACAATATCCGTCAATTTTTCATAACAATCTAAATAACTGTAACACATAACGCCTTTTCTCGAAACCAAATTAAATTCATTTTCATTCAAATCTGAAAATTGGGTTTTTGAAATACAGAGCTGGTTTATATGCAAATATGAAGCCAATTTTTCTAAAGAACTATTCAAAAACCTAAATGAATCGATAAATCTAAATTTCATGTTGTTTTCGAAGCTTGCTTCAAATCCTATATATTTCTCTTTAGTTAAGGGCACAACGTAAATATTCTTGCATTTTTTAATTAGCTTTCTGATAAATATATGACCGTCGTAATTCGTTAAAGAGTGAAAAACTACAGATATCACTTTTTAACTTGTAATTTAGATTACAATCTTGATGCGCGGCCGTTTTATAAGATCCCAGTATGTGGTCGTGGACGCGAACTTTGATATCATTTAATCGAAACGTTTTTCCGCATATTCCACAGTTTGTTGCACGTTCAAATTCTAATTTTTCCGCGTCTGTTAGAGGCAACATGGGGACAACTTTGTCGAAATATTTTTTAGAAAATGTGTTCGATATTTGAATTAATTCGTCTATAAACCACTCGTCGCAATCTAACCCCGTGTATTGCCTGTAGTAAGACACGCTGCTATCGAAAGCACAGTGCAAATAATAACCTACACTAAAGGGTTGATGATATTGAAACTTGTCAATTAAAGAAGCGCTATCGTCATCATTTCGTTTTATTAAAAGGCATTCAAAATCCGCATATATAATAAAAGGTAATAACATTTGATTCGTATAATTTTTAAACACAACTGTTGATCCTTTTTTGGCATGATAACTTTACATTTGTTTAAATTTATACATTCTAATTTATGTTTTCCAAACGTTCAGAGCTAGAGAAATAATTTAAACAGCGCTCGCATAAATAAATCGCGTGATGGTGTTTTGTGACTTGCGATCTAACAAGACGCGATAAATGCTTGATTAGACAGTAATGAAATTTAATACGGGACTTACTACTATTGCTGGAATCGATTTCATCTCGAGTTGTACTGAAATCACCACCTGCGGAGCGTCTGCATACAACGTTGTCTAAGTCGTCGGCTTCGAAATCTTGTTCACCGTCGTTGGCGTCCTCATCGCTGCTATCGGCTTCTACCTCGTATCGATCCTGTATCATCAGCAGGTTGACATGGTTAGGCTTCACGTTTGATGTAAGATACGTGGGCACCGTGATAAACTTTCCATTCTTCTTCTTTTGGAGCATGTACACATTGATTGAAATATTACTATTTTGACGTTCAAATTTCGGGATTTGAACCAATGTCATGGGCTGGTTGATGCCTGCTAGGTTTAATTTTTCACTATAATGCGGATACGATGTAACACGATTGATGTTTATTTTGTTGAGAGGTGGCCACAGCGCCGCTATTATACACCAAAAGAAGCACCCATTGTCCTTGTTTTGGATGTTAATTACAGCATGTTTGAGTGCTATTTCGCGAGGCAGGGGCAAATAAGAGGATGCATGTAGAACGTCGCCGCATTTGTTGATATTGACACCCAAGGATACGATGCGACAAAGTGCCCACCCGGAGTCTTTTTCGTCAAAATTTTCCATTTTTTTCATCAGAGATTGCACGACATTTTCAGCAAACCACACGCCAAAACCGCTTTTATTCAGTGTTTCGTTGTCTTCGTTCATCATTAACAAATAATTTTTAGTTGAAAAGTGTTTGACGTCGCGCGTTTCACCACCGTCTATTGAATTCTTAAGAAACTCACCAGATAACACAAAGTTTATTTTTATATTTTGTTTCTTTTTTCGAATTAATCGAATTATTCTCAACCAGATCGCTTCGAAACAGTCAGAAAAATGATTCGACGAATTTATGGGTTAAATTCAGAACGATGCTTGTTCTAATTCTACACGAAAAGGCTGACTCTGTATCAATCCAGCGGATTCTGCTAGACCGGTTCTTCTTTGACGGCTTTTTCTTCTTTTTAACTCGCATAATAAAGTTTTATATAGCAGTAAATTCGAAATAAACGTTTGAATAACATATCTTGATGTATTTACCAGAACACTATTCTTTTGCACTTTGATGCCAAGCGAACGTATTTAGATATTAATTTTAAAAACACATCGATTTTTCTTTCACACTTTTTTTAACCAATAAATTGTAAGAATATTTTATTTTATCGATGACCCTCGTTGTTAAATTATTTAACGACATTTAATGCTAAATTTTCTCTATCAAAATTAATATACCACATTTATTATGTAACTAAATTGCACTATATTTTATGGTCGCGCGCGATCTTGAATGGATGGTGTGTGTTACTGGTCAAACACAAACTGAAGCTGGTCGACGGTTACACCTGTATGTAGTTTTTTTGTACCCACCCTCTTAATAGCTATTGGCTTTTTGTTAAAACTATCAATAACATCGTTGCTAAAATGCGTTACAAGCCTTTTAGGCAGATAGTAGAAGTGCTCTTTGATATGGACTATTACGCAGCGACCATATTTACCTTCGAAAGAACGAATCTTGTCAATTACATATTCTTTATTCAACTCTAGGTCTTTAATTAAACCCTTTGTATGAAGCTCGCATTTGGCTACTTTATTAATATTATCAACCATCGACAACACACACGTCGATGACGGAGTCGTGCTTGATGATTCTGACATCGTTGTGAATAATTTAATACAGACTGAGATTATGCGTCAACCCTTTCGTGTTGATATACCCTAATTCCCACCACTAAAAACTCTCTTGGTTTTACTGATTTAAACAGCTTTAATATCGAATTATGGCAGCCGGGGTTTTTTTCATTTCTGTTCGAATTCTTTCATTATAAATTGCGATTAATAAATAACTATGCGAGTTTAACGAGAAGTTGACTGCTTTTCTAACCAACGCAGCCAATCATTATTATTTAAGCACGATTCGCTAAAATTATTCTTTGCGTTGTTTTTCGAGTCATTTATTGATATGATACCTCTTCACACACCAAAATTGCGCGACCCACATTAACTGAAACATGTACATAAAAAGTTGATTTACTTGAATTATAATTAAGAAAACATTTTTGGTTTGTTAACACAACGTAAATGTGCTTTGAAGATAATAATTTTAAGTTTACGTATAAAATATTTGTATCGGGATAAGTTATAATTTATCAAATTAAAATCTAGCTGTTACCTATATATATTTAAATAACACACCCATTTTCTTCTAATGAATAATAAAATTTAATTAGAATAATTATTGGTTTTAGAATATTTCACACGGCCTTTTGGAGACCACCAGCGTTGGTTTTTGTTACATCACACAAAACACTAAATCAGGGAATAGCCATTTGTTGAGATACATCTGCGTCTCGTGTTATAGAAATTTTTGATGATATCGCTAAGAGTCAGTTTAAATATACGAGCTTTTTTTATCTACTATACCCAAAGACGATCCATATAATAATTTACTATTGTGTACAACCAACACGACTGATGCGATCAAAGAATACACATTTTGGTGGCGTATTTTTTTCTCAAGCGTCGCATGCAACGGCCAAAGCCACCCATATAGTGATAATTTACACAATCAGCTATTGTGAGCCGCCACCACAGTGAACAATATATCTCGGCTATAAATGATTTTCGGCCCACCCATGTTTAATCAAACAAGCTAGAGAAGGCTTAAAATTAACTAAAGTTCTAATGAACAATTAAGCTCATGCGTTTTACTTCCGAATTAATACAAATTATTATATATTTAATTGTATAGTTAAATCGATTACGATTAATATTTTTAACTGTGATTTTCGTTTTCTTCAGCTTTTATCTGCAACAGTCAAAGTCACCCCCATAATGATAATTTACGACGCGTAATTAAACTCGTTCGTTTACTTCTGAAATAATACAAATTATCGTATATTTAATTGCATAGTTAAATCGATTTCAATTAATATTTTTACTTGTGATTTTCGTTTTTCTAAGGCAGGAGCCTCCTCTTGCTTGTTTCTTTTCACATTGTCCCATGAACTCAATTCTGTTGCGCATCAGGGTGTATTCTTTTTTCATATTAACCAATAAAAGCGGTTTCGGAGATAATTAGGGTTGGTGGTTTGTCTCATCTTATATCGCATCTCTTTTGGCTTGCATATAAAAGTGAAAATTTTTACGTTTTGGGCCAAAAAAAATGCCTCGACGACGACAGTTGACAACAACGAAGATGTCCGTGTGTGTGGTTGACTCGAGCCACACAGTACCCTACGAGATGATGGATGATCATCTCCGTCGAGTGCACCCCCGGGAGTATGAACATCGGGAGCAAGGTCGCTTGGGAGTTGTTGTATGTATTTTTTTACTTTAAGTTTGGTTTATATATAAAACTCATTGCTATTAAGCAAGTGAATTTTCATTGCATGTTTTTGCTAATAATTTAATAATAAATAAATTTAATAAACTACGGGTAAGTGCTACAAAACTGTTTTTTATATTTTGTAGAACTAGATTAAAGTAGGTAAAGGTAATTTTTATTCCTTGGGTATCCAACTACCCAAAAACTTTTGATATATCAGAGTTTGAATTTTAAAACCGAAAAAAAAATATTTGGAAGGTCCTTTATACGTATAAAAATCACTTATTTGGCGTATACAGCCCGTCGCAACCTAATACATACCAAATAAGCTGCAAGAGTTCATAATTCAAAATTAATTGATTAACCCAACACTGTACATGCTACACTACAACAAAAAACAAAAAAAACTGAATGTCCTTAATAAATATGTTGCTAGAGAAAGGGAAGTCAAAAAACTTGTCACATCAATTTAGAATTTAAAAAAATGTACGAGCATGTTCGTCGTGTAGGGTTGTTAGCGGATTTAAATCGACCACAACACATTCTGAAAAAATACAGACCTGTAAGTACTCTCTAACGTAATATTGGAGTCCTCCAACAATCGTTCTTTTAGGCACGCTGTATTCTTAAAGCTGAAGAATATTTACTTATGGCTTACAGCTGGAACTGTAGCATGCTGAGTATAATGATGTTGTTTAATAAATTAAAAATAGTCGGAGGTGAATCCAAAATCGAGGAACTGACCGAACTAACAATCTTCTTCTAGGAACCGCCATTCCTATATACGCGATATCGATGATTCTAATTCTGCAACCCATTTATATGTTATATTTATTTTTATGGTAAAATACACCAAAAAAGGGTTTATTAAATTTTGGGAAATCCTTCCTTTATTCAAAGGTACGACGTACTCTTCTTAAATAATTTTCACAAAAAAAGTCGTGCAGGTGTGGCTTGGACTATAAGTATTTATTTAATCATCGTAGAATTATTCAACATGGCTTTAAGCAGCTTAGCACTATTGAATATAAAGTCATTGTTATACGAAAACGATAACTGGCGACTTTGCAACGTGACAGACAATTCGACCCACTGCTGGATCCCGAACCCAAAATAATTTTACAACCAACTGTAAAAAAGAAGGGCCCGTAACGTTTTCTTTCGTAAATTTGTTTCTGTGAGTAAATTACTGTATCCTACAACCCTTCCCCACATAAAACTTGTTAAAGTTCTTTTGGTTGTGAATGAGAAAAATGACGTTAGTTGAACGGCTGTTTATTGTTGACTGCACATTAACCCACTGAATACAAAAGGCTAACTATCAAGTCTTGCACATACTACATGTATTATACATCTGTCTATTTTACACTATACTTGCAATGGAATTTATACGATTAAGAACAGTTTGTCTCTGCATATTTCACCACAAAACCATTACGTAGCGTAAGGCAATCATCGACTGTAAATAATCTTCACCGATTTGTTTTTAGACCAAATATAAGATTAAATCATCACCAATTAAATCTCGAAGATTTCGCAAACACGAACAGTTCTTGGGTGATATCGCTGACATTTACATATTCTTTAATATGCCTTTTGCTGTTACGGGAACCGAAGGATTTTTGCAAAATATTAACACCTATTATAAAATTTACCACCATCGTAACCATAATTCCAACTTTAATGATTATGTTGGTGTGTAGTACTACGGAAGGCGTACCGAGCACTTTAAGTAGAAAAATACTCTCGATGTTTCAACCTGGGGTAAGTAAACTCCTTTGTGGTTGCAACCATCCTTCGTATATAGTTTTGGGTTTCCATATTTGGAATGATTTTTGGACAAGCGCTACCTGGGAATATGATTCTGCTAGGTTCGTATTTGCCGCGAGATGCGGTACCCAACGAAATCGCTTTGGGAATTGTAATTTTGAAGCAACTGCACATACTAATCTTCTTGACGTGGCATTCGACTGCTTTGAACATCATAAAAACCACTTACAAAATTGTTTACCTCAATTGTCTCAGAATTTCAGGTAACAAACCATGTATGTTTCACCTATGATCAAACGTATTCTTTAGGTTTAGAACTAATGTACGGAGTTTTTCCGGAAGCCATTCGTATAGCTCTTCCACTTCCCACCTTGTTCACAATCGGGTGGTTTTTCTTATTATGGTTTTACCCAATGTCATCGGCGCTATTCACCTACAACGCAGTGATCGAATCTTTGATTGACCTAAGACCCAAATGGTCAAAAAACAGGAAAAAACTTATCCTACTGTTTTGCGTTACGTGTTTCGTATGCAATGTCGGACTACTAAACCCATCCTTCGATGTAATTTTGACAGTATTTGAAGTAACCATCGACGTCAAAATATCGTACATTCTATTTTCAATACTATGTATCACCATTTCCATTTATACGACAAAG
Source organism: Abscondita cerata (assembly GCA_030710515.1). Classification (NCBI taxonomy): domain Eukaryota; kingdom Metazoa; phylum Arthropoda; class Insecta; order Coleoptera; family Lampyridae; genus Abscondita; species Abscondita cerata. The sequence continues at coordinate 32,987 of JALBCR010003069.1, read as the reverse complement.
GTGATTGGGGACGATTTTTATTTTGCGAATAAAAGAAGTTTGAGTCAATTTTGGACAGGCGCCTTGAATTCGTTATCGTTAATCACAGTTGTAAGTTACCCGTTTCAATGTTGTTTTCAAACTCAATTTGATCTATTTGCAGATTATCTTTGTCTATCAGTTAAAAGATTTTTTAAGTTTGAACGTTTTTGAACACTCAGCGAATGCTAAAGTTTTAGTGTATTTCGTGATGGGGTGTTTACTGATACCCGCCCTTTTAATCGTAATGGTCGATTATTTAAAATCCATGAAAGCGGGAGTGAGTGCTCGAGATCTGTACTAATACAGCATAGTTTAATATTTTTGGCAGAACCTGATGGGATTTCAACCGACCGCCCAGTGGGGACCAAAAAATGCAATCAGCAGGAGAGCAAGAACGAATCTTAATCGATTGGAGGAATTTTATTACAACTCACTGGTTGAGTGTAAGCATAATTGTTTGCTTAACTCGGATAATTTGCAATTCGAGAAAAAAACATTGCTTAGAAATAAGTATAAATTGCTTTCTTACGTAGAAAAAAAGATAAAAATGTTTGATTCAACTGTAAGTAATTGTAATTAAAAAAATTTATTACGTTGTATTTGACCAAGTTTCGGCCATTGTTATTGTCCCCGCTCCCTACGTAGTATTGATGGTGACTCATTTCGCACCTTGTAAGAAACCGACGACTGTTTCATATAAATTTGCCGCCGAGATAACGGTCATCTCACGGCATAAAATTTCATTGTCATTAGAAGAAGGATTAGCATTACCCCCGTACAACCGTGGCCCACTCTTTCGTTAGCGATAACGTCCCCTTTATAAGTGCAAGCGCAATGCCGAGAAGACATTCTCTTTGACTTACTTTTACTATTATTCCGATCCTAATACCGATTTCAAAACCGATCCTAATAAACCCCCTAAGACTATACTACGCTATCTGCTGTACTCAGTCTTCTTACTTCTATAACGGGAATACTACGTTGGGCACGATGATTAAATTCGTCTAGTTCAACCATAGGTCCAATTATTTACACAAACCGCACTTCCAAAACCCACTTCAACTGCTAATTGAATTTGGTACGGGTTTTAGCAAAACAGTACTAACTCTATGCAGTGTGGCCGATTTATTCGGTAACACTTGTTCCGTACTATTTATAGCTAGCACTTTTGTATCGCCGAACCCCTATAGTGTGGCCGATTTATTCGGTATCAACTAGAAGCGGGCGTGCCGGTAGAATATGGCTCATCTGAATTACAACCGTAGCGAAACCAACACCGAAACAGAGTGCTTGAATGACCACCGTTTATCCGGTGGATCTTAAGACGGACTTCCGTCATTTATAAAGCCGTAATTGTAACCTCCGTTGCTTATCCCTTAAGAAGCGAGCTCCGTCAGAAGGTGTTCTAACCTATAATATTAATCGTGGTTGTGAAGAACCGCCGCCGACACCTAATTTACCTGTTTCAGTAATCCACAAGCACAGGCCACAGAAATACCCCGAAGCGACAGCACTAGAATACAGCACCGAATCCACCCGTCCGAGAGGCACGTGCGAACACCGGACTGCCGAGTATAAATAAACCACTCACCGTCCGAACGGCCGGCTGTGTCTCGATCAACGCCACTTTTCCGTTGGGGCTTACGAAATATAAATGCACTCAAAGATCCAATGTATAAATTCCGTGTGTAAATATTAATTCTTAAAACTTGTACATATTTTAATAGAAATATTAAATCGAATCACTTGAAGCTAACCCGCGATTGTTTATAATTTTGTACGTCCCTTTTATACTCCACTTACATTAAATATTGTAGCGTGGAGCCTAAAAGGTGGGCGTTTACAACCTCCAACAACCGATTTGAATAGAACATCCATTATAAATCTAGTTATTACTCAAGTTTCGTTCATTTTTTTTTTTTATTTAAAATAACTCTTTCAGCACAGTATGAAAAGTTGGCACCTATTGATATGATGCGATATAAGAAAATTTAACAAAAATTCTAGTATTATATCTCACTATTGTTATTAAAACACCTATTTTACTAAATACTAAATTTTACGGCAAAAATACTTGACTGGTGGTGACGAAAAGGAGTCTCCAAAAGGAGAATTTGAATCACCCAACGCGCATTTAAAAAAATGGAAAGATGCGTGGGGGTCGCTGCTTCACGCCCCAAAGGTTGTTAACGGTTAAGTCAATATAAAGTGAACGGAAAATTAGTCGGTTGTCAGCATGTTCAAAGCGGGAAAAGCGTAACTACTGACTGAAAGCGATGAAGTTGACGTATAGTTGTTTGATAAGTTTATTAAGAAACCAAACAAAAAACGTGATTTTTGGAAGTCCAGTCAACCTACACAGTGGCACCACAATCCCCCTCACTCTATGTGTCACGGTCACATTTCCCGACCACTACAGCCATAAAGTGTAACAGCATCATTGTATACAGTGTGTTATAATGTTTAAAGCACAAGTGTGTATGCGACACTAAAATATAAAAAATACTGGAATATGCGTTTCGCATCGGCCAGTTCGAGGCGGAGCGATTTGCTGCTGATTGTTTCGGTTGAGCTAAGAGTTACAAAGAATACAAGGATACAACTTCCCGTTAGACGCATATCGCCAACTAATTTTTGAGTCTGATTTAGCTTTGCAAAATATACATATATTTTTAAAATATACATATGAATTTTATAAAAAAAATAATAGATTAGTCAAGATTTGAACCGGCATCCTCTGGGTGACAGCTAAACATTATACTACATAACCAAGCCAGTAAATGTAAATCTTAAAGGACAGATATTCTAACAAATGTTATTATTGTTGCTGATATTCTTCTAAACTGGTAATCAGCTACAAATTTAGTAGTGAATGCTGAAAATAGCATATTTAATAATATAATTTCGGCTTGGATAAAATAAAAGAATTGTAGTAGGTACCACATCTGACTCTGTAATATCACGTTCTACTTTACCTCTTGAGCTTTGTTCTACAAATATTATTAAGATAACTATTTTACAATAGAGGGACGAAAAGATCACCATCAACACGACGTACGAAGTTGGATCTTCCATTCCATACGAATCCAAAACAAATACAACTGTTACTTCTAAAAAATGCGCCCTGAGCAGGAGATTTGAACACCGATCCTTACGATTGGTAAGTGGCTGTGTTAATGGCTGCACTACGGTCCCCGTATACATCTAACGAGTTGCTCGCAAAACGATGTTAAAAATGTGTTCATTGTCGTTGTTATTTAATACTTGTCAAAAAACCTCGTGTGCCCCACGGTAGCTCTCTAGCTACTCTTGGTGACCCCCACATCCTTACAATTAAACTTCAATGCATCCAGAAAACAGTTCGCTTATTGGCATTTTAAAAACCTTAGCAACAATATTTTGATTAAAAACTTAAATGCGTCATAGACAGAATATTACAAAGCATTCGTATTCGGTGACCTTAACTAGAAAAGATGAGAAAGAAAAAACGCAAGCGATGCGAGGCGCATCATTGAACCAGGCTTTAGCGACTTTCATTAAAAAAGTAAATAAAATGGTGAATGTGCAAAATTAACACACGTTTTGACACGTTCTTGTTTTAGCTGCACTACAAGAAGGGAACAATCGGACACACTTCGTACATTTTGTTTTTATGTCTTTTACAAATACGGCTAGATTACATCTCGAAACTGTTTAATTTGGTGTTAGAACACGGACCCAGTGAGTAGACATTTTGACTACACGTCAACGTTGTTTGTTAACATAAATATTGCACAGAGGAGGTTTTAATGATGCACACCGCACTTACGCTAATCGTTGGGTTGCCTACTTTTATGTTGTTTTTGTCTTTGGCGAGGTATTCCAGAAATGGTTATATTAAATTTTGGCAGTGCGTTCCGATATTTCAAGGTAAGTTTTTTGACAAGTTAACAAAATTAAGTCATAATTTTTTTACCTAAAACGAACTTTAGTCGGTTACAAAGATATTTAAAAAAATATATAAGCTTCTCGACTTACGGTCACGTGCTATCGTTATAAATAAATTAGTTAACGGAAACATTAAAATTAAATAAGGGTATTTCTTCAGGCATTGGGTATAGCTACGCATTATGGACTAACATAATGGAATTTATAAACATCACCCTAAGTGGCTTCAGCTTATATTATTTGCAAGCGATATTTCCATGCAAAATGCCATGGAAAAATACGAACAAAAATAAAACTGGTTGTTCACCATTTCAAGCTCTAGTTTATTTTAGGTAGGCGAGTATCGATGCGAAACCCTAAAATATCAATATTATTTTAGGGAGAACGTTCAGCAAGTAACGTCGGAAGACGCTTGGAATGTATTGCTGGTAGAATCGGCTAATAGCAAGCAAGCGTTAGCCGTGATTTTGCTTTGGTTTGCAATATTAGCCATGTCGTGGTGCGGATTTCACTATTTCCATACGAAAATGACCAAACTTGAAATATTTGTATTTATTGTTTGGTGTTACGTATATTTTCTGATATTGTTCGATTTCAAATCCTACGAAATTTCCATCGAAGATATGAAACATAAACATCATGGGTTCACCGAAGTGATAACTATTTGGAATAGGTACACCAACTTGATATACGTTCTACTTCTAGATGTTGACGGATGTGTTACGTTACGTGTTAACACCCAATGTTGTAAGCACGGCAGTGTGGATAGCAGCAATAAACTCAGCCCACAGTATTCCAAATACGGATGCAATCATTGTGTACAGTTTTAAACTCGTCACACTTTCTGCTGTTATTATTTGGGTTCCGGTATTGCTAAAAACTACCAAAAAATATTATGGAACACTTCGTACTGATTGCCTTAATATAACAGGTAAACTACAACATAAACTTAAACAACGTCAAAATGGTATAACTTTATTATCCCCGACGTAATTATAATGTCAGGCCTAAAGTGGTAACCCAGACTTTGGCACAGTTGAAGTGCCAATATTAGTGATGGAAAGATAACGCTTGATAAAAGATGATTTCTTTACGTTGTAACTTTTGTTTTGTCTATTATTAATCCTCCCATTACATTAAACAAAATGAATGTACGTATTTTGTCGTGGAAACTATCCATTTAACTTCACCCAGTATATGCATTCTATATTATTCTATTCTGTGGAATGCAGAGTATTCAATTGCCCAAAAGTAATTTTGGTAAGCATATTTTGTTTATAATTATTTAAATAATAGGGTATATTTGATTTTGGGTCTTCTCCTTCATCTTCTCTTTTTCCGTTTTTCTTCTTATCTTATCGCACTATGTTACTGCCTTTATTGTTCGCCGATCTCTCGCTGTCTTGTGACGCATCATTCCGTACCTCTCATTCCAGAGAAATCACAAGAAAATGTGAATGCATCTAACTTTTTTTACCAATTATTTAAAAATAAAAATCTGGATCCGAATTTAAATTTTTTAATCAATTTTTAAAATATTTTGTTATTTTCATATTGATTTACGTACTTACTGTTCAAAATTTATTTACGATTCTCTTATATGGACTATTTACTTCATTTTTATTATGTAATAAAAATTTGTTCTATATTTGTGTGTGTTTCCGTAATATATATCTCTATCATTTTTTACATTCTGGGCAAAGAAATTAAAATGTAATGGCATCCTATTAATAACATCAATGAGTAACCTACTAAATCTAAGGTAAAAATGTATCCGTTTGTTTTACATCTTATTTCGGTAAGTCTCATTATATAAAAAATTTGGAGACCTCTATCTCAGAAGTAAAGTACCCGAACGTTACAATATTGGTACTATTGTTGACTATCGATTGTGACCCACTATTTTATATTGAATTGTAAAGCGTATTTGTATGTTCATATTACATGTGTCGGTGAAATGCTTAAATAGAACGATTTCATCGGTACCCATTTGCAAGGTTGTTTGCCTAACCTATATGTAAAATCTAAAAAAGACAATTACCACTTGTGTCTCTAATTTCAGGATTTAACAATTTTTCTTTTAGGTTTGGATGTACTTTTCGCCATGGTACCCGACATATTATCGCGCAAGCCTTTGACGTGCATTACGAACATCTTATGGTTCTTAGCTCTTATGTTTCATTCATTTGCATCGGCTTTATACACATTTACGGCTACGGTCGATTCATTTATCGACGCTTTTCCAAAACTAAATCAATTCCGAGGGCAATTGTGCTTGTTTATCGCAATCCCGTGTTTATTAATTAATTTATTGTGCACGACAAATTTGAGGGTAGTTTTCATAAACATTTGGATTGATTTTGGAAACGTGATAGTAACTGACGTGATAGTCACACTATCCGTAATGGCGCTCGTATTTATATACTCGATACAAAATATAATAAACGATTATCATTTTGCTTTCGGGATGCCTCCGTTTAGACTTTGGATCCAACTTTGGAAGACCCTGCCGTTTATAAGTTTGGTTGGGGCGCAAATACTTTGTGTATTGTCGGCTTCAAATCTGTTTGTTTCAGTTTCATAGTGTTCTTGGTATCTACCACCACGTGACCAGTAACAATGTCGAAAGATACAACTCAGTTGTTCTGACCGCAGCCACAGTAACTTCATTAATGATTTTGATTCCAGTATTTGCTGTTATATTGTTCAAATACTTGGTTCTTCTTAAACAGCATGTAAGTGTTTTTAAAACCGTTTCATCTGATTACTGATTGTTTAATTTTTTAAAACTTTCACAACAAAACAAAAAGTAATTACAAAATTTTCAGAATTTATCGTCTATATTAAAACCGGGTCCCGATTGGGGCTACTACATCAAATCCGAGAAAAAACCACGCGATCACTTTAATCCCCAAGCAGAAGTGCGTTACAAAACTAATCAGCTACAATGCAAACACAACTGTTTACTCAATTCGAGCAACTTTCAGAAATTGAACGAACTCAACGAGCTTCGCGTTAAAAAAATGTTTGAAGAAATGTATCCAGATTCCGACCCTTCTTAAATTGATTCTTTGTGCTACAGTCAAATTTAATAAATAATTTTTGAAAACCGTATCCGTCTCGAAGTACCATGCTAGATTTTGTGTTGTCAGTTCGATTACATTGTTATGAATACTAAAACCGAGTGAAGTTTGGATTTTATTTTGCTACGTAGAGTTTTGTGTCGTTGAGAACATTTTATGTAAAACTATAAGTCACTAGATGAACCATGATCCGGCTGTTCGCTTATGACTTCTTCGACAACGATCTACAGCGTAAGATTAAGAGTAATCATAAATAAGTACGGTATCCGCCAAAATAAACAGTACCGAAACAGAAAGTGCTGTGGAGTTGTTTATGTAATATAGATTTGTCATATTTGACTTAATTGTCATTAGTTGATATATTAATAGTACGCTGCAGTTAAATTTGATTTAAAAATGGTTCTAACAACGGAAGAAAAAGTTTTTTTTGGTAGAGCATTATTTTCGTTCATATTTATTTTTATTTTCGGTACTGTTTATTTTGGCGGATACTGTACTTTCATTTAGTAACAGTTTTTAAAGACACGTAACCCTCGCGTGAACCCTTACCCCAGTCAATAGAGCAAATAATAATTACATTTTTGACAAAAATTATAGTAATGTAATTGTAAATAGTATAAACTACATTATAGTTATGTTTTATACCGACTCTTTCCCTCGTCTTAATTTCCACCAATCAGAAACGCGTAATTTTGAATTACGAATGGTTTCTAGATGGAAAACTGTATGGCAGCAGCTGTCAGCAGTTTTTTCTAGTTTACCCGCGGCAAAACTTGACAGTTGTTAAAATATTACTTAGCAACGTGTTTTTCGATTTTTTTGGAAAAATTAGATGCTTTTATGATATTACTTACGAAAATGAATTGTCATTATACGGTTTATTAACATTTAATGATAATGTAGAGTAAATCATACGGTTTATTAACATTTAATGATAATGTAGAGTAAATCTTTCGAGAAATAGAATGTAATTGTTCGTACTTAATGTGAGCAAAACTCTGAACTTGTGGGGCAATTAATTGATGCATAATTGCGATTTAATTTTTTAATGTACTATCTTCAATCGAAGCTAAATGCTCGTGTGATGGTACGATTGTCACAAATAAAAAATGTTTTGAACGTGAAATGGAAAGGAACAAAACGTATATTTTCATTTTTCGATAAAATGATATTTAACACTCGAAAATGCATGCAAAGTTGACTGAAATTGACCAGGAACGGGCAAACAGTGGAGTCGCTACTGCCTTTTGAGGGAATTGCGATTATAAGGGCGCTGCTAGCGCCCAGGTACTAACCCACTCCATCGCCTCTTCGATCTCGGTCAATTTCAGTCATCTTTGCATGCAGTTTTCGCGTGTCAAATATCATTTTATCGAAAAATCAGAATACGTTTTATTTCTTTCCATTTCACGTTCACAAATATTTCTTATTTGTGACAATCGGACCATCGCATGAGTATTCAGCCGCAATTGAAAATATTGCATTAAAAAATTTAAATCGCAATTATGCACAAACTAATTGCACGATAATTTCAGAGTTTTGCACACATTAAGTACGTATAATTATCTCCTATTTCTCGAAAGATTTACGCTACATCTCAAAAAATGACGGATCTAAGAATTTTTAAAGAAAAACGTAAATATTTCACTTTTTTCAATTTTTGACGTAAAATTATTATCCGATCAAGACAAGTTAGCGCTCATTTTATTCGTATTTTTATCTTCTACAACTTTTCTTTTGACGCCATTAACGTTGCTTCATTACTTTTTACTCAACTGAAAAAAGAATGAAAAAAGCACCTTTTTTGCATTTAAATGTTAATAAATAATACAATGAGAATTCATTTTCGGTATAAAACATGACTATAAGGTACTTTATACTATTTACAATTACATGGCACAGGCGGTTTCCTACTATTATTTTTGTCAAAAATGTATCTCTATTTACTGCACTACCTGTGCTTATTTCGTGTATCGCTATTCAATTAATTTCGAAACCAATTCACCGAGTTATTTATTATTAACACTAATTTTGTGAACCGCGCTTTATTAAGCGAATTATAAATACGATCCGGTGTTTGATTCACTTTTGTTCAAGTTATCAAATAAGCTCGCCCGAGAATGAAATAAATCGTTTCTTAATTATTTGGATTACGATTTATGGTGCACAACCACACAATTATAAGGCAACCTTTGGCAATAGTTTTTTTCTGAATAGGCCCTTGAGGAAATAGATAAGTCATATGCATTCTATTGGTTCCAGAGTAATAATTCTTTCTTTAATCGCAGATATGGACAATTAGCTTAAAAAAATATTAAAAATTAAAATGGCGAGCGATCTTTGTCACAGACAAGAAAAATTTTTCCCACATAATCATATAATCAAATCTAATTAAGTAACAAATTAAAAATGCTTACGCATGTGAACTTGGTACCTTTCCTCCAATTTATAGTGTCTGATTCTTAACATTTAAAGTTCTTGTAGAAGTTGTTCTACGGTTTCTTCGCTTTCTCATCCAAGCTAAAAAAAACAACTTGATACTATTTTAAACGCATAAAATAACCAAATTCACCTCATAATTGGAACGTAACTGATAAGTTTTCATTTGAACTATTTCAAACGAATAAAAAGGAAGAAGGAATTAAGAAGAATGTAGACAGAGTTAGAAACGGAAGTGTTTTCATAACAAGGTAATCTTTATTTGAATTCTAAGGTAGTATTGCTTAGCATAACTTGAGTACTTATTAATCTAATTGCGTGTTTAAAAAAACATACTTTATAAATGTACAAATACATATGTTGTACTGTAAGAGCAAAGACACTACAGTGCTATAAAACATTTTAACACCAGCACAACCTTGAAATATTTTCACACGCGAAGTTACTCTAATTAATTTTCTCTACTTTTGACTAGAAGTTTTATTCTTTCTTCTCGTGTTGAAGTAACGGTTCTAAAAGTTAATAGCGACGTAAGAATTAAGTTCGAGGTGTATATGAATGGGATGCTTACCAGTTTCTTCGTCGTCATCGGCGTCTAAGATGTCTTGACAACAGATTGAATATAAAATGAGCGAAAGAAATCCAAGAGGAAGTCCAAATAACACTGTGGTAAGTACCGGATTACCACGCCACATATCTCCCAAAGATGTGCGAGCTTCAAAGTAGGTTCTATATAAACGTACCGGAAAGCTATTCCCACCGTAAGCCTTGAATAATACATAATACGTTAAACCTCATTGTCTGTACAGGGTGGCCCAGAGTCGTGGGATCCCTTACGGCTTTACTTGAAGAGTTAAGAGTAAAATACATTCCACATTAATAATACTTTTAGTGATACAGGGTGTTCGGAAATAGGTTCAACATAACCGCAATTGGACATTAAGTCTAAAAGTATCAACAATAGAGCAAAAGTTTTTATACAAAAGCTTATCTATTTCATACTATAATTCACATTACTCAATAAAAAATATACTACTTCATAGAAACAAATAAAGCGAGGTTATGTTAGACATATTTCTGAACACCCTGTAGAACTAAAAACAATTATAACTTTACTCATCAAAAATTATTGGAATTTGATCGAATAAGAATCCCACGTTTGTTGGCCACTCTATATAACAACAAAAAAAGAGTACTTATGTTAAAACACTTCAAATATCCTTTCTTCTAGGAACCAAAAGGACAAAATTGAGAGAAGTGCTTTACAAGCTGGACAATGCAATGCCGCGACAGTGCAATATAAACAATAGTCTAATCGAATAAATGAATATCTTAAAAAATTAATTCACTTTTCGCCAACAATTAAATTTAACGGTAAAAACCAAGTTTTGTAATTTTTTAATGTTTCATTGTTCGTCATAAAACATCTTAATAATTAAGAAAACAAATGACGCTAATTATTGTTGTAATTAAATTTAATGTCAGTTCCATATGCCGACATTTAATTAATAATTTATTTTCCTAATCAAGCTACTAATTAATTAGCAAAATATTGAAAAATAAAAAAAAAATTAATTATTGTGGCAAGGTCTAATTCCCAATAACCTTTATACAGGGTGGGGCACTACCAACGAATTATTCTATAGCATTAAAACGACAAATAATGTTAGAAATTTTAAGGCATACATATGTCAAGATTATTCGAAACCACATTTTAAAACATTTTGAATTGTACAGGGTGCTTTAGAAACACGTACCATATCAAAATTGGGTTATTTTAAATGGATCACCCTGTATTTTTTTCTATTTTTGAATTGTACGATAAAAAATAATGTATGTTCTTTGTCATTTGCAGACCCTCTAAAAAAATTCAATAACTTCAAGATAAATAAGAACAAACAACTTTAGCTTACACCACCTTACTAAGAGCCTTTAACATCTTTTTTGCAATATTTACTATTAAATGTTATGATGTACAGGGTGTTTTTAATACCACCGCATAACATTAACGACTTAAAACTTAAATAACTTGCTTAACTTGAATGGAAGTTGCCTTTCAATCGGTATTAGGGTTACCAACCCCTAACTCTGACAGTTTTCGAGATATTTTAAAATTTGCTAGTTTAACAATTTGCAATTTACTGGTATTTAAGTTACCTGTGAGATATCAGTAAAATGAACATTATCTAGCAAACATTTTTAATGTTTAGGCCATTCCAGCTTTAAATACTAACCTTAAAAAAAATTTTTCAGAACAAAATAACAGAAATGTGCTCATGACTTATGCCGAGTTCTAAGAGTCAGTCGAATCACGCCCACCTGTCACAAACAACAGCAACTATTAGAGCGATTTGTATTACATTCTCAGTTAACAGGTTAAAGTTTGTCGATGTTTACAGTATGATTGATTTTGATGTACCAAATAACGGTTGCTGTTGTTAAACAACAGTAAATTGTAACCGGTGTGCGTAATTCGACTGACTCTTAGAACCCGTGATACTAGTCATTTCTCCACGACCATTAGTAGAGTATAGTGATTCTGAAATCATTTTTAATAATAGAAAGAACAAATTCTCGCCCTTGAGAGAATATTTATTCTAAAACACTTGCTTCTTATGTGTTTTGCATATATTTTCATTCAATAAGAAGTCACAGAATGAATATTCTGTAATTATGCTCAACGAAATAATTAGACAGCCATGATTTTCTGAACTGTCAGTGTCAAATGTAAATGCTACGTTTTAGATTCTATTTTTGGATTGTACGATAAAAAATAATGTATGTTCTTTGATCATTGCAGACCTCTCAAAAAAATTCAATAACTTCAAGATAAATAAGAACAAACAACTTTAGCTTACACCACCTTACTAAGAGCCTTTTAACATCTTTTTTGCAATATTTACTATTAAATGTTATGATGTACAGGGTGTTTTAATACCACCGCATAACATTAACGACTTAAAACTTAAATAACTTGCTTAACTTGAATGGAAGTTGCCTTTCAATGGTATTAGGGTTACCAACCCCTAACTCTGACAGTTTTCGAGATATTTTAAAATTTGCTAGTTTAACAATTTGCAATTTACTGGTATTTAAGTTACCTGTGAGATATCAGTAAAATGAACATTATCATAGCAAACATTTTTAATGTTTAGGCCATTCCAGCTTTAAATACTAACCTTAAAAAAATTTTTCAGAACAAAATAACAGAAATGTGCTCATGACTTATGCCGAGTTCTAAGAGTCAGTCGAATCACGCCCACCTGTCACAAACAACAGCAACTATTAGAGCGATTTGTATTACATTCTGAGTTAACTAGGTTAAAGTTTGTCGATGTTTACAGTATGATTGATTTTTTGATGTACCAAATAACGGTTGCTGTTGTTAAACAACAGTAAATTGTAACTCGGTGTGCGTAATTCGACTGACTCTTAGAACCCGTGGATACTATCATAAGCACATTTCTGTTTATTTTTTCTGAAAAAAATAAATTTTTTTAAGGTAAATATTTAAAACTGAAAGTTGCAAGATAATTTCCATATTGCGGATATTTTACAGGTAACTTAGACTCCAGTACCTACATCGTAAATTGTTAAAGTATCAAATTTTATAATACCTCGAAAACTATCAGAGTTAGGGGTTGGTAACCCTAATACCGATTAAGGGTAACTAGTTCCTGATTCCAACAGACTACAGAAATGTATGGTGTTCCATTCAAGTTAAGCAAGTTATTAAAGTTTTAAGTTCCTGATTCTAACAGACTACAGAAATGTAGGGTGTTCCATTTAAGTTAAACAAGTTATTTAAGTTTAAGTCGTTAGTGTTATGCGGTACTATTAAAAACACCCTGTACATTATAACATAATATCATAATCAGGTAAAATCGATTTATCTCAGAAACGGAAGTAAGTAGGTATAGGGGCATGTAAAAGAACATACATTATTTTTTTATCGTACAATTCAAAAATAGAAAAAAAATACAGAGTGATCCATTTAAAACAATTCAACTTTGATATGGTACGTGTTTCTAGAGCACCATGTGCAATCCAAAATATTTTTAAAATGTGGTTTCAAATAATCTTGACGTATGTATGCGTTTTAAAATTTCTAACATTAATTGTCGTTTTAATGTTATAGAATAATTCGTTGGTAGTGCCCCACCCTGTATGTTTATTAATATGTTAACTTATTCGTATGGTAGATTTAACATAACATTGTATTCTGATGTGTTATGTATGGTGCCCCCAGAAGATTAGTATAAACCTGTATAGTGTATATGTTTAATGTGTTGGTAACAGTGTTAATTTAGTTGTCATAACCGTTTGTTAAACTTTGATTAAATTCTGTCTAAGGTTATTATTGATTATCTATTAGAACAACATGTTTATAAATATTTTTTTGTGATAAAAGGACTGCAGAATTTCTTAACAGATTTCGCCTAAATTATAATTAAATTTAATAAAAAATACCAATATTTAACTTAACTTACTTTATGTTACTGACACTGATAGGCATTGCAGAAATATCATTTTCATTCTATATTTCTAGATTAATACAATGGGTTGGCAACAGTGATTATTCGGTTGTCGTGGTCTTGGTGAAATTCATTTTTTTGTTAAAATTTCGTTGTATTAGAACATCCTGTATATAAATATTTCTTATGATAAAAGATGCAGAGGAATTTCTTAACAGATTTCGCCTAAATCATAAATACATTTGATAAAAATTACCAAGCAACTATTTCGCTTAACCTACGTTATGTTAGTGACACTGATAGCCATTACAGAAATATCATTTTCATTCTATATTTCTACAACAGTTTAATGGGTTGGCAACAGCGATATTCGATTGTCGTGGTCTTGGTGACATATATTTTTTTTAAAGATAGTCATTAATTTTCGCTCTATTAGAACAACCTGTATATAAATATTACTTGTGATAAAGGACTGTGCTGAATCTCTAACCGATTTCGCCAAAGTTATCATTAAATTTAATAAAAATTACCAAGCAACTATTTTGCTTAATCTACGTTATGTTGGTGACACTGATAGCCATTACAGAAATATTAATTTCATTCTATATTTCTGGTAAAAGTGATGATTCGATTGTCGTGGTCTTGGTGTAATCCATTTTTTTTTTGTTAAGATTTTCAATGTTCTTCATCCTTAACAAAATTTTGTCTAAGATCGTTATTAATTTTCGCTCTATTAGAACAACTAGTATATAAATATTTTTATGTTAACTGAGAATCTCTTAACCGATTTCGCCTAAATTGTAATTAAATTTAATACCAATACCAACCTATATATAAATATTTATTATGATAAAAGACTCAGCAGAAATTCTTAACAAATTTCGCATAAATTATAAATAAATTTGATAAAGTGACCAAGCAACTATTTCTCTTACTGCCACTGATAGCCATTACAGAAATATCATTTCTCCACGACCATTAGTAGAATATAGTGATTATGAAATCATTTTAATAATAGAAAGAACAAATTCTCGCCCTTGAGAGAGAATATTTATTCTAAAACACTTGCTTTTATGTGTTTTGCATATATTTACATTCAATAAGAAGTAACAGAATGAATATTCTGTAATTATGCTCAACGAAATAATTAGACAGCCATGATTTTCTGAACTGTCAGTGTCAAATGTAAATGCAAAGTTTGGATGTTTTGAGACAAGTATTAATTTAAATTTTATAAAACTTTTAAAAAATCGAATGAATCAGATATAGTCGTGGAGAAAACATGGTCTGTTACTCGATTAGAATGAAAATTCGATTTACTCGTGGTTCCTCACGCTCGCATTCGGAATCTTCCACTTGTATCATCATTCTAACCTTGATACATAGTAATTTATTAGGTTGGCAACAGTGATTATTCTGCCTAAAATCGTTATTATTTTACGCTCTATTAGAACAACTTGTAAGAAATATTTCTATTGATAAATGACTTTGCACAATCTCTTACAATTTAATTTAATAAAATTACCAATTAACTATTTCAGCTTAACATTATGTTAGTGACAGAAATACCATTTTGATTCTATATTCAGAAATATATTTAATGAGTTGATAACACTTGATTACATGATTTTCGTGTATTTTGTGTTTGTTAAAGTTTTAAGTTTTTATTTGTCGTCATTTGAATTTGAAAATCCAGTTCAGACAGCAACATAAATCTGCAGAATATGTTGCCAACCTAACAAAAACAGTTACAAAAATTAGAATTCAGTATTTGTGTAATATTTATCTACCTAAACCCTATAACGAGCACATTAATTAATAAATAATTAGTTCTGGCGTGCATGAAGGGCTTTTATGAACTCCTTGCGATTAAAGCACTTGTCACTTCGCAGTTGGTGAATTAAAGCTTTATTTTATAAGAAGTACAATAATTAATAAATAATTGTGTGTGAAAGGCTACTTTATATAAATCGTACTCGTACCTATCGTAAATAAACTAAATGTGTGTAAAAGTACAATGTATATTAAATGAGACTTTCATATTAAACGATTTAACCAACAACCAAGCAACACGAACTCTCAAAACTTAAACTAATACCAAATTTCAATTCCAACTTTAGTTCCGTGTTAAAAACGTATTATATGAACATATGTACTGCGATTAAAACACTACAAAACACTTCGCAATTCGTGCACAAAAACCTGTCTGCATACCGTGTGTCCCGGATAATCAGAACACTTAACCACTTACGCATGCGCAGAAAGAAACTTACGTAATTTTAACGTTTGATTTTACGATATTCAAAAACTCTTTAATTGAATATTATTCTAATAAATCCATTGCCAGTTTAAGTAAAAAAATAAAAGTTTTAATTACCTATGTGTTTTGTCTGTACATTTATATTTATGATTTAAGTAGATTTTAAGATGTACCTTTTGTCTTTTTATAAATTAGTCATAAGCAACTTTGGTTCCCAAG
The DNA here is from genome assembly GCA_030710515.1 of Abscondita cerata. Classification (NCBI taxonomy): domain Eukaryota; kingdom Metazoa; phylum Arthropoda; class Insecta; order Coleoptera; family Lampyridae; genus Abscondita; species Abscondita cerata. Next base: position 16,563 of record JALBCR010003069.1, on the reverse strand, counting down.
CGCAGTGTACGTGACAATAATGTGTAGCCGGAGATTAAGTTGCCCGCTTAAATGAATACCTTTGTGAGCCGTAAAAACGGCGCCAGCTTTCTGCCGCTGTACAATGGAAGATTGACGGCCGATGTTTATTTTGCGCCAATTTGTTTTTGCGATATTTGTGAACCCTCAATCTTCGGTTACCGGGTCTGTACCAGTCCGTGCCACCCTGCTGTAGCGCACCATTGGTCAAGTGCCGTGGCGGTAATTTTTGTGGCCAATGGCGTTTATTTTAAGTTGTTGTTGGGGATGCCCCTCTGGCTTCCAAAGGTTTTAAAAGGCGTTAAGTTTAGATTTAGAGTTAGTACCGTACTTCGTACAAAAATAATTGTTAACAACCAAGCAGTTCGAAGGTAAACCCACCTTCGCCCGAACACTATGTTTCTAATACACATTGTTAAGTGTTCTGATAGTGAAAATATCCTAAAAACACCATGGGGACATATAAATCGGAGTCTAGTATGTCTGCATATCTTATTAACATGTTATAACTTGTGCGAGCGCACACCTACTCTCAATTCATTTTACGAATTCCATGTACTCTGCATTCATATTGATTAGTCAACTGATGAATGTTAATGTAAGTGCTGAGGCCAATTATTGTTCATGCGTAGCATACTGGCTTTGCTAGTTCTAACATGTACCGTGAATAAAGTTCTTTCAAGATAGCAATAGGTTGACGTCACGCAGTAGTTTGTTACAAAGTTGACATATAAATTTCCTTTTCTACTACCTGTACTTCTAATTATACTCCTACGGTGTAGGCAAAATCGAGAATGACCTTTTGAGAATCTTAATTTTTGGCGTCATAATTTGCGCGTGTTTTAATTACTTCCGTCTTTTTAATTCCGAATGCTTGCAGTGATTTGTCACAATTAGAAAAAATGACAATATTCAATTTTAATATTGTCAAACTTTAAAATTTTTTATTCACATAATTAATTTTTTTATCGGGCGGATAATTAATTTTAGAATGAATAGCACCCTAATATCATGGTTTTGGGCGTGGTCGGCAACATGCTATAACCAAAAGAAAAATTAGCTCCACCTCTTAAACTCAATTTAACCTGTAAACTGTCCCGTTTCAGTGAAGAAAAATAGATGACAGATAAAATACTTTGATTAACAACTTTTATATGGATGTCGATATAGGCTTGAAAACTACCCGTTTTAGCTGATCTCCTTATACTTTTAATTATTTTAATAAATAGCTGACACTAAAAAACGGTTTGAATTTTATTATTGACAATTTTCTTTTATCAAAACTCTAGCAACTCAAAAAAATGGAGTAACAAAACTAAATTGCATGCTACTTATAAAAAAGTTCCGCAACAATGGGTAATCAACATCATATTAAAAGAAAATTATTACTTACCGGAACACTTTGATTGTAGATTTGTTCTAGGAAAATATCAAGCGCTTCAGCGGTCAGCTGCGAAGGCTCATCTTCAGGAATGTGATGATGATTAGTTGTAGAGTTAAGAACTAACAAATATGGTAAAAAGGCAAGACAGTCATCGCCATGCTATTAGCTAATTCCGGACTGCCGATCCAACCGAATTGGAAATGTTTATGGTATTTGTCTCTATTTTTTCTTATAACGGATTCCACCATGTCGCGAAATTCGGCCATTTCCGGCGTGATTTGATGCAATTTATTTTCTTCGACTATAGCCAAAACCACATACTTCTTAGTATGTAAAATTTCGTTTAAATTGCCGCGCGTGATTTTTCGGAAACGTTTCGAAACGTTCTTCGTTGATCCAACTGTATAGTGTTCGATTGATGTGCTCGAGATCCGGTCGGATTCAACTGAAACATAAAAGTTATTGGGGTTCGTAAGTACGAATCAGAGATTCGAACCTGCATAAAAATGGTAAAGGCTTTCTTTGCAGACGAGTACGGCCGGATGACCTTCTATAATAACGTGTTGAGTGGCGATTTCTATGTTAGTAGAATAGAAATACCCGTGAGGTTGCAATTTACTGGCACTGTGTTCGTGGGCTTCCCACAAAGGACCTGTTTTAGTTCCGACGTATAGAAAAAAGACACTGTTGCTAGTTTTAATATTGCTAAGACTATCGGGGACGAGTTATTTCTTGCACAGGCGGACTGGACATGCGTACTGCGAAATTTATGATGTCGTCTTTAATTTTGATCTCCGTAAAAGTATAAATTTCGTCATCTTTAAAACTGTAACAAAAATGAAGTCTTAAAAAAAACTTCTTGTAGATAGAAGTATACAGGCTGACATAATTTTATCGGGACACATGATCAAAACCAAGAAAGAAACAATAGATAGTACAATACAGAAATATATAATTTAAGCTGTTTCAAAAACGTTATAATATAATAAACCTTAACCGGGAAACACCAGTTACCGATAAACATCTTCGTAATAATCCAACTAAAATTGGAATCATCCTAGAAAACAAAACATACTTCCGCTTAAGAAACTTAAAAATACTGCCTTAAGCTTAGATTGACGGCTAAATCCAAGAAACTTTCTTGATGACATAATAAAGTGAGATTGTTTGCCGAATATGTTAAGTTGGCTATAATAATCGAAGAATCGACTTGTGCTTTAATGCAAATGAATTTTGTGTTCTTTACAGTTATCCTTTCCTTACTAGGATGTGAAACATGTCGAGTTAGTTCTGCTTGGACTCCGTCTATTCCTGTTGGTTTGTTGTTTTTCAATGTTTGTATTGCGACTCTTATTTCGATTTTGTAAATTTCTTCTGTAGGGAATTCCAATGTTTTTCTTCTTTCCGGTTTCGTTATCGTTTCAATTGATATCCACGTTTTATTATATCTTTCCTTGTAAACTATTGTTTCTGTTGCAGTTTCCTTTAGCGTATGTTTATGATTTTTCCATAACTCTTGGATATATCATCGATGGGTCCATCATGGTCTTACTTTCTTTCTATCGCTTCTATGAACTTCTTTTTCATTTCTGATTCGTCTAATCTATTTATATTCAATTTCCTTCCTTTTTAGATTTGGTTTATAGTTTGGTGACTAGTGTGTGATCAGATGTGCAGTCTGCTCTGTCATTTCACCTTGTATCTTATTCAACTTATGATCGATGTGGTTGCGAGTTGTTCCATCTGTTGGTATCCAAGTTATTATGTTGATGTCTTTGTGTTGAAATAATGTTCGTCCTATCATAAAGTTAGGACGAACATCTAGAACGAACAATTCTATTAGCCTCTTGACGTTACATTGTAACCTCCTTTGGTATTTCCCCTTTTCAAATAATCGCTAACCAAGCTAAACCTATGCTTAAAAACAACCGCTGTTTGGTTTTAACAATTTTATCTTGCGTTAATTTCATTCACACGGAAAATTATTTTCGTTTGGTATTGTACTTGATAGTCACGTCAGTTCATCGACTTCACCTGAAATAAAATAAATATTTGCTGTTTCATTCTTTCGATTGTAATTTTCTTGATGTAGTTCGAAATTTCTTCATATAGTAAGTTCTGTTAGCGGTACGTGTATTAGGGATGATAAGAATGCCTCAATTGCCGTTTTCAGTAAGTCGACGATCGTCTCACGCTCATTTTAGTCGCACCTATGTGTACCGGGAATAAATAAGTTTCTGGTTTAGTTAAGAAGCATTTTTCCCCTTTCGCAAGTTGGCGGATATACATATTTTTCATACAAACTTAGTATTTAACTTTCAAAGTTTACTGTTCTTACCCAGTTTCGCGATAATACGGTTTTAAAATTCTCTACCACACTTATTCATTCCTACTTAGTAGGATGTATGAAAAAGGATTTATTGTACCGACGTGACGTACCAGTTTTTGACGTTTTTAAAAAGAATTATTTTGAACCGACTTCTCGTCTTCGTTTCCATCGTCGTCCGTTCCGCTATAACTACCTCTGGTTTATCTCAGCAAGCCCGGGTTCACAGTAAGCCGTGACACCCAGGTATTTATGTTTTTTATTTAAGTAAATATGTGGACATAATCGAAATTAAAAAGGGCTTTAAATCTTTTGTTGTAAATTATAAACAACGCGCAAGGTTAAAATTTTGTATTCGTATTCGTCAGATTGTTTCGATTTAATTTACATGAGCGTAACGCAAAACATTTAATAACATAAGTTGTTTAATAATGAAAATTAGGGATCACGTGATCAGTTTGATTTTTTTTTACTATTTCAGTAATGTTAATCACATATACACTTTGTAAATTTAATAAGTTTTTGTGATGTTTTCAATGCAATAAATCTTGTAGATTTTTTTTTGTAATGGGCCTTTTTTATTAATATTTTATTTTTGTATGTTGTGTTAACTTTTAACAGATTTGTGAAAATACTTTTTAACGTAAGTCAACTGGAAAGTACCCTCTAGACAGGCTTTCAGTGAACATGGCCTGAAACTATTTAAAATCGTGACTTTGTTTGGCGACTCCCGAAATGAGGATTTTGCAACCATTTGCAATCATATAGCGACCCATCCCCGACTCACACTGAGCTACGGTGCAACCCCTGCTTATGTTACGTTTGTAATTCTAAATTGTCGTTAACCTATTTTTGCATGTATCACGATTCTGGCCAGTGGTGTAAACTTCCATCGTTGCGTAATTTTGTTATCCATTCACGAGTCGTATGTTAGCTTCATTGAGTTCCGGTTGATTCATTTAGCAACATGTTCGGTGAAGTGCACGTTTGTTCTTTTGCGGTAAAAAGTAAAAGACCTTCTTTTTATTAAATAAAATCTTCGAATTGTTTAATTTCTTTTGCCGTGACTTAATGCTACATTTCTTTTTGTTTAACATTTGCACATTGCCGACTTCCGTAATTTTAAAAGAAATTCCTTTATCAAACCAAGCGTCATGTTGTCAATCTTTTTAGACCTACCACCTGGGGGCAAATTAAACCTACCACTTAAAGGCAAAATTAGTCCATGAACGAAATTTACTTCAATTATTCATCGTGCTGCCAATACCAATTAGATGTTATAACCCATAAGGCTGAAATCGTCGTAATTAGACCAATACTACACCAGAGTTGCTCCTAACTATCGATCAGTAAACGACTTTCGACCTTGATACCATTTTATCACCTTGTATATCGATCAGTCTTGATCTTCGTTCTTCCTGTTTCTCACTCGTTGGCGTCTAACAATTTAGTTAGAATATACCTGAACGATGTGACCAACACCAACAGCACGTAACATCGACAGATATGTTGATCTATTTTTAAGTTATTTCTTCACCCGCAATTTTTATTGGGAACTTTCATAATTATAATTGCATGTATGTAGAAAACCGATTGTTAACATCCGGGATTAGTTAGTATTTAGCGCAAGTTGATCCCCCGAGAAACTGATTACACGTTTGTTTGCGCCGAATTACATTAATAAACTAAATGTTAAGTCGGTTATTAGACATAATTAGGGAACGAATCGTGATACATTTAATACTAAATTCGCGTTCTAACTACAAGTAAATCTGTTATCGAGGTGTGGATTACGTAGTCGGCCATTGCCGCATTATTTTTGGTGCCCTCTGTCGGAAGCACTTTTTTGTAACTACCACATGTTTAATAATTGTCCACGAGCCACTCTCCACACAGGCTACTGGTAAGTGCATCGAATCGATTATAAAGATTTTTATAATAAATTTGTCTACAACAAATTATAAATGTAAAACAAGAAACTCGCAATCAGTGTATAAAAATCCAACAAATATCTGGAAGCCTGAGAGACATGATTTGGAACAATAAATATTTAAACATTCAAAGCAAAGTAAAAATTTACAAAACAGCAGTACGACCAGTAATGAAATATGCAATAGAAACAACGGCTGAAACAATGAGAACTAAACAGATAAACTGCTACACGTTTGCATTTGCGCCGGGTATAATTTAGATAAGGCGAATGATGGTGTGTTTTCTTCAGCAAAACGTACTTCAAGATATATAATAGAGTCCAGGTATGATATTATTAATGACCTCTTCCACAACTCTAAAGGACATTCTGCTGAGTGGTTGTTTCGATGACGTTGTTTCCCAACAATGCACGGCATCGATGTCACTACTCCTCCTTTCATTTCTTCTGTGACTTTTTCGGGATTGTCACGGTGGCTCTTAATCAATTGCAAATTTCGTTTAATGTGCTGCAAAGCCTTGACCACTTCCAAAGCTATGAATTGAAGCACACTCACAACGGGTTCCATCAAAGCCCAGAAATTTGGCTATCAAAACAATGTCAAGAATAATTTAAATTCTGGAAGCAGTAGCATAGAGTTGAAAGGCATTCATTCGAGTCGCGCCATTTCCTTCACGCGATAAGGTTATAGTTAAAATCAGTTAAGATTGCGTATGTACCTTATTATAACAATTTTGATACAATGGTCCGTTTCACTTTGTGTGCAGGAAAAAACAGAATTAAGGAACTTAAGTTTGCGACTATAACAATCGTATGTCGACACTTAATTAATATTTTGACATTTCCCATTTTGACGTTTTGTTTTGATTGTTGTATGATGTTGCTAGCTTCAACTCCACAATATTCACATAATTTCCGCATGAGAAAACATATTTCCGAACAATGCGGAATGTAAGCTAAACCCGTCGGCATTTCGTCAATCATAATGTACTGACGATCAAGAAGGATAATTCGAACGACCTTGTTGACTTTACAACAACCTACTAAACGCATAAAAATAGTGGGATCATCAGCAGAAAGACACTCATAGTTTACGATACAGTGTCGAGTACCTATCTATTAAGCTACAATTACTACGTTCTAACGTATACACGTAGTAACGTAGTACGCTTTCATATCTGTGTCAGAAATCGCGCTATTCATGTAAATATTGTACATATTATAATGCAAGTTACGTCGATAATAAATAATATAGCAATCACAGTGGTGACCCCGACGTAATAAATCGCTCCAAAAACCACAATCAGAGGATGATAACAAACTCCACGAAGCGCAATCAGAGGTATATATATAAAGAAAAAATAGTAAAATACCCACACAAGAACGGAAAAACGTTGACCACTGCTGCGCTCGCTGCCGCCCCAACAGTCAACACTACAACGCATGTCATGACCGCACCGCCACCGCACCCTCCACCGCTGGTGCAGTGTGTTTTCGAAATAAAGCGGATATAACAGCACTAAGCTTTTGTTACTTTGTAATGTCTCTAAATTAGCTTTTCTGAATCTATTATGTATCACTATTATTTCACTTCACTACATTTTATCCTGTTTACGCTTGCTACCGAAGGTCACGGTTGTCCCTTTTATGCCTAAATTGTAAATTCACTTTCTACTGTTATGAACATTTTCAAAGAAAGACATCCCGTGCGTCACTGCAAGATGGTTTTAGTTACTTTATGGGGACATTTTGGGCTTAAACGTTGAACGTCAGATTTGACAAGTGACAATGAATAAAGCAGAAACTGGAATGTAACCTCAAACTACTGTCAAATTTAACATTACATTTGACGTATGAAATGTCATTACCCCTCTGACAGTACCCACCTATGTGCAATGTCGCTGTGCATACCTTCTATCTCTTTGTATTGAAAACCTCCATTCTAAACCTACTACCTTGGTTTCTACTAACATATTGTACCTTAACACACTTATTTTACCTACATGCTCAACGTCCCCCTTAAATTATTTTGCATTTAACACCAATTTCTACCGACATTATTCGTAAAAAAATTATTTACTTTCGTCAGTTCTGAACAAAATCTTACACCTAATTAGTTACTTATAAAGTCCGTTTACGTTAAGAATAGGATGATGTCAAACTTAATAATTTATTACAGCCAACATAACGCTGAAAATTTTCTGTTACATTAATGTAAATTAGTGTTACTTTACTTATGTTAAGTTGGCAATACTCACGATATTGCAATATACTCTTCAATTCTACCAAAGAAAGTTATATGAGAACATGACAACCTTGTAACAAACTGTGTGACGTCATCTTATTGCTATCATGAAAGGATTTTAATTACACTTACAATTTAATTGTGAAACCATTTATACCAAATTCTTTGGCGAATCCTGTAAACCGAGTGCAATCCATCCGTGCAACTCTAACATTAGTTTTATACAGAGATTGAGCTATATGAGCCCATATTGGTTCCAATCTCTTACAATGTCCACACCAAGGAGCATAAAACATAACCAACCAATGGCCCCCATCTTTCCGAATTTCGCTAAATTTATCGGTCAACTCCAAAACACGAGAACCGACACACACAACTACACCTAAAAATCCTAGTATTGGCCAAACTTAGAAAAAAACATGGTTTTACCTATTAAACAAATTAGTCCTCCGAATAAGTTCCTCATTTTTGTTGATTCGATTCATTCTACTATGTTGTTGTTTCAGAATCAATCATTATTGATTTCTATTTTTTTGTTATTGTTTTCATTAGTTAATGTAAAGAATAATAAATTTGAATTGATGTTAAGTCAACAATTTTCCACATTTCCACAAATACATTATTAGAATTAATTGATTAAATAATGAGATTATCCAGTAGTGTTAGTAGATTAAAGTAGGCGTAGTTTCGTTTTCGTCGTGTTACCACCGAATTTTCAATATGCGTCACATTTTATTTTCCCCATTTTCCTTTATAATTTTATTTTGATTGAAAAGATTAAAAACCGGTAAAAAAAACTAAAAATACACCCGCATTTCATCCATTACAACAGGGGCGGATTAGGAATTTTTCTTTACCCATTACATACAGCCTGTCCGTGTAGAACGCGCTCCTTTGATATTGGCTTTAAAAATTAGATTTATTCAAAATCAGTTTTGACCATACTTTTAAGTTCCTCAGTGGCTATAATATATTTCAATTATACAGGGAGGCCCGCTTTCATGGACCACATATCAACTTTGACATTTTAAATAGAAACTTTAATCATATTTTTTATTCTGAATCTACGTGAAAAACTATGGTAACTTTATATATACATACGAGTCTTACTCAATCAATTATGCTTTTTGAGATATTGGTTATTAAACACTTTCTTGTGTCAATATCGGCTTTTAAGATATTTCAGATTATTATTTTAAATATCATTAAAGTCATCATAGTTTCACATAGTATTCAGGATAAAAAATAAAAATATATGTTTCCATTTAAAATGTCAAAGTTGACTAAGGAACCTAAAAAGAATGGTCAAAACCGATTTTGAAGAAATCTACTTTTTAAAAGCAATATCAAATATATATATATATATATATATATATATATACAAGTGTTTCATTAATCAGTACAGAAAATGAAACTGGAGATTCCTTGCAAAATTTAAAGAGGGGTTTAACATAAAAAAAGATCTTCCTTAAAGCCTCCCTGAGGAGTTAGACAATCTGTAGCAATGCTAGGTAGCGTTAACGGAAATTTGTTCAAAAGAATAAGAGCCTGTATTCAAGAAAATGGTGCCCATTTTGAACACTCTCTGAAATAATATTGTTAATTTAAATTAAAATGATAGTTAATAATAATATTGTTATTTATGTCAAACTTGCATACGCAACTTATTAATTAAAAATTCTGCAAGTTCGCTTAATTTATTTTTTGGTGAAAACGTATTGAGTTTACGTGAAATGTTTAAGAGACAAAAAGTTTTTAATTGAATTGGCCCTCCAAAATCTGAATTTTAAAATTGAAAAAAAAATTAGTTAAAAGTTCTGGTAAAAACTCTAAGGGGTAGTAAGACTCACCCTTGCAGAGAACAAGGTGAATAAAATTATAAAAATTATGGAGGCTTCTTGGTAGTAGTATTTGAATGTTTAGATTTCTTTTTTTATTTCAAGTCATTTCAGAAAAAAATCGATTAATGTGAATTTTTACACATCTTTAAGGGCTGTAACTCTTCAGGGAGGCTTTAAGGAAATGTTAAACCCCCTTTAAATTTTGCAAGGAATCTCAGTTTCATATTCTGTACTGATTAATGAAACACCCTGTATATATATATATTTATTTAATAACCCAGAATTATGGAATAGTGGATGTGAAAATTAAAATCTAGCTCAAACTTAATTTTGTTTAATAAAGAATAACATTTTAAGCTGCGTTCTTTTATACACGAATCTCAGATCAGCTCAGCTCACTTCAGTGCGACTTAGTTCCGAGTGCGTTCTTTTTTCAACGACTCACTTTAAATGAAGTGAGATTTTTTACCTCCTCCTCGCCCCAACTGCACCACCACGTTAGGAAACTCAGAAAGTAGATAAGTTGTTGAGATTCGACTCAGTTAGTGGAAGTGATGTAGAATTGTAGTGGAATGTGGACCGTTCTTTTTTACTAAATGGTAAAGTGAGTTTTATCTGTAGTTGAGTTGAGCTGAGATACTCAGATCAAAACGGCTACTCACTTTCAGTTGGAAAAAAAAACGCACCTTTAGCAAAGTCGTTGAGGAGACGACCCTGTACATAAAACGACGTTCTCTAAAAATGTTGGCAACACTTGCTGTTAACCTCAGTAAGTAATTTTTGATATAAATTCAATTATACTGTAGAATACGTGATAAAACACATAAATAAAAAATAATGGGGACGCCGAGTTAGAAGAAATCAGAAAGCAACGAATGGCACAACTTCAATCGCAATACAAAGTACCTTCTCTCTCTTCCAAACCTTAAACCCTTTTTTATCTTCGCTTTAAGGGAGAAAGTGGTGATCAAAAAGCAACAGGAGGAGGCAGGCTCGAGCGCAAGAAGACGCGAAAATTCAATTTTATCCTCCAGATTATGGACCAACTCATGAGAGCTCGATGTAACAACACCTGTCACCTTAATATCACTTCTTAACTATAAAATCATATCGCTTTTTAGTGAACACTTTAATGTTAGGTAAACCAGAAAAGGGGAAAATGGTTGAAAACATGTTGATTCGAATGCCTCAACCGGGTCAAATCGAAAGAAGATAGGATTCGGATCTCATCCTTATTAGAAAACGCTAATTCTCAAAATGCCTCTGCTGGAGTCATCTGTTAAGTTTGGATAGAAGACGCGCCGCTCTCGACTCTCTGAGAGCGATTTATGATTTTTAGAATTCATTTTATTCTTGATTACGTGTACTGAATTACGTTGATATTCTGATTGATTTAGTTCGTTAAAATTTTTAATCTAAAAGATTTTTATATAAATCTGATTTCATCTTTTATTTCTGGCAGTAATTTAGTAGTTTGATTTCGTATGCATGGTCAGTGATGTTGTGAAGGATCCTTTCCATGGATACTGATCTATTGCTAACAACTTTGAGGTTCACATCGATTTCATTTTATAGTGTACTTTGATTCTGACTCTTTCATTTGCATGTCTGTGTTCTTTCAATATCATATAATTTCAAGTTTTCTATTTAAAAGTAGGCAACCCACTTAGCAGAATTTGCTGCAAACCATTGATTATAAAATTCTGCAAACTAATTCCCATAAAAAGTAGAAGAAACTGTATTGGGTAAACAGATGAAGTCCTTTCAGGAAAGCTTTACCAGTTTTCGTATGAGTGGTTCTTATTCCTGCTTCTGGCGGTATATACTGTGTGTCCAATTCTCCTAAGATGTGATACATTAAGGGTAAACCTTTGCAAAGCTTCAAGCCATTGGGCAAGTGTTGACTATAGGCAACTAATAAGAACTTTGATACAAGTTATTAGAATGGTCCGATTTTTGTTTAGACTCTGTAAACATCTTGTGAAGATATTTAACCCTCATGTAAAACATTCACAGACACAAAAAATAACAGCCACAGAATAGAAATAGAGCAAATCTTTTAGTCTGTTTACGCCTTGACATCTTGGAAGCCATAAAAAATAAACGGGTGATCGATTGTATGAATCAGTTAATATTTAAAATGGTAGAATAGAATAATTGTTACGCATGAAATATTTATAACTATTTAACTAACGCTTTGTATTCGTATCTCCCATTTATGGTTTTGAAGATGCTCATGTACCGAATTTTAAACTGGACACACTGTGTATATCCAAAAAATAAATACGTATAAAGATTTATTCTTTGGTAATGTAGCGGTGTTCAAATAAAGTACCGATCTAAAGAGATTATAAAGTGGGAAAATAGTTGGCAATTCTGTTTACGAACATTTCTACAGAAATACATGAAATTTTATATTGGCTAAACTGAATATTTCACTGCAATACGTTGTTGTTGTTATCATTGTTATTTTATTGTATTTATTGTTTTTTAATTCTTTTTTTTAAACCAGTAAACAAGTGTAACTTTTAGGGTAACATATTCAAAACAAGAATTTGAAAATGCATCTATGTAGATTTAATAAAACATTTGTTTATATGAATAATAACTCTAACAACGCCAATGATATTTGTCACTAACTATTATCAACAATTAATTTTTTTTAGCGGTACCAACAATTTATTACTTTTAGATTGCTCGTAGGTCTTGGATTTATTTTGACATTCGGTAATTTTTTTTCTATTTTGGGTCGCTTACAGAGCTATAAAAGCACCAAAATGAGTTCTTGTAGAAAATTGAGTTCTTTTATAGAAATACAACAATTTTTATTATGAACGGTGGTAACACTGATATTAAATGTCAAAGCTGTCGTTAGGTTCGGTGTGCGTTAATTTAAATCGTAATTAATATTCAATAGATTTATTTATTTACTTATTTTTAATTCCGCCCATTTTTTTTTTAAATTAAACAATGATAAATGTTCTAGCATTTAAAACCAATTTATTGGAAATATTGCCACCCTAGCAATTATTCTTCAAAATTTCTAAAATTTAAAAACTCGCAAAATTTTATTTTAAAATCACACTGACAATCCCAAAATAGAAAAAATAGTATAAAGTTCTTTAACATACTATTAACAACGTAGTCAGCTTATGTAAAGTTTAGGTTAGAATTGAAGGAATCAACAACTACATTATTTTATGTATGAATCTCAGATTGTTTTAATTCACTTCAATGGTGATTCAGTTATAGATACGATTTTTTTTTTAACGAGTCACTTAAAACAGAAGCGAGATCTTTGAATTGAGATAGGATTTAGTTAATGGCGGAATGCAGATTAATCGTTATTCATATGAGCTGAAATACTCATGGTCGAACGGTTGCACCAACACGACTTAAACTTAAGCAATACTTGAAAACTTAGATACCATTGGGGAATACCATATAGCAACGACTGTTTTTAAGCATAGCTAAAGTTTAATCGTGTTCGTGCAACGGCCATCAGATCTTGAGTTGCTCAATTCATGTATAAAAGAAAGCACCTAAGAAAACATTCATATTTCTGTCAATTTTATATTTATGTCGCGTTTTAACTTTAAAGCAGAATCCACCTCACCACGCGTTATATTTTGTTGTACTTTTTGTGTACACTCTAAAATAATTAAATCAATTCAATTCCACGACCTGCCCAAACTCTTTTGCCATATTGTGCTGCATTACGTAATCGAATCGTTGACCAACCGTTCGTCAACTGAATTGTTTTGTCTTTTTGGGGTTTCGTTATTATTTAATCGATTTTGTAATTGTATTGATTTGGTACTAATTGTGGTGGACATACAAAACTTATAATCCACAATCTGACCTTTGCTAACAATGACACAACCTCACTTCGATTAAAAACGGTTCTAATATCAAAATTTTGAATTTTGATCAAACTCCTCAATTCAAAATTTTGAAGTACGAGTTGCTAAAATGTCTTCTGAAACGAATTCTTTATACTATTCTTTCTATTTTGGGCTTTTCGGATTGATTTTAAAATAAAATTTTGCGAGTTTTTAAATTTAGGGAATTTTGAAGTATAACTGCTAGGGTGGCAGTATTTTCAATAAATTTTGGTTTAAATGCTAGAACATTTATCATGCATTTAATTTAAAACAAATGCGCAAAATAAAATAAGTAGATAAATAAATCCACTGAATATTAATTACGATTTAAATTAACGCACGACAAACGTAACAACAGCTTTGACGTTTAATATCAAATCAGTGTTACCACCTCGTTCGCAATAAAAATTGTTCTATTTCTATAAAGAACTCAATTTTCTATAAAAGAACTCATTTGGGTGCTTTTATAGCTCTGTAAGCGACCTAAAATAGAAAAAAAATTACCGAATGCCAAAAATAAATCCAAGACCTACAAGCAATCTAAAAGTAAAAAATTGTTGATACCACTAAAAATTAATTGTTGGTAATAGTTGATAACAAATATCATTGCCGTTGCTAGAGTTATTATTCATATAAACAAATGTTTTATTAAATCTACATACAGGCGTTTCTGAAATGGGACCACTTTTTCTATTAGACTCAATAGATGGCGTCACAGGTGCCGCAGATTAGGATTTTGCATGTGGCAACGCTGCCATTTCTTGTATCTAAAATGTAAATTAAGTTGCCTAGCTGCTTCTATAGGGACCTATTTTTCAATTACGTTGCCATATTGTGCAAGAAATCTAGTGAATTCTAACTAAACAACGACATCTGTTTTTGAAAATTGTAAAAATGGCCTCTATTTTCAGAAACGCACTGTAGATGCATTTTCAAATTCTTGTTTTGAATATGTTATCCTAAAAGTTACACTATTGCTTCCTGGTTTTAAAAGAAAAGAATTAAAAAACAATAAATACAACAAAATAACAATGATAACAACAACAACGTATTGCAGTAAAATATTCAGTTTAGCCAATATAAAATTTCATGTATTTTGTAGAAATGTTCGTAAACAGAATTGCCAACTATATTTTCTACTTTATGATCTCTCTGTACTTAGCCCAGTACTTTTATTTGAACTCCCGCTACATTATAAAAGATATACAACAGAATCTTTTTATACGTATTTATTTTTGGATATACACAAGTGTGTCCAGTTTAAAATGTGGTACATGAGCATCTTCAAAACTATAAATAGGGAGATACGAATACAAAGCGTTAGTTAAACATTTCATGCCTAACAATTATTCTATTCTACCAATTTAAATATTAACTGATTCCATACAATCGATCACCCGTTAATTTTTATAGGCTTCAAGATGTCAATAGGCGTAAATATACTAAAAGATTTGCTCTATTTCTATTCTGTGGCTGTTATTTTTTGTCTGTGAACGTTTTGCTGTGGGTTAAATATCTATCGAAATGATAAATAAGGTGTGTCTCGCAAAGGGTCTGTTACTTTAATAGGACCAAGATGCGGTAACTTGCATAAAGTTCCTTATTATGCTGTGACCTAGCTGTGACGTTACATCTAATTCTGCCCAATACTTGAAGGGGTTTTACACAATTAGTGGTCTACCCTTACACATTCATACCTAAAAATCTGGTACGAAGTAATTTCCAAAATTGTTGAATCAAGAACCACACGAAAGCTGGTAACTGAACTCTCAATTCAATTACACGACGCCACAAAACTTATAATTTGATGCGTTGAGTAACTGTCCTGGTGGAATGCTTTCATTTACTATGCGCATGAATTGTAATAATATATATAGTGTATTATTGTATTTTTTATTTGCTGTGATTGAGGTGCCGCTTTTTTCCACTTCTAGCTGCACGGGAGGCGCCCGCTCTTTCAAAAGATAATGTTGTCAGCTTTGCATTAAATAAATAATTACAGGTCCATTTCCAAATTAATTATATTTAACGTCAAAAACCTTCATCAGCGTACTCATTCGCATTCACTCCAATCATTCTCTGTGCGGTCACAGAAAATAATCTATACAGAAATATCACTCCGGGAATTTTTGGGCCTTCAGGAACTCACGCACCGGTGCGCACATTACTAGTATGGTCGACGTGGCGGAGAAACCCAATATTTGAATAAAAATCATACGCAATTGTAAGTGTAATTATAATGTTCAATTGATTTTACTTACTTGTTTGTGTTTAAAACAGTACATCGATGTATTACAAACGTTTAAACGACAAACACGTTGTCGTATTTTTAATTACCTATTACAAATTCACTTTTATTTACATTCTTTGTAGTTCGTCGAATTGCCAAATAAATTTAAAATTGTAGCGCAAAAATATAAGCTTAATTCATTCGGTCTAAAATAAGCAGAATCGGATAGGCACAAACAAAAAAAAATTAATTCGTCATTTACAACGGTAGTTGACAGATTTATTATACGCGCACTCACAACGGATTTCTTAACAACATTAAAATTTCACAAGGTTTGAGAAGAGTATTTTGTGTTGTACATTTTTGTAAAATATTCCCAATTTCAGCTGTAGGTAATAATGTAGGGCACCAAATTCTAATTGAATTAGAAAAGTGTCGTTTGAACACCCTTGTGTCCGATTCCACAAAATTTTATTATGTCTGTACACCAGGAAGAAATATTTAGTCAAAAAAATTTGCTAAATTTTAAAACAAAAATAAACGACAAACAAAACAGTATAAAACAATATAAAATTATTAAAATTACACATTTGTAATTATTATAAATAAATAAACACTTTTTTGTTACTTTCGTTGTGTTTATTGAAATTCCTTAAAAGGAAGAATGTGCCGCGTTAAATACGTAACTGAACGAAGTACAATTGA
>JALBCR010003068.1:0-11326 GCA_030710515.1 Abscondita cerata | reverse complement strand
CCTGCTGCCGCCCCAACAGTCAACACTACAACGCATGTCATGCACCCGCCATCGCATTTACCGCACTGCTGGTGCAGGTGTTTTCAAAGCGATATAACAGCACTAAGCTTTTTGTTACTTTGTAATGTCTCTAAATTAGCTTTTCTGAATCTATTATGTATCACTATTATTTCACTTCACTACATTTTATCCTGTTTACGCTTTCGTTACCGAAGGTCACGGTTGTCCCTTTATGCCCAATTGTAAATTCACTTTTCTACTGTTGCGAACATTTTCAAAGAAAGACATCCCGCGACGTCACTGCAAGATGGTTTTTTGGTTACTGCATGGGGGACATTTTTGGCTTAAAACGTTGAACGTCAGATTTGACAAGTGACAATGAATAAAGCAGAAACTGAATGTACCTCAAACTACTGTCAAATTTAACATTACATTTGACGTGAAATGTCATTACCCCTCTGACAGTACCCACCTATGTGCAATGTCGCTGTGCATACCTTCTATCTCTTTGTATTGAAACCTCCATTCTAAACCTACTACCTTGGTTTCTACTAACATATTGTACCTTAACACACCATTTTACCTACATGCTCAAATTATTTTTGGCATTTAACACCAATTTCTACTGACATTATTCTGCAAAAATTATTTTACTTTCGTCAGTTCTGGAACAAATTCACCAACCAGTTACTATAAAGTCTATTTTAAGCAATAGGATGATGTCAAACTTAATAATTTATTACAGCCAACATAACGCTGAAAATTTTCTGGTTACATTAATGTAAATTAGTGTTACTTACTTATGTTAAGTTGGCAATACTCACGATATTGCAGCAATATACTAATTTCTACCAAAGAAAGTTATATGAGAACATGACAACCTGTAACAAACCAGGACGTCATCTTATTGCTATCATGAAAGGATTTTAATTACACTACAATTTAATTGTGGGGAAACCATTTATACCCAATTCTTTGGCGAATCCTGTAAAACCGAGTGCAATCCATCCGTGCAACTCTGAACATTAGTTTTATGAGATTGAGCTATGAGCCCATATTGGTTCTAATCTTCAATGTCCACAATTCAAGGAGCATAAACATAACCAACCAATGGCCCCCATCTTTCCGAATTTCGCTAAATTTATCGGGTCAACTCCAAAACACGAGAACCCACACACAACTACACCTAAAAAATCCTAGTTATTGGCCAACTTAGAAAAACATGGTTTTACCTTATTAAACAAATTAGTCCTCCGAATGTTCCTCATTTTTAAGTTTATCTGACCATTCTACTATGTTGTTGTTTCAGAATCAATCATTATTGATTTCTATTTTTTTGTTATTGTTTTCATTAGTTAATGTAAAGAATAATACTGAATTGATGTTAAGTCAACAATTTTCCACATTTCCACACAAATACATTATTAGAATTAATTGATTAAATAATGAGATTATCCAGTAGTGTTAGTAGATTTAAAGTAGGCGTAGTTTCGTTTTCGTCGTGTTACCACCGAATTTTCAATATGCGTCACATTTTATTTTCCCATTTTCCTTTATAATTTGTTTTGATTGAAAGATTAAAACCGGTAAAAACTAAAAATACACCCGCATTTCATCCATTACACAAGTGGATTAGAATTTTTCACCCATTACATACAGCCTGGGTCCGTGTAGAACGCGCTCCTTTGATATTGGCTTAAAATTAGATTTATTCAAAATCGTTTTGACCATACTTTTGTTCCTCAGTGGCTATAATATATTTCAATTATACAGGAGGCCCGCTTATGGACCATATCAACTTCTTTGACATTTTAAATAGAAAACTTTAATCATATTTTTTATTCTGAATCTACGTGAAAAACTATTATGGTAACTTTATATATACATACGAGTCTTACTCAATCACTATGCTTAAGATATTGGTTATTAAACACTTTCTTTTGTGTCAATATCGGCTTTAAGATATTTCAGATTATTATTTTAAATATCACAGTTTCACTCATAGTTTTCTACGTAGATTCAGGATAAAAATAAAAATATATGTTTCCATTTAAAATGTCAAAGTTGGATCAAGAACCTAAAAGAATGGTCAAAACCGATTTTGAAGAAATCTACTTTTAAAAGCAATATCAAATATATATATATATATATATAGACAAGTGTTTCATTAATCAGTACAGAAAATGAAACTGGAGATTCCTTGCAAAATTTAAAGAGGGGTTTAACATAAAAAAAATTTCCTTAAAGCCTCCCCTGAGGAGTTAGACAATCTGTAGCAATGCTAGGTAGCGTTAACGGAAATTTGTTCAAAAGAATAAGAGCCTGTATTCAAGAAAATGGTGCCCATTTTGAACACTCTCTGAAATAATATTGTTAATTTAAATTAAAAATGATAGTTAATAATAATATTGTTATTTATGTCAAACTTGCATACGCAACTTATTAATTAAAATTCTGCAAGTTCAAGCTTAATTTATTTTTTGGTGAAAAAGTATTGAGTTTACGTGAAATGTTTAAGAGACAAAAAGTTTTTAATTGAATTGGCCCTCCAAAATCTGAATTTTAAAATTGAAAAAAAATTAGTTAAAAGTTCTGGTAAAAAACTCTAAGGGGTAGTAAGACTCACCCCTTGCAGAGAACAAGGGTGAATAAAATTATAAAATTATGGAGGCTTCTTGGTAGTAGTATTTGAATGTTTAGATTTCTTTTTTTATTTCAGTCATTTCAGAAAAAAATCGATTAATGTGAATTTTTTACACATCTTTAAGGGGCTGTAACTCTTCAGGGGAGGCTTTAAGGAAATGTTAAACCCCCCTTTAAATTTTGCAAGGAATCTCCAGTTTCATATTCTGTACTGATTAATGAAACACCCTGTATATATATATTTATTTAATAACCCAGAATTATGGAATAGTGGATGTGAAAATTAAAATCTAGCTCAAACTTAATTTTTGTTTAATAAAGAATAACATTTTAAGCTGCGTTCTTTTATACACGAATCTCAGATCAGCTCAGCTCACTTCAGTGCGACTTAGTTCCGAGTGCGTTCTTTTTTTCAACGACTCACTTTAAATGAAGTGAGATTTTTTTACCTCCTCCTCGCCCCAACTGCACCACCACGTTAGGAAACTCAGAAAGTAGATAAGTTGTTGAGATTCGACTCAGTTAGTGGAAGTGATGTAGAATTGTAGTGGAATGTGGACCGTTCTTTTTTTACTAAATGGTAAAGTGAAGTTTTATCTGTAGTTTAGTTGAGCTGAGATACTCAGATCAAAACGGCTGCTCACTTTCAGTTGGAAAAAAAACGCACCTTTTAGCAAAAGTCGTTGAGGAGACGACCCTGTACATAAAACGACGTTCTCTCTAAAAATGTTGGCAACACTTGCTGTTAACCTCAGTAAGTAATTTTGATATAAATTCAATTATACTGTAGAATACGTGATAAAAACACATAAATAAAAATAATGGGGGACGCCGAGTTAGAAGAAATCAGAAAGCAACGAATGGCACAACTTCAATCGCAATACAAAGTACCTTCGTCTCTTCCAAACCTTAAACCCTTTTTATATTCGTTTTCTTTAAGGGAGAAAGTGGTGATCAAAAAAAGCAACAGGAGGAGCAGGCTCGAGCGCAAGAAGACGCGAAAAATTCAATTTTATCCCAGATTATGGACCAATCTACGAGAGCTCGATGTAACAACACCTGTCACCTAATATCACTTTTTAACTATAAAAATCATATCGCTTTAGTGAACACTTTAATGTTAGGTAAACCAGAAAAGGGGAAAATGGTTGAAAACATGCTGGTTCGAATGGCTCAAATGGGTCAAATCGGAAAGAAGATAGGGGAGTCGGATCTCATATCTTTATTAGAAAACGTTAAATTCTCAAATGCCTCAAGCCTAAGTCATCTGTTAAGCTTGATAGAAGACGCCACGCTTCTCGATTCTGATGACGATGATTTTTAGAATTATTTATTCTGATTACTTTGTACTGAATTACGTTTTCTATACTAATTTATTTAGTTCGTTAAAATTTTTAACTAAAAGATTTTTATAAATCTGATTTCATCTTTTATTTCTTGGTAGTATCTAGAGCTTGACTTCGTGTATACATGGTCAGTGATGTTAGAAACATCCTTTCCATGGATACTGATCATTGCTAACAACTTTGAGGTTCATCATCGATTTCATTTTATAGTGTACTTTGATTCTGACTCTTTCATTTGCATGTCTGTGTTCTTTAATATCATATAATTTCAAGTTTTCTCATTTAAAAGTAGGCAACCCACTTAGCAGAATTTGCTGCAAACCATTGATTATAAAATTCTGCAAACTAATTCTATAAAAAGTAGAAGAAACTGTATTGGGTAAACAGATGAAGTCCTTTCAGGAAAGCTTTACCAGTTTTCGTATGAGTGGTTCTTATTCCTGTTTGGAGGTATATACTGTGTGTCCAATTTAAGATGTGATACATTAAGGGTAAACCTTTTGCAAAGCTTCAAGCCATTGGGCAAGTTGACTATAGGCACCAATAAGAACTTGATACAAGTTACAAATGGTCCGATTTTTGTGTAGACTTGCAAACATCTTGTGAAGATATTTAACCCCTCATGTAAAACATTCACAGACACAAAAAATAACAGCCACAGAATAGAAATAGAGCAAATCTTTTAGTCTGTTTACGCCTTGACATCTTGAAGCCATAAAAAATAAACGGGTGATCGATTGTATGAATCAGTTAATATTTAAAATGGTAGAATAGAATAATTGTTACGCATGAAATATTTAACTATTTAACTAACGCTTTTGTATTCGTATCTCCCATTTATGAAGTTTTGAAGATGCTCTTCATGTACCGAATTTTAAACTGGACACACTGTGTATATCCAAAAAAAAATACGTATAAAGATTTATTCTTTGGTAATGTAGCGGTGTTCAAATAAAAGTACTGAGCTAAAGAGATTATAAAGTGGAAAAATAGTTGGCAATTCTGTTTACGAAAATTTCTACAGAAATACATGAAATTTTATATTGGCTAAACTGAATATTTCACTGCAATACGTTGTTGTTGTTATCATTGTTATTTTATTGTATTTATTGTTTTTTCTTTTTTTTTTAAAACCAGTAAACAAGTGTAACTTTAGGTAACATATTCAAAACAAGAATTTGAAAATGCATCTATGTAGATTTAATAAAACATTTGTTTATATGAATAATAACTCTAACAACGCCAATGATATTTGTCACTAACTATTATCAACAATTAATTTTTTTAGCGGTACCAACAATTTATTACTTTTTAGATTGCTCGAAGGTCTTGATTTATTTTGACATTCGGCAATTTTTTTCTATTTTGGGCTGCTTACAGAGCTATAAAAGCACCAAATGAGTTCTTTTTGTAGAAAATTGAGTTCTTTTATAGAAATAGAACAATTTTTATTATGAACGGTAGTAACACTGATATTAAATGTCAAAGCTGTCGTTAGGTTTTTTCCGTGTGGGTTAATTTAAATCGTAATTAATATTCAATAGATTTATTTATTTATTTATTTTTAATTCCGCCCATTTTTTTTTTAAATTAAACAATGATAAATGTTCTAGCATTTAAACCAAAATTTATGGGAAATATTGCCACCCTAGCAATAATTCTTCAAAATTTCTTAAATTTAAAAACTCGCAAAATTTTATTTTAAAAATCACCTGAAAATCTCAAAATAGAAAAAAATAGTATAAAGAATTCGTTTCAGAAAGCATTTTGCAACTCTGAACTTCAAAAACTCGCCGCGAAACTGTACTCATCCGCTTATAAAGTGCGTCTTCTGAAACTAGTTCTTTAACATACTATTAACTAACGTAGTCAGCTTATATAAAGTTTAGGTTAGAATTGAAGGAATCAACAACTACATTCTTGTATGTATGAATCTCAGATTGTTTTAATTCACTTCAATGGTGATTCGGGTATAGATACGATTTTTTTTAACGAGTCACTTAAAACAGAAGCGAGATCTTTGAATTGGAGATAGGATTTAGTTAATGGCGGAATGCAGATTAATCGTTATTCATATGAGCTGAGATACTCATGGCCGGCGGTTGCACCAACACGACTTAAACTTAAGCAATACTTGAAAACTTAGATACCATTGTGAAAACCATATAGCAACGACTGTTTTTAAGCATAGCTTAAGTTTAATCGTGTTCGTGCAACTGGCCATCAGATCTTGAGTTGCTCAATTCATGTATAAAAGAAATCACCTTAAGAAAACATTCATATTTCTGTCAATTTTATATATTATGTCACGTTTTAACTTTAAAGCAGAATCCACCTCACCACGCGTTATATTTTGTTGTACTTTTGTGTACACTCTAAAAATAATTAAATCAATTTAATTCCACGACCTGCCCAAACTCTTTTGCCATATTGTGCTGCATTACGTAACCGAATCGTTGACTAACCGTTCGTCAACTGAATTGTTTTGTCTTTTTTGGGTTTGGTTGGTTATTTAATCGATTTTGTAATTGTATTGATTTGGTACTAATTGTGGTGGACATACAAAACTTATAATCAACAATATGACCTTTGCTAACGATGACACAACCTCACTTCGATTAAAAACGGTTCCAATACCAAAATTTTGAATTTTGATCAAACTCCTCAATTCAAAATTTTAAGGTACGAGTTGCTAAATGCCTTCTGAAACGAATTCTTTATACTATTCTTTCTATTTTGGGCTTTTCGGATTGATTTTTAAATAAAATTTTGCAAGTTTTTAAATTTAGGGAATTTTGAAGTATAACTGCTAGGGTGGCAGTATTTTCAATAAATTTTGGTTTAAATGCTAGAACATTTATCATGCATTTAATTTAAAACAAATAATAAGTAGATAAATAAATCCACTGAATATTAATTACGATTTAAATTAACGCACGACAAACGTAACGACAGCTTTGACGTTTAATATCAAATCAGTGTTACCACCCTTCGCAATAAAAATTGTTCTATTTCTATAAAAGAACTCAATTTTCTATAAAAGAACTCATTTGGGTGCTTTTATAGCTCTGTAAGCGACCTAAAATAGAAAAAAAATTACCGAATGCCAAAAATAAATCCAAGACCTACAAGCAATCTAAAAGTAAAAAATTGTTGATACCACTAAAAAAATTAATTGTTGGCAATAGTTGATAACAAATATCATTGCCGTTGCTAGAGTTATTATTCATATAAACAAATGTTTTATTAAATCTACATACAGGCGTTTCTAAAATGGGAGCCACTTTTTCTATTAGACTCAATAGATGGCGTCACAGGTGCCGCAGATTAGGGATTTTGCATGTGGCAACGCTGCCATTTCTTGTATCTAAAATGTAAATGAAGTTGCCTAGCTGCTTCTATAGGGACCTGTTTTTCAATTACGTTGCCATATTGTGCAAGAAATCCAGTGAATTCTAACTAAACAACGACATCTGTTTTTTGAAAATTAGTAAAAGTGGCCTCTATTTTCAGAAACGCACTGTAGATGCATTTTCAAATTCTTGTTTTGAATATGTTATCCTAAAAGTTACACTATTGCTTCCTGGTTTTAAAGAAAAGAATTAAAAAACAATAAATACAACAAAATAACAATGATAACAACAACAACAACGTTTTGCAGTAAAATATTCAGTTTAGCCAATATAAAATTTCATGTATTTTTGTAGAAATGTTCGTAAACAGAATTGCCAACTATATTTTCTACTTTATGATCTCTCTGTACTTAGCCCATGACTTTTATTTGAACTCCGCTACATAAGAAAAAGATATACAACAGAATCTTTTTATACGTATTTATTTTTGGATATACACAAGTGTGTCCAGTTTAAAATGTGGTACATGAGCATCTTCAAAACTATAAATAGGAGATACGAATACAAAAGCGTTAGTTAAACATTTCATGCCTAACAGTTATTCTATTCTACCATTTTAAATATTAACTGATTCATACAATCGATCACCCGTTTATTTTTATAGGTTCTAAGATGTCAATAGGCGTAAATATACTAAAGATTTGCTCTATTTCTATTCTGTGACTGTTATTTTTTGTCTGTGAATGTTTTACATGCAGGGTTAAATATCTCCGCAAGATAAGCAAGGTGTTCGCAAGTCCCCACAAAAATCGGACCATTTGTAACTTGTATAAAGGTCCTATTGCTGCCCCTTTTCCCCTTTCCCCCTCTCCTCCCTTTTTCCCCTTTCCCTTTTTTTTTTCCCCCCTTCTTTTCCCCCCCTCTCTCCCCCCCCCCCCCCCCCCCCCCCCCCCCCCCCTTTTTCCCTTCCCCTTCTTCCCCCCCCCCCCCCCCCCCCCTTTTTTTTTTTTCTTCTTTCTTCCCCTTCCCCCCCCCTTTCTTTTTTTTCCTTTTCCTCCTTTTTTTTCTTCCCCCCCTTTTTTTTTTTTTTTTTTTTTTTTTTTTCTCTCTTTCTTCCCCCCCCCTTTTCCCCCCCCTTTCTCTTCCTTTTTTTTTTTTTTTTTCTTCTCCCCGCACAGAAAAATAATCTATACAGAAATATCCTCCGGGAATTTTTGGGCTTTCGTGAACTCGCGGTGCGCACATTACTAGTATGGCCGATTGTGGCAGAGAAACCTTAATATTTGAATAAAAATTGTACGCACTTGTAAATGTAATTATAATGATCAATTGATTTTAATACTTGTTTGTGTTTAAAACAGTACATCGATGTATTACAAACGTTTAAACGACAAACACGTTGTCGTATTCTTTAATTACCTATTACAAATTCAACTTTATTTACATCTCTTTGTAGTACGTCGAATTGCCAAATAAATTTAAAATTGTAGCGCAAAAAATATAAGCTTAATTCATTCGGTCTAAAATAAGCAGAATCGGATAGGCACAAACAAAAAATTAATTCGTCATTTACAACGGTAGTTGACAGATTTATTATACGCGCACCTCACTACGAATTTCTTAACAACATTAAAATTTCACAAGGTTTGAGAAGAGTGTTTGTGTTTGTACATTTTTGTAAAATATTCCCAATTTCAGCTGTAGGTAATAATCTAGGGCACCAAATTCTAATTGAATTAGAAAAGGTGTCGTTTGAACACCCTTGTGTCCGATTCCCATTAAAATTTTTATTATGTCTGTACACTAGGATGAGAAATATTTTAGTCAAAAAATTTGCTAAATTTTAAAACACAAAAAATAAACGACAAACAAAAAACAGCATAAAAGAATTATTCAAATTGCACATTTGTAATTATTATAAATAAATAAACACTTTTTTTGTTACTTTCGTTGTGTTTATTAAAATTCCTTAAAAAGAAAGAATGTCCCACTTGAAGAAATCGTATACTCGGTACAAAATCTAAACAGCTGCTCAATCCATATTGTCACTAAAAGGATGTCAACCGAGACATGCGCGAAAAAATGTTTCCCATCCAACATCAAAGTGCCGACGGTCGAGTATGTTTCTGTATAGATTATTTTTCTGTGGTGTGGTCATGCTGCTTCCACTAATGCCCTTCCTCCACTTTCGATTCTTTATAGTAGGGACATTTAGCGGCAAATACACGTTCAAATCTACTAATATTAGTATAAACTGACTGTTATAAGAAGCCACAATTAACAAAGTAATCGCCATTTAAGAAACGTTAATATAGAATATCAAAATTAAGCCCTCAAACACAATCAGCACAGTTATAAATGATCAACAGCAGTTCCATAAGACTCTCCTTAAAAAGGACTCGGAGTTTCAAACAGTTATTACAGCATAACAAATACCTATCAGGAAATCTCATAAAAATATGACCTTGTACCCATTTAATTTTTATTTAAAATCTACAGTCGGACTAATCGTAGCTTCTAAAATATTTCTTGATTTCTAATAATGTTTAATTATTACCATTTTATTCTAACATCAACTATAGGAAATGTAAATAAATCTTAAATCTAAGGGTCTGTTACTTTAATAGACCAAGATGCGGTATTGCATGTTCCTTATTATGCTGTGACCAAGCTGTGACGTTACATCCAAAATCAGCTCAATTAAAGGGGTTTTACATCAATTAGTGGTCTGCGGTTACACATTCATATAAAAATCATGCAGGAAGTAATTTTCATAATTGTTGATAATTACGATTGCGAAATCCTTAATTTAATTTTAATATCTGCTTGTGCACATTACACAAAAAAAATTTTTATTCCGGATCTGCCTAAAAATGTCAAGTACTTGCGATAGTTAACCTTATTTATTTTTTAAGAATCAAAAACATTTTAATGTTCAATATATTAAGTTTTATAGTAATTTTATGACACACAAAATCATGTTCGATTAAGTAGAAAATTAATTCAAGGATGCCATCATCGTCAAACGATCGTCCAGAGCGCTACTCCTCTTGGGTATGTGGGCTTTCAATTTTTATCAATAAAGTAATTAATCATTTTTTTTAAGATTGGCTTGGTTTACGTGTTCAATCTTATTGTCGGAACCGGCGCTTTAACGCTACCAGCTGTATTTGTAGGTGCAGGCTGGTTATTAAGTCTGATATTATTAATAACTTTAGCATTCGTTGGTTTTATCACTGTAACATTTATCGTGGAAACAATAGCATGTTCCAATGCAACTATTCAATGGAACCGGATACATACGCACAGAGTCGATGGAGTAAGTATTGAAACCAAGAAAATACGAGCACAATTGACATAATTTTATAGGAAAGCGAAGCTTTCGAAGAAGATTCGGCTGAAGACAGCATCAACGAACAAACCGCCATGATAAATCAATACCAAAGTCGTTATTATTCACTTAGCAGTAAAGTCGAATTAGGAGAGATGACCGGTTTATTTTTTAACAAAATGGGACGAACCCTATTTTATTTATGTCTTTGCATCTATCTTTATGGTGATCTAGCAATTTATGTAACGGCAGTGTCAAAGACAATGTGCGATATTGTATGTAATTCTACAAAAATTCGGAAAACTACACTTTACATTGTTGGGAAAATGCTGAAATCGATAAAATGACGGTGTATCGGATGTTCGTAATTTTATTCGCAATTCTCGTCGGACCTTTTAGTTACTTACAAGTCCAGAAAACAAAGTATTTACAAGTTTTAACGCCTTCGATGAGATGGGCAGCTTTTACTATTATGATAACAATCGCAATTGTAGAAATGGTTCAGGAGCATCCGCAAGGAAATCCAAACTGATCAATTTTAAGGGAACACCCGCGCTTATTGGCGCTAGCGTTTATAGTTTTATGAGCCACCATTCGTTGCCCGGTTTGATAGCGCCTTTTGCTAGAAAACGTTACCTTGTGCGACAGCTAGC
>JALBCR010003067.1:0-58811 GCA_030710515.1 Abscondita cerata | reverse complement strand
TTGATAGGTCCTCAGACCTGCAGCCGTGACGATTTCAAATTTTCTTAATGCCGTCGGTCGTTGCCTTGAGCAGACTGAATTTGTAAGAGACGGGGTCGGTGGGCCAGGTCCGCTGTAGGGGGGTGGTGAAGCGTTGGAATGCCGTTTTTGGTCAAAATCGCGAACTGCGAATGAGGAGTGGGCTGGAGCGTTGTCGTGATGCAGCATCCCTAAATCTTCGTGTAGCATCTGTCGAATGGTTTCCTTTGTTGATACCCAACTCGTCTTCCAACATTCTGAGGCTTACCCGATGTCTCCGAGCACACGCACGCAGGAGCGATCGACGTTTTGTGCCGTTCGAGAGGTCGAGGAGCTCCCTCACGTGGATCGTCCCTCCACCGACTCCCTGCCTTCCCTGAACTGCATAGCCCACTGCGTAGACAGCTGTTTTTTCAGGAAATCATCCTTGTACACGTCGGTTAACTGTTTCATAATTTCCGCGGAACTTACACCACGTTTGACCAAAAATTTGACCACTACTCTTTGCGTCCGTTTTTTATCACACATTTTCGCGACAAGGGGTCCAAACACGCCGATGATCAAAGTACTGTAAAACACGAACTGAACAACCGATCGAGACGAAACTTGCACAGACTGACGCAGAAATGAATCCTCTTTCGAATGACACCAACGCGAACGCCATAGCATAACGATGAGCCGCAGTGTTGCCACTTTTCCGGGAATTGAATTGACAGACCTCGTATATTTAATCTGTCTGTGTATTTTTTGGTGAGTGTTTGTTTTATGTGTTTGTATTGTGTGAGTTTAGCATGTTCGAATCCCAAATATTTATAAAGTTCCCCCTCTTCCATTGATTCTATGAACCTATTTCCAACCGGGACTTTCTCCGTACTTAGTGTTCCTTTTTCTAAGTGTAAGGTTTTACATTTGTCCAGCTCAAACTCCATGTGTGTCTTTTGAAAATGTGTGTGTTATGTTTAGTAATTGTTGTAAGTGTTGTTTTGTGTCTGCGTATATTTTGATATCGTCCATGTACAACAAATGTGATAGTGTACATTGGGTTGTTTTATTATGTTTTATGTGGAAACCAAATTTTGTGTTGTTTAGTGTTGGCGAGTGGATTAGAGCTAGGCAAACCAAAGAGGCTCAAAAGTCTCCCTGAAAAATACCTCGCTTTATTTGTATGGTATCTGTTTTTATGTGTATTGTTTAGGGTTAGGTGTAATGTTGTTTTAAGTGTTCCATGATGTATTGTAAATATGTGACGAGCGTTGTGTTTATTTTGTATAATTGCAGCGTATGTATTAACCATGAGTGTGGTGTGGTGCCAAATGCTTTTTTGTAGTCGACGTATGCTGTGTGTAGATGTCTGTTTTGTTTGAGTGACTGTCCAAGAATAACTGAATCTATCAGTACTTGTTCCTTGCAACCCTTGTGACCCCTGCGGCAGCCTTTTTGTTGTTCTGTAAGTATGTTGTGTTATATGTGTATATATTTTGTTTGTGATGCATGCTGTGATTATTTTGTAAAGTGTTGGGAGACATGTGATTGGTCTGTATTGTGCTGGGTTGTGGGTATTTGTAGATTTGGGTTTCATGTATGTGGTGCCTTGTGTTAGAAATGTAGGTGTTGTGTGTGGATTGTATAGTGTATGTGTGATGTTTTTGACATCGGGTGTAGACAGGAAAATTTCTTATACCAGAAATTCTAAATTCCGTCTACCCCCGGTGCTTTCCAATTGTATGTCTTATTTATTATGTCTGTGAGTTCCTGTGGTGATATGTTTGTAAATGTCATTTGGGGTATGTAATCTGTAAGTTGTTCTTGTGTTGGTGTGATGTTATTTTGTGTCTGTATTATGTCTGATTTTAAAGTTTTGTAGAATATTTTTTCGTTGTTTGTGAATAGTGCATTTTGTTGTTTGCGTAGTGTGCATGTTTTGTATCTGTGCAGTGTTTGTGCTTTGGCTGCGAGTTTTTGTTTAAGGGTGTCTATATATTCTGTGATATGTTGGTTGTGTTGTTCGTGTTTCGTGTGTGTTTTTATTTTCTTAAATGTTTTATGCAAATGTTTCAGTAATTTTGGTGATGTGTTACGTTTTATGTATTGTGTTTGTCTACCGAGTTCACGGCGGAGTTCCATAATTTGATCCTTCAAACCGTTTTTGCCAAACAGGTTTATTGATTGGTGTGATTCTTTTGTGTGTGTGTGTGATTAGTCTACGTCCGAGGTGAGTAACTGCCGTCACTGCCCCAGCATAAACAAGTGTGTGTATTTTTGTGAGTGTGGTGTCTGTGTTTATATATTGTGGGAGTATGTGTGTGTTCAGGTAATGTAGTGTTCTGCTGAGTGATTTTGATGTGTGTGGTTTTGGTATTTTTGGTCTGTTTGTAGGGTCTGTTCCTGTGTATGCATAATTGTACTGTCTAATGTCTGTATGAGTTGTATTAATGTGTCTTTATCAATGTTTTCTGTTGTGATTTTGGGTGATTATATACTATTGTGTCGCTGTCATTGCTATTTTCTTGGGTGCCTATTGTTAGTGTTGTTTCTTGTCTGTGTGTATCTGCTTATGATTGTGTTTCTGTTTGTGTATGTAGTGTGTTTGCAACTTGTTGTTTTATTTGTTGTAGTGTTGTGTTGGGTAACAGATTTTTTTTTACTATCGCTCGTCTTTGATCTGCTACTCTTTGTTCGGTTACTGTAATGTGAAGGTATTGTTGTATAAATTGTGTATGTAATTGTTGTCTGTATGATATAGTGTCTGTTTCCATGTGTGTTATTGTATAGTAGCAGTGCATGATATGCATGTTCATGTCTGTAGTCCATCTTATGCGCTGCCGTGGCTTGCCTGCTTTAGTGGTCGGTGGTTGACTATTCACCGAAACATTTAAAGCAGGTGGAAACTGAAGTTTTGACCCTAGCCTTTCCGATAATAATGGAAAAACTATTGCAGTAGCTATACGCGGACCCGTGCTGCTTTCGCCTAACTCACGAACGCGACAAGAGGTTTTGGTGGTACAATGCCAATTCACCCGTGATTCATTATCATTCTCCATTTCATAATTTATACACTGCCAGAGCAGGCAGCCCTTAGCCGTCCCCATCACTCTTAGACCCGTTCGCTCATCTAGGAGCTATTTGGCTCAAGAAATCATTTGAGTACTCAGGGTCATGGAACCGCCGTAGCACCTTACAGCATCTCGGAGTCCGACCCTGAGTAAGAAATGCCGGATCCAGTTTGCCGGACCGGGCATTTCTGGACGTTGTCCCTCCCCCACGACGTGGACGTTGGGCCCAGGGGAGTTATTATTATTATTATTATTTTCAGGTATGCACGGCCTAAGCCAGTATAATTTGGTTAAAGAATATAAAAACTGTCGTAATCAAATGTTTATCTCTTTTCTATTATTCATAACATAGGAATCTACGTACTATATGACAGGTTTTAAGGATTACTGTCTTTCCATTGGTCTTTGACTTCGAAGCTTAGATCTATATATTTACTAATCTTTTCATTATATGTTTTTTCCAAATTGGTATCGTTTGTCACTGCTATATCTATCAGTATTACTTCTTTCTCTTTTTTATTTCAAAGGGTAATGTCAGGTCGGTTGTGTGTAATGTTCTTATCAGTTATTATGCTTCTGTCCCAATATATTTCATAATCATCACTTTCAAGGATGTTGTTGGGTTCATATTGGAAGTATCTTTTCTTCTCTTTTGTCAGGTTGTATTTGAGAGCCAATTCTTGGTGGAGGATCTTACCCACATCGTCATGCCTATGTTTATATTCTTTTTGTGCTATTGTCTGACAGCCTCCTATTACATGATGGATCGTCTCACTAGCTTTTTACATTTTCTACAGAGGTCTGTCACGATGTTCTCTTTTAGAATATATTTCTTATAGTTATTCGTTTTAATCACTTGATCTTGTATGGCTAACATAAAACCTTTCGTTTCCGGATACAGATCCCCATGAATTAGCCAGTTGTAAGACGCTACTTTGTCCACATATTGTTGGCTTACTTCATGGGGGTACCTTCCATGTAGGGCTTTTGTTTCCATTTTGTGATTTTCTGTTCATCTGTGTAGATTGTTTCCTCTTTTTGGTGTTACTTAATTGTAGTGTTGTGTATTTATCTGCCTCTGTGATTGCTTTATAGTATGCCGATTGTTCTTTTTCTGATAGAAATATTGTCTCAGGTTTGTGACGCTCCTATTATGTAAGTTGACAATGTCTATTATACCCCTTCCTCCATCCTTTCTCTTTAGTGTTAATCGTTCTATGGCAGACTTAGGATGGTGGTTTCGATATCTTGTCATTAGTACATTTGTTTCTGTTTGAAGGTCTTTTAGTTCTGTTTGTGACCATTTAAGGATTCCAAATGTGTATGTTAACAGGGGCATGGCATAAGTGTTAATTCCTTTTGTGAGATTTTTAGCATTCAGCTTGGTTTTTAGTATTTCCTTTATTCTACTTACGTATTTTTCCTTTATGTTCTTTTTCATTGTTTTGTGATCGGTATTTTTCTTTTGTAACACTCCTAAATATTTGTATACATCATTTTCATCCATAGGTTCTATTGGTGGTATATTGTTACTTTCTACTCTGCTTGTTTGTTGGATGCCTTTCTGTATGGTTTGTGTTTTACATTTTTCTAGTCCAAATTCCATTTCTATGTCTTTTGTAATGTGTGAGTTAGTTCTAGAAGGTGAGTCAGGTCTCTCTCATTTCTTGCATAAAGTTTAATATCATCCATATACAGAAGGTGTGATAGAGTGTATTTAACTTCCTTCTGGTGTATTATCTGTGCTCCTAATGTCGTTTTTTTAAGATGTTTGATAGAGGATTGATTGCTAGACAAAACCACAACGGCTCAACGCATCTCCTTGAAATATTCCGCGTTTAATATCAATGTAGTTTGTTTCCACTGTTTTATTGTTTTCGTTGGTGACCAATTTTGTTTTCCATTTAGTGAGTAATTTTTAGTACGTATTTTATCTTAGGGTCTATCTTATAGATATCTAATATTTTTGCCAGCCAGCTATGAGGTACGGAGTCATATGCTTTTCTATAGTCAATGTATGCTGTGTACAGATTCTTTTTTGTTTTATGCTTTGTTCAGTTACTACCATGTCTGTGATTAGTTGTTCTTTGCACCCTCTTGATTGTTTAATACATCCTTTTGTTCATCTGTTAGAATTTGGTTATCTGTACAATGTTTGTAAATTCTGTTGGCAATGATGGATGTAAAGCATTTATAAAGTGTTGGTAAACAGGTTATGGGTCTGTATTTTGAGGGGTTTTAGTGTCGTTGTCTTTAGGCTTTAGGTATGTTATGCCAGTTGTCATGTATGATGGTATTGTGTTAGGTGTTCGATGAATTTATTAAATGCCGCTGCCAGGTAATTGTGTGTACAAGTAAAGTATTTGAGGTAGAAATTGTGTTGATCTTTTGTTGTATTGACTACGTTGTCCTCTTCTTCTCTAATCCATCTTGCTGTGGCCTTATGTTTCTCTTCTTTTGACCATAACGCTTTCCAGTAGTTTTCCATTTCATTTTTATTTGGCACGCCATTGCCTTCATTAGACTTGTTTTTGTTAGTTGTCATAAAACCGTTTTTGGTTGTTAGTGAATTGGTTATTGTGCTGTTTTCTTGTTGTTGTTTCCTGTATCTTTTAAGCGTTTGTTCAATGATGACAACTTTTGTTTGATTGTATTGATCACTTCTGGTATGGTGTTGTTGTCTGCTTCATGTTTTGTATGAATTTTGTATTTATGTCTGATTTGGTTTACATGATTGTTTAGTCTTCTGGATCTTTTCCCGTTTTGGTAGTTAGTCATTCTGTTTAAATCTGATCTTATATTCTCAATTCTTTTCTCAAGACGAATCATCCATGCAGCTTTTCTTTGTGTGTTTTGTGTCGGTGTTGATGTATCTTCGATTATCTTCTTCCCCATTGCTTTAGTTACTGTGTATGCGCCACAATATAACACAGTCTGTAGTTCTTCAAATGTCATGGATTCAGACAAAAACTGAGGCATGACTTTATTTAGTATGTTCGTTATGTTATAGAGCTTTTTGACGAGTTGTGTTTGGGTAAACTGGGTCTACAGGTTGGGTTTGTTCCTATGTATTTTGTCAATGTCTCTTGTAGTTTATCTTTCAGAGTGTCTTTCAGTTCTGTTTCATTATTTTCATTGCTTTGATTTCCTCTTTTAGGTTTTCAGTTTGAATGTGATTGTCGGTAGAACAATCATGTTGTGTATCATTCTTGTCATTCCGTGTTCCAGTAATTTCTATTTCGACTTGGTTTTTGATTTGTTGTATTATTAAATCTGGTACATATTTGTTATTTATAATTGCCCTAAGCTGTCCAGCTATTTTTGTTCAGTAAAATTTAAGGTGGGATATTTTGCTTTGAAAAGTTCATGAAGTTTCTTCCTAAATCCTGTTTTATCTCTCTCTAGATTAGTTACTGTCATGTATGCATGTACAACGGTTCTATTCATTTCATCAGTCCATTTTGTACGTTTGTTAGTCAGTGTACCAGGTACAGCAGCTACACTAAGTTGTGTTGCAGCGTTACTTCTGGTTTGAATCTGTGGTTCTTGTGCAGACTCTTGTGAATTAGCAGAGGAGGCTGATACTGACTGCCTACGACTCCTATTTCCGTAAATCCTAGAGCTGCTGCCATTTTCAGCTCTTGAAGTGAACTGCAATTTTAATTCACCAAGGTCAGTCCGTGTTCCTGGTGAATTTGTATCCGAGGCTTGTTTTCTAGTGATCATTTTAGTTATTAGTTTTTGCATTTTATACCTTTCTGCCAGGATTTTAAAAATAGCCGCCCATTATGGGTACCAAATGCCCAAAATAATTATTTGACGTTATAAATTGACATTTATTAAATTATTATTATTATTATCATTATTATTATATTTTAAAACAGTCGACAAAACTCAGAACACTCTGTGTTTAGTATAGGAAAGGTTTATAAAAGTATAGCTTATTTTTTACGGGCAATCAAAAACGCAATAAATTACAGGGAAGTGTTACATAAGAAAAACATAACTTTAATGCGCCACATTTTTGTGACATACTGTATATTTCATAATAATTTAAAATATAAAATTTATCAAGCTACTAAAATGAGAAAACTTATAAAACTTTTTACGGTTTGCTATAAATATTCGTCCTGTTGGTGGTGTTTCACCTTATATTAAAAAATATATTAAGAAAATATTTTATAATATTTTAGGTAAAATATACAAAGTATTTCAAATAAATCTTATATAAATATTTCAAACAAATTTTTATCAAATATTTTAAATTGCTTGATAACAAATATTTAAAGTAAATGATATCATATTTTAAATAAATATATTTAAAATGTCATATTAACGTCATATTTTTTTAAATAATTTTATCTAACGATGACTTTAATGTTTATAACGTCGAAACTATAGTATATACTATAACTATTATATATAGTATATATAATACAATATTAGCTTAATTAACCAAAAAGTTGAAATATATTCCAATTTTTTTTTATATTTGTTTTTTTATGTTTATAAAAGAACATTTTTAATACATTAGTAATATATACAGGGTGTTCCAAACTGATTTGACCACTATATAACGTGATAACAAATAAATATATTTGAATAAAACAAAAGCTATTCTTTATAACTGCCAATGTACGTTAACATAGACTGTTAAAATTACCCATACTTTAACTACTTTTAAAGAGACAACCCCCTACCTTAAAATTATAAATAGCACATACTTTTCGGTTTGTTTTATTTTTGGGATTGAAGAAACTAAAGCACACAAACTTATTAGAAATTTGGACATCCGATGGCACAGGAATGGAAATAGTGCGAACCGTAATGAGCTACAAAAGATTTCTTTTCCTCCTTCTATGTCTTCGTTTTGATGAGAAACGAATAAGAGCCGAAAGAAGAAAATACGATAAATTAGCGGCCATTCTATCATTTTTAGATCTCTTTATTATCAATTGCAAATGAGGTTATAGTTTAGGGAAATTTATTACAATTGATGAAAAACTACAAGCATTTAGAGGACGATGTAGTTTTGTACAATATATTCCAAACAATCCCGCTAAATATAGGATCGAGATGTTTGCCTTGTGCGATGCCAGAAGTGTACTGTGGAAAACACCAGAAGGACAATACATGCAGTGGAATAGTCCTATGGATATTGTCAATAGACTTACCAGACATTTCAAAGGTTTTAGCAGACATCTGACAACAGACAATTGGTACAGTAGTTATCCGCCAGTACTACCTCTCTTGAAACAAAATATAACAATATCAGGCACAATTACAAAAATAATAAAGAAATAATTACTAGAATTTCTACCACATAAACACGTGCTGCAATTTCTCTTTATATGGCTTTCAAATGGAAGCTACATTGGTCTGTTGTGCCAAAAAAAAAATAAAACAACATGAAATGGTCTAGATTATAACATATTCTGTTAAACGAATTTATGAGGATGGCCTCTTATTATATTTTATGCTTTGCTCAATATATCAGATATCAACACCCAAATAATATTGTATTTGAAACAAAATAATAAAAAGGAGCAAAGAAGAATTTTTTCTGAAAATTAGCTATTTAGTCCCATTTGATAGAAAGATCTAAGGTTCGCAGTCTTCCAAAAGATACTACGTTGTTTCTTGCTAAATATAGACCAGAAAACAGAAAGCAATAGAGAAACCGCAACGACTAAATGAGGGACGGTGTGTTACTAGACGTGCAAAAACGTGAACACGACCATCATGTGTAAATTAAAGTGTAAATTATTGTAGGTATTACGATATTACGTTATTTGTAAATATTCTTTCGATCTAAGTAAAATTTGTTTTTCTATTTTGGGACGCTTACAGATCTATAAAAGCACCCAAATGAGTTCCTTTATAGAAATAGAACAATTTTATTCCGAACGGTGGTAACACTGATTTGATATTAAACGTCAAAGCTGTCGTTACGTTTGGCGTGCATTAATTTCAATCGTAATTAGTGTTCAGTAGATTTATTTATCTACTTATTTTATTTTTACCCATTTTTTCAAAGTTAAACTTATGATAAATGTATTAATTAAACTTAAACTAACATTTAAACCAAAATTTAATGAAATTATTGTTATTTGCGATTTATATAATAATAATTATTCTAATGTTTAAGAAATTAATATCAATTAGAGACACTACAAAAATGCAATAAAAATTCTTGGTGCACTTTACTCACAGCGCCTGTTAATGTTACAGCGAGGATCGCGCCCGCTGCAGGCTTAGAAGTCCTACATGAATTCATTTGAATTAGTTAACCGGTGATGCAAAATTTGACAAATTACCTATTACATAATAATTGAAAACAAAAACATACTTACTTTTACTGTTTATCCTGCTTCTCCATTTTTACTGATTTGTCTTGCTTTTGCACTTTTACTTGATGTATTCTATTCTAATTGGATTTACTTCACGCAAACGAAAACACCCTCGTTAGGGATCGGAATTTATACTGATCGATGGTAAAATACAAAATGATTAAAACACATACACAACTTAAAGCTTAGTGTATTCACGTCCTTCTTTATGGGTCTAAGAGGATTTACGAAACAAAAGATTTCCTAGCCCTCGGTTACGAACTATGAGTAGGTAACACCAGCACAAATGCTTTTATTATTATACCTGCTTTGGTGAAAATACCAAAAAGTAATATATATATTTACCGAATATTTTTTTATATAGTTTCACAAATGCTTAGATAAGTATGTACTAAATATTTCTTCAACATATTTGCTTTTCACTAATTTTAAATAAAAATATAATATCTTTTAAACATAAATCTGCACGTGGAAATGTTTAATGCAGATTTCCAACAGACAAATATTAGAATTATATTCATATAATGTTATTGAAATATTTGGTGCCGGTTGCCTTCGTTTGATGAACGACTACTATATATCCAACGAGTCGTGGACACTTCGCCGAAACGCCGAAACTTGGACACAACGTCGAAACGAATTATTGGACATATCGCCGAAACTGGACACAACCCCGAAATCACCTGCTGGACACATTGCCGAAAATGGACACAAAGCCGAAATCAGTAATTGGACATATTGTCGAAAAGTGGACACAACGTCGAAAAGCAAAAGCTGACACCACGTAGATCGGGTATTGATTAAAACAATTTAAAAAAAAAAATTGTAATAACTGTAACCTACCAACCAACATCGTTTACCCCCGATCACATGAAAACAACTTTAATTAATTAAAACAAATTTACATGAAAAAAAAGTGTTTTTGAATACCCTACTTAAGATTAATCCCTCTTAATACGAAAAACACGTCAGTTTTTGTTTTTCGACGTTGTGTCCAGATTCGACGATATGTCCAATTACTGATTTTGACGTTGTGTCCATTTTAGCATTGTGTCCAGCAGGTGATTTCAGCGTTATGTTCAGTTTCGGCGCTGTGTCCATTCGACGTTATGTCTATTCGGCGAAGTGTCTATTCGGCGAAGTAGTTCCCAACTACCGGTATTCAATTTCAATTTATAGTTAAAGTGACGCTTCCTAATCTAATTAATTGTATTTTGGAATCTACATAGCAAGAGATTAAGGCAAGGGGGAGCCTAAGCCCACTGGTATTTATAATATTTATGAATTAAATGATTAAAAAATGTGAGAAGAAAGTAAAGAAGATGACAATAGATCATTTAAAAATGCAAGAAGTCAATGTATCGAAAAGAATATATGCGGATGCCGTTGCACTGATCCCGGAAAGTGAAAAAATTAGAAATAAATATAAATAGTAGAATTTAGTACTGAGACAGAATAAAATTTTAAATTAATAAAAATAAAAATAATGACAATCGGAGACGAAAAAATAAAATGAAAAATTGAGGTTAAATAAGAAACAATTGATGGTACTTTTAATGTTTAGAAGTGTTAGGCGAGAAAGAAATTCAGAAAACAAATATTAAAAACAGAACCCAAAAGAATTATTCTATGAACTAAAAATAAATTTATAAGTAAAAAGAAAGAAAAGGAGTTAGTCCCAATATTTGTTCTCAACCGACCCTGTAAATTAAAATGCAATAAATTTGTTAGATTTAAGAATACTTACTCAAAAAGGGGGGACCCCGTTTAGATGAAAGGTTGTTAAAATTGCCATTTAGGGCAAGCTGATAGTATTTGTTTATAGTCGTTAAGATGTAATTGCTATAATATCTAGGTAAAATCATAGTCCTGCTTATTTATGAGCACCCATGTCAGATAAATTAGGTCCAAGATTGGAAGGATGTTTCAATGACCTGAAATTGTATACGAATAAATTGTGTGAGCATGCACAAAACATGTACATTAGGTGTGTTTTGGGCCAAGGAAGCTGTGTATAAGCTTAAAAGGATTGAATATGAGTGCGCCGATTTAAAAACACTAAAAATTGATTACTACTTAACCTCAAAATTTTAGGTTAAGGGAAAGTGCAATTGTGAAGTTATGTGACATTATTGGGTATAAGTGCCACATATCATTGTTATCAGAAGAGGAAGAGGCGTCGTATAAGCCAGAGTATGATAAAGAAGATGAAAATAAAATTATAAGTTGTTGCAAAAAAAAAAGAAAAAGACGCACAAATTGATAAAGGATCCAAATAGGCCATGCCTAGATTATAAATAAGAGTACCGTCAATTTGAACGTGCTCTTCTTCGTATAGTCGTGGGCGTGAATGCACGCAAAGGCAGCGCCAAATTTTATAAAAAATAGTTATTGTTTCAAAGTAACATTCCGAAGTTGACGAGGAGTAAGCAAGTTTGAAGTCGTTGAAGTTCCCCTGATGTGCAGTTCCAGGGATGAGAGTAGTACAGTAGAGTGCAGTAATTAAAAGCAGTGTGAGAGTTGTGAGCTAAAAAGAGTAAAGAGTAATCGGAGTACGAGAAGTAAAAAGAAAAAAGAAATAAACTTACCAAAGTAGCGAGAGTAGTTACCATGTGGTGCAACGATACTTTCACCAGCCCGTGAGGAAGCCTGGAGTTACAATCAAGACATCGTCATAGTCGGTATCGTAGCTGCAAAAGAATTACGACAACAAGTACGAGAGACTGAGCAGATCGGCGAACATACCTGAGTTATCCCAGCAAGGTCAGAACATATTTGTAATTAGTTTTAAGTTTCTAAATTCGTTGTATTTGTTGAATAATATTACTTAGATTTAAGTTCATTACGCCGTAGTTTACACCACCGGTTACGCGCGTAAACTGATTTTTGCGTACTATAAGACTAGGTAGAAAAGTGGGAGCGTACCGTATTTTAAAAACACCGCGAAATAATAGCTAATGTTTATGTAAATATTTGGATTGTCAACAGTAACGGTGGAGAACAATTTAATAAATATAAAAAAAAATGTGTGTTCAGTCAGCTGTTTTATTCTGCCCATCTGTAAAAGAAAGGAGGCTGTATACGTTAAATAAACAAGTGAGTTAAGAGCTAGCCAGGTAAATTGATTAGGGGTGATGTTACTACAAACTAAGATTCAAAGTTTCAGTGCAACCCAACGTAAAAGATCTTTTTAAATAAATTGTATTTGCAACCCTTTATTAACCCATCATTGCTAATTTTAATATTAATACCCCATCATTGCAGTATATATTTATTTTTTTTTGTTCTCTTACAAATTAACAAAATGATTCGGATTCAAAAACCAATAAATTTAACAAACAAAAATAAAATAATAAAAAACAAAATTTTACACTCCTTCTCCTATTAAAAACTCTCACTCTATAAAATTACTTCAATTTTTTTTTCTATCTTCCTCTATCACCGCCTTCATCCAACTTACCCCTTCTTCTTTCTTCCCCAATAGTACCTCATCTTCTTTCTTTCTCTCTTAATTCCTCACACTCTTCCCTTAGATGCTTTATATTTTCCCTCCTCTCCCACACAACCTACATCGCCTCTTGTCATTATCCATCCAATACTTGCTCTCATTCTCCTCATTACCACACCTAAACCTCGCTATTATTTTTTTTTCTCTTAAACTTTCCTTCTAAAATATATTTT
Organism: Abscondita cerata; assembly: GCA_030710515.1. Lineage (NCBI taxonomy): Eukaryota > Metazoa > Arthropoda > Insecta > Coleoptera > Lampyridae > Abscondita > Abscondita cerata. Next base: position 45,709 of record JALBCR010003067.1, on the reverse strand, counting down.
GGTTATTCTTCTGTGATTAATCTAATATATTTTTGTTGTATCGGCTTTCTTTTTATTTTTGTTCTTCTTTTTGTATCTGTGTGTCTCTATGTTGTATCATTATCTCCTCTTCTATACTCCTTCCTTCTTCTCTTATTCTTTCTACTTTTTTCTTCGCATATCTACCCCTTTGGTAGTACTGTCTCCTCTCATCCAGTCCGTCTTTTATCCTTTGATTCCTTACATCCTTCCAGCACTCAATTAAGAATTTGTTTTGTCTACATTTTCTTATTCTTTCTTCATACCTCATAGCTGTCTTTCCCGTCTGCACTCATATTTTCTCAATCTTTATTTTTTCCTCCATTATATATCTGGGTACTCCCCTGTCCAGCCCCATTGTCCATTTCTAATATTTTTTTATATTTTTTTAAGTTTTTCTCACTCTTTCCATTCCCATATTTTTACACCGTAAATCATAACACTTCTAAAGAATTTATCAAAAATCCATCTTCTCCTCTCTATATCATTTCCAAACACTCTCTCCCATTCCCCATACCTCTCCTACTATACCATTATCTTTTATTGCTAGCTCTCTTATATGACTGTTGTCCTTGTTATGGTATCTTAACTTATATCCTAAATATTTCCATTCGTCCACGTTTTTAATTCTTCTCTCTCCCACTACCATTTTACCTTCTTCCTCCTCCTTCTTCTTTTTGAAAAATTATTATTTTGTTTCGTCCACATTTGCGTATAGATTCTTTTTTTCCAAATATTTTCTTACTACCTCTGACAAAAGTATTTAATTCGATATATAGACCAATACTAACGTACAGTAGCGAGTTGTGGGTTCTGATAGACTAACAAAAACCAAGATACAAAGCAGTCAAAATGAGATACTGATAATAAAAAATTAAAAGTATTACAAGAAGTGGTAGACTAAGAAATACAGACAAAAGAAAGAACTTGAAATAAGAAAATACATTAACATTTACAGAAAAGAAGTAACTGTGGTGGTGGTGGGGAAATCTAGTAAGAATAAACGTAAAAGTACCAGTAAAGTAGATATAGACGACAAGAGTAACAAAAAATAGAAAAGAGAAATACCAAGAAGAACGTAGAAGTGAGAAGTGGGAAGAATACAAGAAGAAAACAGAAAAACATAGAAAGAAGCAGAGCAGATGACGTGTAATAAGAAAAAAATGGATGAAAAGTACAGTATATTTTGTAATCATAACAATTACAATATTGGTAGAAGAATATTCTTTACAACCACTTTCAAGAGTAGGCGTTGAGCGTATATGTATAGAAGTTTACTTTTGTAAACGGACGTTTTTTGGTTACGTTTTGTAAAATGTTGAAAGTGGTAAACAATTTCCTACAGCTTAGAATTGCATTTAGTTTATTTTACTTTCGCATACGTAGAGAGTATTTATTGTGGTCGTGCTTTGTAAAAAATGTACGTACAGGGTGGGCTAATAAGCGAGGTAAACGTCTATATCAGAAAATGCTGGAAATTATTTTTGAGTTTCTTAAATGGTTACTAGGGAGCGAGATTGCCATATTAAATTTTCAACTTGTTTTCTGAAAAAAATTCTCATATAAACAATGGTCAATTCTGTTTTAAGGCTGAGACAAATTTTTGCTGAAATCTCTGAAATTACAGTAGTGGGGAGTGTTTGAACATTTTCGGAAATAAATATCGATGTATTTTAATAAATTTGGTGTCGATAAAATAGCTATCAATCGTAATATGAGTGATACGATTGCAATTGCTTACCTTGTCACTAAATGGCGTTTGCTGACATAATCGCAATAAAAATAATTAAAAAAAAATCAAGTGCAATGATATGACTTTTTTTAATCATTGGATAGATAAAGAAAAAAGTGCAAGCAATTAGTAGATGTTAAATTATTAATTAAGAATGTGTAGATGCTAGAAAGTTAATGTGGGCCACCATTATTATTGAGTTGGTTTTGGATACTGCTAGGGAAGCTTATGGAAAACGATTTATTTTAATGTGTATTTGTTAACATTAAAATTATTAAATACAATAAAAGTACAACTAAACAATTATTTTAATTAATTTCAACATAAAATAAGAAAAAGGAACAAAAGTTAGTATTAAATGAACCATTACAAATGCAAAGAGTTAACATGCAAACTACGCTTGTATTAAATTTATTGTAATTGCTTTGAAATATGTCAGCGCTGTTTTGACGACGCTTTTGCGAACACCAGTTAAAATACATACGTACTAAACTAACTAAAACTTAATTTAATTGGTATTAGTATACACTGTTTTTGTTTTTTGTATTAATATCTGTTGAGGGAAGTCGGTGATTGATTATTTTAATTGTATTAATTTATAGTGCATTATAGCTTGATTATTACTAAATTTAATTAAAGTTCGCAATTTATTGTATAATAAAAATGGAACTATTAATTTAGTTAAATCTCATTTTAAAACAATATTAATGTGTAAAGACATAACATATTTTTATTTTGACATATTTTTACAGGAAAACATTCTTAGTCTTTGACTAATTCTACAATTAATACAAGACATATAGTTCGCTAAGACGTTTTGGTGCCAAGACATTTGAGCAGTAGGACTTTTCGCCGCCGACCCAATTTGGCGGCAGAATATTTCGGCGCTACAATACAAATGGTTTTGGACCGTATTTGTCGTAGTCTCTTAACTTTTAACGTTTAACTTCTACAATCAAATATTCAACATATTTAAATTATGAAAGATTTATTATATCGGAAAGAAATCTGGTGATTAAAATTTGTACATTTGCAGCATTCAAATCAAATGAATTATATTATTACTTTCTTATATATTTTTAAAAATTATTTAAAAATACAATTAGTACATAAATTAGCAATGAGAAAGGTGTCATTACGCAATGAAAAATTTTTGCATTACAACATGAAAGTGTAACAGTAGTAGAAGTCTCTAATATTTTATAAAAGTTTATTAATTAGAAATTGAATTTTACAAGGTTTCAAACACGTTTCTAGCAGGTAGGTATAAAGGTACTACATACATGCATAAAAATAATGGCAATTGTTTGAATTTTGGTTTACTACAAAAGTAAAGGAAGTTCAAAAACACCTTTTTTGTGGGAACCAAAGATAATAAATTGCAACTTTATAGAGATGTTATTTTAATCCATTTACCGCTGCGTGTATATTTTTACTTTAAAGAAAAGTGAATTTAAAAGACATTAGACTGGAAATACCTACAATTTGTTATAATAACGAGTGTTCAAAATATGGTCGTTCAAACTTTAAATTATAATTTGTAACTCGCTGCAAGAAAAAAAAATATAAGAGTACAATAAAACTAAAAATAGAAGTTCAGATGCATACCAATATTATAACAAGACTATACATCGTCCAGATACTTATGAACGTGCAGAAACCCGTACAAAAAATTGCATTGTTTATGTGAATGTGCAAAAAAGTACCGAAGCCAAAATGTATTGGCGCGAAAACGTCCGAGACCGGAATAATGGGAAACTATTTATTAATAATATTACGAAAAAAGGTATTTTTTATAAAAAGTTGTGCATGGTGTAAAAACTACAATGGCAATATCAAATATTAAAATTTTTCAGTCGTATACAAGGTATGTTAAAAATATGAATAATTATCACCATCACTTAGCACAATATCTATTTTCTTCTAAATTCAGTACCACGGGCATCTTTATTTAGACTTTATTGTAATTTTCAAATATGTATTTGACCTTTCTTGTCAGATATGTAAATATGATGGCAACTTGATTAAAAATGTACTTAGGTATTAATTTATTACTGTTGTAGGGGTAGACAATAGGGAAAATGTAGAAAATCATATTTTAAAATTTTGTATACATAGACGTACATCTAAACAAAGTGTACAATTTTAAATAATTTTTTTGATAAAACTATTTTTGCATAGGTATTATAAAAAATGAAGGTATTTTACTCTTGAGTAAAATTCATATTTTTTAACATACCTCGTATACGACTAAAAAATTTTAATATCTGGTATTTGCATTCTAGTTTTTACACCATGCAAAACTTTTATTAAAAATAACTTTTTTCGAAATATTAATAACAAAAAGTTTCCCATATAGTGCAAACTTAAATGGACACATTGTATTTTTTTTAATTTAAAGCTTCTAGGCGAGATGTTAATAATTTAGAATCGTTTTACATTTATTTGTTTAAAAAAATTATTAATATACAATTTCAGAAAAAAAACATTGATTAGGATTTAATAGATTGTAGCATATGCTTATAATTAATTTTAATTTAGAAGTTTAATTTTACGAAAAAAAATTAAATTAAGTACCAAAGTAATTTACCTCAACCAAAGAAAATAATTACGGTTAGATTTACGCACGACTTAATATTGACCGTTTCAAACAATCCACTCTAACAATTTTAATATACTCTAATTTTTCAAAGCAGATGAGCAACCAGATTAACGAAGTTTTAATTTTTAACATTCCTTATAAAGGAGTTTGTAAGCTAAAAACGTTATTTTTTTAAATAAATTGAACTAAAAGAATAATTCGAGTATTAATCAATTAATTTTAAATTTTCCAATCTTTACTAATTAGAAACTAAGCTTTGATTTCCATATTCAAATACAACGTTTAAAGTTCCTTTTTGAAATCGTTTTTAAGCAATTATAACTTCAAACGATTTCAGATTTTGTACGTATAAACATTTGTTTCATACAGCATTTTAGTATTAAAATTGTTTTAATTCGTAAAGTGTGCAAATGAGATAAAATATTTCAAATTTACTGATTTTGGTGGAAGTCAACTTTTGTTTATTAGGTCTTTTAGGTTAACTAACAGTATATATGTAGTATATATCGGAACCTATAAGGTTTTAGATATCATTACAGTAACATTAGCCAAACTTCTGTGAAAATCTCTTTAATATTCTAATTTGTAGAGTTATTTCGAACGTAGAAGGAACTACTAAGAAGATGATTTTGTGCTGTGCAGGTTAAGGAAACACATTGCTTGTTATTCCAGCAAAGTTTTGATTGCTAACCCAGTCCTTTTCAAGGCATTTTTTTTACACTTATTTGTTAGATTTCTTGGGAAAAACTGCGTCTAGCAGCCGAAAAATTGCCGAAATAGCAAGCAAAGTGTTTTCTTAACCTGCCACAGCACAAAATCATCTCTATAGAAGGTTCAACTACGTTTGAAATAACTCTACAAATATTAACCAAACCTTCAATATTTTTAATAAATTGAAATACTACACTACTACTTATTCTTGATATAGTAATCTGAATACCAGTCGTTGTTAAATTTTTCCATAGAAAAACATTTACTGAACAGCTTATTTTAAATTCATCTTTACTAATTGAAGAAACAGTTGAAGAATTAGATGAAATAACAAATAAGTTACAGCAAATGTACAGTGTACCAAATGTAATTTAGTTGTAGATCAATTTAACAAACCCTATGAGTTCGTAATTAAACAGACTGATATAAATTCAGTACATTTTCATATACCGATTATTTATAGCAATTATGCTATAATGAAATTTGAACTATTTAGGAAAAAATATTGATTAATTAAGTTTATTAACGTTTTGTTAATTAATATAAACATTTTAACTGTACGAGTCATTTAGTATAATAAGGTTTAGTGAGACAACGCTATCAGGTTTACGGTGAGAACATTGGGTGCGATAAGGCATAATTCGAGTTGAAATTTCTCACAGATATTTATAAGACGATAACGAAACGTATACGTATATGTAAATTTAAAGCAAGATTACATAAAAATAATTTTGATTGCGTATTTATTAGTGGTATAGAAATGAATTTAATCTGGTGGGTATATACAGGGTGTGTCTCGACGATAGTATGTTAGACGAATAATGAGAACGAAAAACCGATTCAGTTGAAAACATGTAATTTGTATACAAATGGAAATGGTCTACTTACTGAAAATATTTTCATAGAGGTGTCACTTCCGGTTATACCAGAAGTAGATACAAGCTTTATTATTTTAAATACAATGCCCCAATTTTTATTTTATTTTTGGTTTTGCGTAAAATTTACGTCTTCAACTACCAGGTTTGGCATACCTATCACTTACCATTATTACTTTCCTTAACTTCCGATACTCCTGGATAACTCCTAGAAATAAATTTCAAAAATGTCTAATACTAAAACGTAGTCCAATATCATATCTAACTGTTGTACAAGTTTCGTTTGTATGCCTTTTATATTTCACAAAATATTAATTTTCAGTAGATTCAAATTTTCGTTGCTAACGCCTGAAATTATTTTTTTTCTTAATAATGGTAAGAGATAGGTACGCCAAATCTGGTAGTAGAGGACGTAAAATTTTATTCGAAAACCTAAAATAAAAATAAAATTGGGAGATTGTATTTAAAATAACAAAGTTGGTGTCCACTTCTGGTATAACCGGAAGTCACACCGCCATGAAAATGTTTTCAGTAAGTAAACTATGTCCATTTATATATAGTTACAAGTTTTCAGCTGAATCAGTTTTTTTGTTTTCATTATTCGTTTAACATGCTATCGTTGAGACACACCCTGTATAGGAAAGTATTAGATGAGCGGAAAAAGAGAAACGTGAAAGATTAGAAGTTTTTGAAATGGAAAAAAGAAACAAAGGTGGAGCAGAAATTGGATGACGAGATAAAGGGAAGAAACACAAAACTCTGAGGACGCCAAAACAAAGAAGAAAGAGAGAGATGGATCACAAAGATGAAACAATGGAACAGATAAAAATGCAGATATTGGAGATACGAAGAGATATGATAGAGGATTTAAAGAATGTAAAGATGAAATTAGAATGATGAAAGGGGAAATGAAAAAAAAAGGATGGGCGACAGAAAGGCAAAATTAGATAAAAGAGAAAGCTGTGATAGATGAAAGATTAAGAGAAACGGAAAAAAGAATAGAAAGGTAAAAAACAGAAAAACGGAGGAACAACATCGTCATAAAGGACGAAGCATTTACTTGGTCTGTGAGGAGGTTAATCAAAGTGTTATTATCCATTGGTGTAAATTGGCTTGGAGTAGCTCATGATCGTATTGAAGCAACGGCTTTTCCGGAGAAATAACTTTGTTACGGTCAGTTGTTAGGAAAGTATGCCCCTCAGCGGAGAGTAGGAGTAGGTAGAAAAAATTAAAAATGTAGGGCGCCAGATTCGAGTAACGCTGTAGAGAAGAATCTGACCCAGAACCAAAGATCAGCGGCAGAATATACAGAAAAAGGGAAACAAATCACGAAAGAATTCGACATAAAATCAGAAAAACTTTCACATAAAATTTATTCACCTCAATACACAAACGAATGGTGATAGGTCACAGCATTTAATAGACACAGATATATTACAAATACACAAGCTAAAACGAGTAACGCACAGTATTAAACATTCAGGTAACACAAAAATGACTAGAACTACACAGAATTACACGTTAAAGTAATGAGAATTACCAACTGTCTCGTGTATATGCAATTGATATTTCGCGTACTGAAGGTACGCCTATGGTGAACTTAACCTAGAATGTATGTCACTTATAGTACTGAAGTAACGTTACAGATTACATGAATTAAATGAAGACGTGTAAGGAAGTTTTAAGAATAATTCAGTCACCGCGAAGTTTAAACGATTGTTCAAATTGGACCTAACTTGGAACGAGCTCGTACCGAAAGGATTAATGGAACTAAATGCGTTCGGCTTAATTACGATTGAGGTTTAAATTCTTACACGACTTATACACCACCTAGGTATTAAATATTCTTATATATGACTAGTTAACGTTTCAAGTATTATTATGCAATTACACATTCGAGCGACAAATAATCCGCAATAAGTTTTATACGTTCGCGCCTGATAGTTGGTGTCAAGGAGTGACTTCTACTTAAGTGATAGGTCGACTGCAGGTTCACGTTCAATTAAAAAGATATCAAAACATCTGACCTTCTACGCAGTAGTATCAGCGTTACCTTTGCTCCCAATATTACTAGCGGTTTCTGGACAAGCCTCTACCGTAGTCTGCAAATCTGACGGAGTATTCGTGGGTACCTATTTCGGCACAGTGCCTTCAAAGACATAAGTATCCGTACAATCTGACAAAGAAAACCACAGGAAGAGAATGTTTCTTAATAGGGAGACATAAACCACCGTCTTTGATGCAAGGCGTCCCCTAGCATGAAGAATGCAGGACGGTGCTTATTAAACGGTTCACGTAGAGTACAATCTTTTAGCGAATTTTAAAATCCGACATTATGATATTTCTTATCATTACCCCACAAAGCGAGGAAATTCTCAGATGAACGGTTGATTCAAGAAAAGCTTTCCGGAAACGTTAAAATGCATCGGACTAATCGTGGACAGTTTCGAGTTATTAACGCCGGAAACTAATATAAAGTTATGCCCGCGAAATTGGGTTAAGGAAGTGTGTACACAGGAGGAGCGTTTACACTTCGAACATTACCAACTCCTCCCACAAAACTTCAAGAAGAATAAATAGAAATTTGCTAACATACCTTGTTGATCTAGAAAGAAAAGGAGAAGAAAAAAATGTTAACCACATTTTCAGAGAAAATCTCTAATTCAAGAGATGACTTATAGATACCCAACCCCACACTTGTAAAACCCTACGGAAACCCAACCCCGAAGAGACAGACGGTTTGTCGAACTAAGAATAGCCAATCCGTTGACATCTGTACAAAACTCGCATGAAGCGTTTGATGTATCCAGCAACCAGGTCAAGCAACAACCAAGTAAAGGAAAAGAAATGGATAACATCAAGAGGAATTAAACGCCCACAAAACTCGCAAGTAGCGATTACCGAATAGCAAGGTAAAAAAAGGTAGGTCGTTCAACAGTATCTCAACCAATCAACTCGACTTAACCAACAGAAATAATATATAATAGGACCGATAGAAGTTCGGACTAGCGTATAGGACAGAGCCCTAAAACCAAAAATGATTACCAACCCCAAAAGCATACCTACTCTAAATTTAAACCCCAGTAAAGAAAAAAAAAACAAACGAGAACCAGCACAGACAAAAGACAAACAAAACAACACACAACACAAAGGTTGACTAGATGTTATAGCCAACGGAGAAAGTGACCATCCTTATGTCAAATGCCCAACCAACCACTAGAAGCAAAGGATTCTAACAAATACGAACCATACGGCTCAAAAAAATTATTAAATATAACAAAATAAATTATATGGAACTGGAGCTGGTATATCACGAAACTTGCCGTAGCGGTTTGGTATTTTTCCCCAGAGAAAAAAGAAACAAAAAAATGACGCAATCTTAACTGCGAGCAGGAGTAACTCCAACTGTACTCAGGTAACCATTCATCCCAAAACGCTTCTCAAACAAAAAGAGAAAAGAACATGTATTTACGTACATACAGTTCTTTCAGAAAAATCAAATAACACTGTGAAATACCACGTCGTTGAGCGAATTAAGCAAGGTACCATCGATAAGTTCCAGGATACCCAAATTCCAATTCCAGTTAGAGAGAAAAAAAACAAAGAAAAATTATTGACGCAAAAGCAAACCAAACTACTCAATCAATTTCGTTAGAACCCCTCGAGAAAAAAACATAGCACCGTAAGCAACAACAATAGTCATAATCAGATAAGTCATTTTTAGGTAAGGAGGTCAATCAAAGTGTTATTATCCATTGGTGTAAATTGCCTTGGAGTAGCTCGCGATCGTATTGAAGCAACGGCTTCTCCGGAGAAATAACTTTTGTTACGGCTCAGTTGTATGCCCTCAGCGGAGAGTAGAGTGTGGGTTAGGAAGATCAACGTTATTCCTAGAACCTATAGAAAAAAAATTAAAAGGTAAGGGCCGCCAGGTTTGAGTAACGCTGTAGAGAAGAATCTGACCCAGAACCAAAGGTCAGCGGCTAACTGTCCGCAGCAGAATATACAGAAAAAGGAAACAAATCACGAAAGAATTCAACATAAAATCAGAAATTCTTCGCCTGCAGTAAAGTACGCAAGAGGTTGTACTCGAGTTCTCTCACCCTGAAGAGTCCCAAAAGGATGAAACAGCTGTCGAGTGATTCTCAGTGTTTGTTTGCTATTGTACAACCTCTTGCGTACTTTTACTGCAGGCGATTTGAAATTTTTATACTTGCCAACTGTTATGTTGGCTATAACTATTGAAGAATCGACTCATGTAACTACTATACATACCTGTCGGCAAAGTTGTATATATATATATATATATATATATATATATATATATATATATATATCTTTACTTCTTTACTTTGTTATAATAAATATCTTTAATGTAATCACAAAATTTAAATAAACCATTCATATACATACATTTGGTTTAATTCAATTGATGTACATGAATACACATGTCAATCTGATTGCATAGAATTAAGTAATCTATTAGATTTTATTTCATTATTCAACGCTGAAGAGCTGAAACAATATATTTTGTTTAAAGTAAGCCAAAATTAATTTACCAACGATATAAATAGTGAACTATTTAATAAACGACATTTTAAAAAAGAATACAACTCGGAAGTGACACTTAGAATCGGTTCATTGTATGTTTTTGGTAACGATAAAGAATATAAACACTTATCAGTTATCTACAGTAACAAAAATACTTACAGCACTTACTTATAAAACTTGTAGTAATTATTACTAAATTCAGTTGTATAAGAATTAAAGGCACCAGTTATTAAACTGTAAATTTTGGACTTATTTCAGGGAGTTAATGATGACAGATATAATTCTGCTTGTTTTAGAGAAAGAATTATCTAATCAAACTTTTACAATTACAAAAGCACCACTACATACTAAATTCTATTAAAATTGCACAAGTAGTTTTTTTGACGCAGCGAAATTATTGTAGTATAATTTAACAAAAAAATTAAAAAACAGACAAAACTTGTAGATAATGGAGTTTAAACTTTTTAATTTGTATTTAATTATTTGTATGGTACATTTTTATTATTTTGATTAAGGGATTCTCCGTTGATTAATATATGTTGTGGTTTCTCCTAATGGGTAGAAGGCTTCGATTGAGATTGGTGTGAGGATGACTTAATAAAACCCACGTAATTCATTAAGGCCTACATTTTGACAAGAAGGGTCCCATCTTTATCAAGGCATCTTTATTGAATCAAATAATTAGTATAAGCACAGTGTATACAAGTTTATAATAATTAAATTTAACAATTTCATAATATCAAAAAGCAAATTTTTTTTGTTATTATTAAAATCAGACTATATTAAGATTAAAATTACGAGGATGTATTGATATCTAGTTAGCCTAGACCAGTTCCTTGCATAAACAAAATATTGCGTTACCATAGCAACGAACAATAACTTATTAGAAGTGTCAGTGTAAAGTTTGACGTCAAAAAAGTAAACCAGAGTCACGCAATAAATTAAATGAAAAAAGATGTCCACCGAAATTGTGAAAATCGAAAAATTGGAGTATCGAGCCATCATCAAGTACCTGTATTTAAAAGGGTTAAGAGGTAAGCAGATTTACGAAGATATGCTTAATACCCTTGGTGATCAATGTCCTTCGTATGCGACCGTCAAAAATTGGAATGCAAGCTTCAAAAGAGGTAAATTTTCCATTGAAGATGATGACCGATCGGGAAGGCCAGTTTCTGTGTCAGTCCCCGAAAATATCGATGCAGTTCATGACATGATTTTATCAGACCGTCGAATTGGGCTAAAACGGATATCTGAAGCACTGAATATTTCATACGAACGCGTTCATCATATGGTTCACGTCAATTTGGACATGAGAAAAATTGCTGCAAAATGGATCCCCAAATGTTTGAATGTTGACCAAAAGCGTGCAAGGGTAGAAGCATCGCGTTCGATCTGTGCTCGATTTGAAAACGATGTAGACTTCTTAAACCGAATTGTTACTATGGATGAGACTTGGGTACATTTCTACGATCCAGAAACAAAGCAACAATCGATGGAATGGCGACACTCTGGTTCTCCAAGACCTAAGAAGTTTCGTGTCCAAAAATCTGCTGGAAAAGTTCTTGCTTCAGTTTTTGGGATTGCCATGGAGTAATCATGATTGATTTTTTGGATAAGGGTAGAACAATAACTGGAGATTACTATTCGACATTACTGACCACTCTACGAAAAAATATTAAAGAGAAAAGACGCGGAAAGCTATCCAAAGGTGTTTTGTTTTTGCAGGACAACGCCCCTGCACACAAATCTCATGTTGCCATGCAAAAAATTCGTGATTTAGGGTTTGAATTACTAGAACACCCCCTTATTCACCCGATTTGGCTCCGTCCGACTATCACCTCTTTCCTCAACTGAAAAAAGTTTAAAAGGTCGTACATTTTCTTCCAACAAGGAGGTAATAGAAGCTGTGGAGGTCTGGTTTGCAGAGCAAGAAGAAAATTTTTTTGAAAGGTCTAGAGACGTTGCAGGTTTGCTGTAATAAATGTATCCAATTAAGAGGAGAATATGTTGAGTAATAAAATATTTTGACATTGAAATTTTGTTTGGTTCTATAGTAGGCTAAGAATTTTTCAATATATCCTCGTAAAACAAAAGTGCTTACCTGAAAAATTTGGTTTTCAAAAAAGTTATTTCACAAATAATAGTATGTCTTAAAAGTGACAGAATTGGTAAAATAAAAAAATGTCAATTAATAAAACTAGTTAAAGTATTGTCTAAATAACTCACTACGATTTATAATTTATTGAATAAAACGTTACTTTAGTACTAGTAATGAACCTAAATGCATTAATATACATTTTTTTAAAAAAAAAATTTCTATACAATGAGTGTTATTGCAGATATAGATTTCTAATACGTCACTGGTTATAAACAAGCGAAAGTTTGAAAGGGCAAGATAACAAGAATTCTATTTGTTGAAGAAGTGGTAGTTAGATTAAAATTATTAAAATTCTTTTCTTGAACATTAATTATGTTTTTGCTTAATTAAAAGTGTTAAAAACTTGGAATTTGATTTGTTAACCACGAATTATTATTTGTTAATTTTTATAGTGGAAATTAAATATTTATAACTACTACTTAGGTTATTAGTATCTGTATTAAAATTTATATTATTTTTTGTGTGCATTGATAAAAATCATCTCAGTAATAAGACATTTTTTGAAGTTCGATTTGGTATCTAAAATTATGAAATCAAATTTAATTAAATGACATTCTTTAATGCAATGTGTTGATAAACCTGTATCAATTTTGAAGTTTGGGGGATACGAGTGAGGGGAAGCAAAGCTTCTAGTTACGCTACTGTCATAAATAACCTAAAACAACTAGAAACAGACTTATGATAACTATAATTATTGGTTGAGGGCAACGTCATATATCCCACACACCTAACTAAAAATTAAGTATACCGAAATAAGTAAATACTAAGCCCATATTATTAATTGAACCGCGAAGTTTTCTCAACGTCAAGTTTGTGTCTTCTTCTACATAAATTCATTCCGATTCTGATCGATCGTTTTTCAGTAATCCGTGAAAATGGTTTTGATTCATTTTTTCCTACTGTTCTTATCTTTTGCTCTTCTTGAAGGATAATTTTAACCTTTCCATAATTTTTAAACTTCCTTCTTTTATTCTAATGAGCATATTTCCTTTGGATGTTTTCTTAATGTTTTGTATTTCTTCTATTTCTTCCTTATTTCTGATATTTTCCTTTAATTTTTTAATATTTCTGAGTAGGTGGTTGCTCCTTTGTTCACTACGATTATTTCTTCGTTAGAGTGTTGACTTTGATTTGTTTTTGTTTGCTTTCTTGTGGCTTTTATTTTAACATTGTCTACGTTTGAAAATATTACTTCTGCTGTCTTTCGTATCTTGTCTATTGCTATTCCTTTAGGAGGTATTATCAAAATTTGTTTGTTCCGGTTTTTGTCCGTTATAGTCCCAGTTTTTTTAATAAGTAAATATATTGTTTTTTCTTAGTTCTCCATTACATCTTCTATATACAGCGCTGTGACATTCTTTTTTTTACTTTTCCGTGCTTTGTCCAGTGTGTAAATATTTGTTCTATAGTGGTATCATGTCCATCTTCATAGAGTACTTTAATTCCTTCTATTAACTCCAGGTATATTTCCATCATTTTTTTGTCACACTTTGTCATTTCGTTTTTATCTTTGGTGAAAAATATAATACTGTCTCCGGTGTCCCTTTCACCCGTTTCTACCGTCGTTTTTGTGTAACCTTCTTTGGTCCACCCCCCTTTCACTGATATCTGTAAATTCTTCATAGCTATCTACTTTTTCATTTTGCATGTATTCCTGTAAATTTATTTTTCATTTGTTTTGCATTCTTTGCAAATCTTACTTTGAATATCTTCTTTTTCTTTTACTATTGTTTTGTGTCTTATTTTCATTTGTTTATATATTTTTTTCTAATGTTCTTAATTTTTTCTTTAAGTCTTCATTATTTTCATTTTTCCTCTTTTGTCTTCTTTTTTCTTTATTAACGATTTTCAGTTTCTGTTATTTTTCTTTCCATTATGTTTTTTTGTTCCCCATTATATATGTTTTCTACTATCGCTCTTCTAACCATGCTCTGCAGTTCTGATATTCCATTTTTAATTCTTTGTGCACACTCTTGTTTTCATTTTTAAACACAACCATTTCTCAATTTTTTTTAAATTTTGATACAGTGAGACTTGGTTCTTCAGCGTTGTCTTTAAATGTTGTTGTTTTGAAACATTTCTTTTTTTATGGTTCTTCACTCTTGGAGAGTGACTAAGCTCCAGTCGGATGCCATTTCATGTTTTTTTTTTATTTTCCTCTTCTTTTTGGTGGTGTTCTATTTATTGAATCTCTCCGACCAAAAAACCTTTTGTTCCTCTTCCCTTCTTCTTTATTTTACTTTTCTTGTTTTGTTCTTCTTTTCTTCTATGTTCTTCTTCGGTCTCTCGTTTTCTATCTTTTCTCTTTTTTGTTCTTTTTTTCTATGTGGTTTATCTTTTCTTATTTGTTGTTCTTCCTATCTTCTTTGTTCTTTCTTCACTCTTCTGTTTTCTAAAATCTTCTCCGTCTCTTCTTTCCCAGTAAATGTAAAAGACGCCGTGGCCTGGTCCACTACCTCCAGCGTCCCACGGTCTCTTGATGACGACCCTAAGGAGGCCCGCTTAACTACCTCACTCAGTACCGGCACTGGAGTATCCTCCACCTGTACAGTTAACTTATTATGATTACGGTGTAAATCCATTTTTCACCTTCAAGTCAGTGCATTTAATACCTCCTGCCAGGTTTATTGTCGTCGTCAGTATATCAGTCCCTCGGAAACCTAATAGCGTCGGGAGCGGAAGGGACAAAAGTCAGAATTTTCACTACTAGGAGGTGAGTATCGGTGTAGAGCAAAGGAGAGGCTAGTGTTTCATTATGTTTTGCGCTTCACTGCTCTTTCGACCCTGACAGGATCCTGTTTAATAAAGTTTTGTTGAGTCTCTATTCGTTTGCACATCTAAATGCCATAATAGATGATCCAAAAGATGTTGAAAATCAAAGTTGAATTTCAGGAATATTTCATGCTTCAAAATAATAAAAATGATGCAACATATTCTTTCCAGTTAAAAGTATTTGCTTTTAACAAATATTATCCCTTTTCTACACAATGACCTGAAGAAAGTGATTTGTTCCATCATAAATGAAAAACCTGTTCATATTTCTTTAGAAATATGAAATAATCTCCACTTTCCCATGGAATACATACCCCCAATATATCACAGTTTTTATAAACTACTCAGCCAAAAGGAAGAAGAGCCAGACATCTATAGTGACAGCTTCAACCTCGGCAGCTGCAGGTGACTGACATTTTGACATGGAGGAAAGCGATTTGGTTTCACGGGACTCTGATTCTGGTGATTTAGAATAACGTTGTTTTTCGCTAATAAAGTTTGCTTTAACAAAAAATTCGTTCTTTTTTCAAGATCTAAATTAAATGCTTTTTGGAATGAAAAGGTATAAGTGCATCTTTTATAAAAACAAAAATTAAGTCAAATATTGGTGACGCCTAAATAATTCAAGGTATTTTAAGGAGCAAAACCCATTATAAACAATCAGCTATAAGTTTACAATATTTTTAAAATTCACATAACTTTATTCTCAATTATCTCTAAATGAGTCAAATGGTACTTATACCCTTTTTATTCTAACCCTTCAATTGTATATAGTATTAATTAATTAGTTTGGTATTTAATAATAATTCATAAACATGACAACCTGCAAATAATTATTTTTAAAACTAATACATTTACTGTTACGATCGTTACAAGCTTAAGCCTTTAAGAGTGTACTAAAATATTAACCTTTCTTTAACAAGATTTTGAAACGCTACATTTGATTAAGTAAAATGTTTTCATAGTTTCTCCTCGTAAAGATTTTTCTCCGTGTAAGCTTTGACCTAGATATTGTTAGTTACAAAGGACTTAACGGTTTTATAGTCTCGCGGGATTGATAAGAAAACCTGCTCGCTGCAGACAGTACTCATAAAGTAACCTAACATATACTTAACGCGCTGAAGATAATTGCGGCTAATTAAATCGGAGAGGGTGCAATTAGTTGAAGACGCTAATGTGACACTATCTGTCACCGCTATTGAATAAATACTAGAAGCAAAGCAGGATGACAGGTTCTATCATGTAAAGCAGAATTGTGTTTCCTCTTGGCAATGTATTAATTATGAAACTAAATATTAATATACTCAACGTTAAGTCGTAATTAAGGTAGAAATTAAAGTAATAAGTACAAGTTTAACTCTAAGACGATTATGCTTTTTCTTCTTCAGCTGTACGTAATTGAATAGGACGCAAAATTACAAAGTAAATATGATTAGTGCTAAGCACGTCATATAAACCGTTTATTAGTGTAGTATAAATACCTAACACAAAAAAGACTTTCCATCTCTAATTTCTTTAAAGACTATGAGCAAACACTTCAATACAGCAATTTTAAACTAAAGTTATATTTCATTCAAATGACAGTTTAAATCAAACAACCAATTTAATTCTTGAAATTAACGAAAAGTTACGAATTTCGATGGTCTGTAGTAATAAAAGAAAACAAAAAAATGTAATTATTTGTAATCCTTTAAATACAAAGTGTAATTAGTACAAAATTTTCCTTGAATAAAAACGTGCCCCATTTCAGAACTAATAAATTAAATGAGCAATTGAATTTTAAAACTTGATCCTACCTTTCTTTGGGTTCATGTTGCAACTTTTCATAAATTAAAACAACATGAGTCTCTTCTCTGTCTAGAAACAGTATTTTGCTGGCGTTGAAAGAGAAATGTTTCATGTCTGTTTAAGAGGTGAGGCCTTGAGTATGGAGACAGAGAGTGAATTAGTTTCCATCGAGGTGTGTATACTGCTTTATTCGCAATTAAATTACTAAATTGGTTGTACAAGGTATGAGAAAAAACCTCAAACTATTTTATAATTTCGAGTTGTCAATAAAATGTTTTGATGAAACATGTATTTTTGATAAAAAAACAAATTTCACGGCTACAGGATTTATTTTGGTAGATAGGGAATTTAATTCTACATCGATCCGTAAAAATATACAGGATGTATTATTTGATTTTATCAAATTATTCATCATTTTTGATTATAAAGTTTGACAAGTTTTTCTCTCATACCCTGTATAACCGATGTCGACTTTTAAACTATGGAAAGTTCAGGTAGTTACCGCCCTAAGTGTAGACAAACTTTGAGTTTGATATCAAATAATAAAATGAAACCTGTAATATCTGAAGGTCGATATTGGCACAAGGAAATGTTTAAAATCGATATGTCAAAAATAATTCTTTTTGAGTTAGACTCGTATACATAGACTCCATAGTTTATCACGTAAATTTAGAATAAAAATAAAAATATATGTTCCCATTTAAAATGTCAAAGTTGACAGGTGGTCCATAAAAGAGGGATATCCTATATAATTGACAATATTTTTTAAATTGTAGTCACTGAGGAAAATAAAAGAATGGTCAAAACTGATTTAGAATAAATATACTTTATCTTCAACCGGTTGAAAATGTTGATTTTGTGTATCTCTATAGAAACCGTTGAACTGACTGTTTTTTTCTAGTCTACTTCAAATCCTAGGAGTTGAAAAATTAATGGTCGGCTCGACCAAGTCAAAAAATACGTTCATTGAAAGCATTTATAGAATTTAAAACACGATTTATTTATCAGTATTTACACTTACTATTTAATAATTGAACTATTTAATAAAAATTACTCAAAAAAGCGAAAAAACCAAATTATTAATCAATATTACTAAACGGCTGCCCCTACGGCGTTTAACACGAGCAATCAGTGTTCATGACATTTCCATGCATTTCCATTGCAGTGATTGTATGATGTCATAATTGTAATGTATAGATGTAAATATAAATACAAGGTCTAGTAGTAAGATAGAAAAATATATCTAGCATGTAAAGAAGATATATCAATTTTGTGCGTACGTGATCGAGTGTAGTGAAACAAAGGAAAAGAGAGACGCTCTCGGGCAGTAGACAACAATGGACGTGTAAGTTGGAGTTCGTGCAAGAAACAATAAATATAAAATGTTCTTTGCTTGTCAGTGAAAGAAGTGTCGTGGGTTGTAGTTGGTTAACCCAGTTATTAATAAAAACGCTGCGATTTTTGTAAGCCTAGTTCTACTCTTTTTCTACTCTTATTGATATAATCTACTATTTTAAACTTAATATCAAAGGTCCGCCTACTATACGGACAAGTTGTATTATTGTCGGTTAATTCAATGTTAGCAATACCTGACTAAATGCTTTAGTTAGCAGATAGATCCGTCTCTACATTAATTTTATTATTTCTACATTTTAATTAGACTCTAGGATTTTTGGAAAGTATTTGTAAGCATAACCTTTTTTTGTTAAGTGCCCCTGTACGTGACGTAAGACTTAACATGAGATTAAGATTCTTGTTTTACTTCATGTTTAGTCCGAACCTCTTTGCAACCCTTAAGTAAAACGGCTTACAGCGTTAGTACAATTGAAGATTTACGGCCAATTTTTATTTTGTGCCTAACCGCAAATTAGTTCTTTAATGCTATTTGTAAAACCGCCAAACTTTATTTTCCGTTGTTTATCATTTGCCGCTACCTTTATTCCTTTGCGACCAATATCGTTTTAGTTTGTGTGTTTTTGGAGATGACCTTCTGGCCTTTCTGGTTTAGATTTTTACTTTTATACAGACTTGTAACCTATCTCAAACGGTTAATGGTAGTAAATACGGTAAATATCCTGTCTAAATACAAAGTCTTTATGTAAATGTCGATTTTTTCTTTAAAATTTTAGCTTACAGTGTTTCATAAAATATACCAAGTGTGAACCCGAAACACCTATACCAAAGGCACCTTAAAATAAGACTAAAAAACCAAGCAGTTCGAAGGTAAACTAACCTTTGTCCAAACATTATCAATTCAACTAACTGCCGATTACATAGTTTTTCTGTCACAATCTGGCTTGATTGACAAGTTGATTACCTAATTTTTAGTGGTATGCCTTAAGCTTTTGTTTGTTTGTTTCAAGTTTCTCGTTTTGATAAAACTCATTACAATTGTGAGCAAAACGTTGGGAATTATGGTTACCATTTCGTCATGATCTCTTCCCCTAAGACGCTTTGTTTCAATAATGACTCCGGACGTGGAAGCTTCACTTCTTCTATGTTTTTTCGGTACCTTGTGTAACTGCTGGCGTGTGTTCTTATAGTATGTTACAATATCAAATCCCTAAAATAAAGCGCAATACTGATGTCTTTGGCTTAACTACACTCGTGAAGGGGGAGTTTTTTTTACTAGAAATAACTAAATTCTAATCGGAATTTTAACCTTCGTTGAATTTTTTGTAATAATCGCTAAATCTTTATTATAAATATTCATTCACACGGAAAAATTGTTTTTCGTTTGGTATTATACGTGATAGTTGTCTTGCTTAGTTGCAAATCGCGTTCAGGTGTCAACTTTACCTTGAAATAAAATAAATGTTTTTGTTTTATTTTATTTTCTTAATGTTGTTTGAAAATTTGTCATCTAGTAAGTTTGTGAACGATAACGTCAGAAGCGATCACAAGAGTGCCACAATTACCTTTATTAAGTCACCTCTTGCCGATTTTAGTTACGTGTGTATTGCGCGTTATATGGGTACCGGGAATAAATAAGTTTTGAGTTTGAGGTTAGTTAGAAGTGTTTTTCCCCGTTACGCAAGTCTGCGTATATTTATATTTCTTTATATGATCAAAATATTTTATTTTCGAATTTTACTAGGACCTGAAGTACTAACTCATGTCTGTACCACGCACATAAATTCCTACTTAGTAGGATCTGATAAAAAGAAATTTTGTAAGGACGGCAGTTTTTGTCATTTTAAAAGAATTATTTTGATTTGACTTCTCGTCTTCGTTTTCATCGTCTTCGTCTACAACAACCTCTAGTTCGTGTCAACAACCCCGGTTTGCGTTTACCGTCAGCAATGTAAGTATTAAACAAAATCAAACTTACGAAAATTATAAACTGTGGCAAAGTATTTTGATTATGACGTTCATATTAACTTTGGTGCGATTTTAATTCATTAAATGACATGTTGGTGTGTATTTTAAGGTAGAAATGCAAAACGGAAGTTTAAGATTTAGTAATACACATATCATTAAGTTTTGATTTGTGGGTTCAAAAACATTTAATAGATAAGTTATTCATTAACAAAATTATCTATCAGGTGATTAATTTGACATTTTACTAATGTTAATTCCGTATAAACATTGTATATTTGGAAAGTTGATGCTATGTTTCAAATGCAATAAATCTTTTAACTTTTAACAGATTTGTGACGGTATTTTCTTAAGGTAAGTCAACAGGAAGTGCCCATGCTTTCAGTGAACAAGGACTGAAGCTATTTAACCCCGTAACCTTGTTAGGCGTTCTTCCGAATTTGACTATTTTATCGATTGTTATTAACAATTGTGCAACAATTTATTGCGACGTTACTATTTGACGAAAGCAAATCATTTACGACCCACCTAGCCCACTGAGCTACTCCTATTTATGTTTTATTTCAAAATTATCGTTAACTTCCTTTGGGTGTAAATTTTCGTTTGTCGATTTAAAATTATTGACGTCTCTTGGTCCTTGAATTTTCGTTTGTTTATCGTGATTTAGAATTTTAGATATTCGTTATAATTGCATTTTATAATGCGTTATAAATTAAAGGTTGACTATTTATCGCATGAAACGGAATGTTAAATCCCGTCACTCAATTTTATGTAATCTGAAAAAGTATCTGTAACGAAAATTTGGTTTTGATTCAAATCCCCATCATAAATTTACTATTTAGCTCACACAATAAACCACGTGCGACTGAAATTTAACTTCTTTTCGTCGCTTGATGTCTGTAAAAACGTATTTTTGTAGTTTTACTTTACCAATGAGAACTTGAGTTTATAATAGCATTCGATTCAATAGGAAACACTAGATCCGGCTAGACATACTGATTGTACTAATTCTGCCCCACCGTTTCCACATGGCTTTCAATAATGTAGTTTAATGTTGTTTATATCAATTAATACTTTTCCACTATTCTTGAATGTTGATGTGTTTTGCTGAACAAAATAGTTAGAAAATATGACAATTAAATCGCTAGTGAGTCAAAACTTTTTTTCACAAGTGGGGCAATGCAATAATTCTTATCTTGGTCAACAGATGACGCTAAATATTTTGTTCCAATAATGTTTTAATTTATTTAATTTGCAATATTAAAATAATTGAGTTGGTGTAATTGTAACTACATTAGGCTTACAATTTACATTTTATTTCAAAAAAACTATTGAAATTATATGACAATTATTTAATGTACGCGCATATAGAAATTTTTGCAAAACCCCTTCTGTAGAGGTTCTAGAAATTTACAACCTTTATAACATTATTGTAGCTTTTATCGCTGTGTGTTAAATATAGTAATTGCATCTGATAAATTGAAAAAATATATAAAAATCAATACACTGGGTTCAAGCAATGTTCAGAAAACCACTAAGTTGAGAAAATTATGGAAAATGTCTTGCTGACTTTTTTGCAAAACCTGCTACATTGTGATCACAGTATTATTCTCAGAGGTACATTAAAATCAAATGTTTTTATTCATGACTGATATAATTCTAGGTGCAATAGAAATTGCGAATATGTGTTTAGTATTTTGAGGATTTCTGTTTTAGAATTACCAGAGGCAATAAGTAAATTCACAGCAAATACTAAAATCTTATTGACACAATATTGACTCAATTGACATATCTAGTGGGCAGCATGACTATGACCAATACATACTTGCTGTCAACGTGCAAAGGAAATTATACTTGCAACATTACATAAACTTTAGTGACTCCGCAGTGCCATGATGAAGTAAATGTGTTTTTTGACAGTCATTTAATGATTTTTAGTATCTCGTAATACTCATTTCAAAAATCATTTCTAAACTGTAACTAGTACAGCTGCTTTGTAATTTAACCCACAAAAATTAGTGACATTGATGTTATCTTTGTGCGTTTAATTTATTTAAAATTGGTCAAGTTTTCAGAATGAGCAAAATAACATATTCTTTATATTATTGGATCAACTATGGCGTTTCTGTGGGCAAGTATCTAGTAGAAGATATGAGGTAATATAGATGTCGTAATCCATCTTTGCAGAATGGGTGAGTTTTGATTGCAAACCAGGTTGAAGCGTATACTTTGACGACGTAATTCTATTAATCAATGATCATATTAAAATTCGACAGTTTAGTTTCCGGATCTCCTTCTAAAAGTGCCATTGTCGAGATAAAAAGCATTTAGTTCCAAAGCTATCTTCTCAATGATGGGTTGGATTACCAAACTAAAACGAAGCGGTCCAAGAGGAGTTTGCTGACAACCTACGGAAAACGGAATCTTTCTATCATAAAAAGTGTAGAAAGCGTTGCATAACATTGATGAAAGAAGTTGGAAGTTTAGGAACCTTCTTGTTAAAGTTTTAAAGTAGCTTGTCTCTCTCGACAGAAATAAGTCAATTTTGAGAAACGTTTTAGGCGTATCCTTGTTCATATTAATAAAAGATCTAGTTGTATGGACAGTGGCTTCGCATTCTTTTATTGTGCCAAACCCAACTTGTTGTGGTCTTGGTACAGACCCATGTCATCGGAATATGTCTTACATCGTAACTTTGCTAGTAACCTTCTCAATGTTGATTCTACTGCTATTGACCTTACTCCTCCATCATTTTTTATTAACACACATACATTAGCTCCATATAAAATATTTGTAATTTCAGGAATTACTTTCCAGATAGCATGAAATTGCAAAGGTTTGTTATAGCCTGAATCAGCATTAATCCTGCGTTTCGTTCATCTTTGCAGTTAAATCTTTAAAATGTTTGCAAAGAATATCATCTAATCCGGATGCCGAGCCATTGGGATAACTATAGATTGCTGCTTGGACATCTGATATATTTACAATAAGGTTTTCATTGTAAGCGTCTGGAGATTGGGAGATATTAAGAAGTTGTAATGGGCGATAGGTGTTTTTCTTTAATTGCTCGTAAGCAGCATCAGGGCTAATGAATCTGATGAAGCAACAATTTTGACTGCGCCTCTTACGTTTCCTTGAGATAACTTAGATTCCACTATCTTCTACAATCAATTCTATGAATTACTATTGTTTCTCAGTTTGGGAATCTCTGATATTGAAGTTTGTAACGTTCTTCTTTACTTCTGACGTAAAAGATTTTGTTTTCTTTTGGAACTCGTAAAGTCAGAAAAGTAAAGGATAACAATTTTTCCTATGAAATCATATTGTTCTTATTTTACCAATTATTAATAACGGTAGTTAGTTTAGACGAGGTCATTAATCTTGCTCATTTAGGATGCGCTTGAGAATTGCCGTGTTACTTTTATTCTTTCAAGTTAATTGGTTGCAGCGTATCTGGTTGTAAGTCATTTAAAGATTTACTCTTTGTCGACATATTTCCTTTATTTGGCATCTTGCCACAATTTTAGTTTTGGTGATAGTTTGAACCCCTTCAACAAACTCCTAGTAATAAAACTTATGTAGACATTCATTCTTACATTTACACAATCTCCTGAAACAAAGAAATTTTTGCATTGACATAAATATAATTTTGTATCTTGTAATATTTCGGATAACTGCTCAAAGACAGACACATTCTGTTTATTAGAGTAAATGAAACATTCTTTCTCTGAATTAAAATCAAATGTTTTCGTCATCAACATACAAATGAGGCACCATATCTGATACAATACAATCAATATCTAAAATTTAATTGCTAGAAGGCTCACCACCTGTGTGCATCCTGCATTTCTTTTAGTTTGCTTTTCTTTTTTGAGCCCATTTTAGTATCTTCCACTGCTCTTTAATCGGTGTGTTATTCTTCATATTAATGTAATTATTAGTTACCCTCATATTTTTGGATACCTTCCATGCTACTACTTCTTTTTGTATGTATGAACCTTCTTTTTCTTCTTTTTCCACCACAAATTTTCTAATATTACCTATTAAAATATGCTCTATCTCTAGGACCAGTTGTCAGATTGTATCTGTTTTAAAATCTGTGCTAAATTGAGGTGTTGTCAGATTGAAAGCTATCATAAATTGAGTTTAGTTAATACTTTATTTTTAGATATCTATGCATAAATCAATCATTAGTTCGGAACTCGTAAACTATAGTTCGGTTTAAGAGAGTACTTAAACATTTGACTATGCATAAAGCATAGCAATCAATCTCCTACGTATGCGCATCAACTCACGAAGGTTATGGATGATCTCAGACAAAAGGCTAAAGCCCGACTGAAAAGATACAACAAGGCAACAAAACGAGTACAACAAAATAAGACCTTTATACTGAACCAGAAACAGTTCTATAACCAACTTACTAAAACCAATGTAGCCGACAGAAGTGAACATCAACAATACAACAAACGGGAATTTTCTAAATAATGGGAGACAGTTTGGAGAGAACCTAAACAGGCAGACCTCAACGCTGCTTGGATTGAACAAGTTGAATCAAAAGTAAGCCAAATGGAGACAATGGCCAAACCTCAAGTAACCGTTGATAGTATAAAATCTGCACTAAAGAAAACCAACAACTTGAAAACTCCAGGCCCCGATAAGATTCAAAACTACTGGTTAAAAGTGTTTCCTGATTTACATATTCCGTTGTCAAAATGTTTCCAAAACATCATTATGAACCCTGCACTAATGCCTGAGTTTCTAACTACTGGAAATACTTACTTGATCTATAAAAAAGGAGATCCCAGTAACCCTCGTAACTACAGACCTGTAAAAGAACAAACTTTTGTCGCCCCTTCAAAGAGGGTGCGCCCGCGGCTCTAAAGGCTGTAAGGAACTGCTAGTGATAGGCTCACTGATTGCGTAACAGGTATATAATAAACAACGCAATATCAACATGTGATATATAGATTACTCAAAGCCTACGATTTGGTGCCTCATAATTGGCTGCGTCAAGTTCTAGAAATCTATAAGATCAACAGCACTATCACACATCTGCTGATACACGCTATGTCTACATGGAGTACAGAGCTAATACTGAGCAACATAGTACTTGGAAAGGTAAACATCCGCCGAGGAATATTTTAGGGAGACTCGCTGAGTCCTACCTGGTTCTGTCTGGCTTTGAACCCGCTATCAGATCTCCTTGATGAAACAGGTATAGAATACAGGCTGCAAAAAATGAAGGCATGAAAATAAATCATATGCTCTACGTGGATGACATCAAATTGATAGCAGAATCAACAGAAACCCTACATCGTTAATAAACACAACAAAGCTGTTTAGTGAGATCATAAAATAACGTTTGGGCTAGACAAATGTGCCATGTTAAATATCTCCCGAGGTAAGATTGACAACACGGGCAATATAGTAAAAGCATTAAAGAACTACCAGAGGAAGAGTGCTATAAGTACTTAGGCCTAAAACAGCAACTAAGTTTTAACCTCACAGTAATCAAACAAGAGCTGACTGATAAATACCGCCAAAGAGTCACAAAGCTCCTAAATACAAAGCTCAACGCTAAGAATTTAACAACGGCCATAAATGCTTGAGCAGTGCCAGTATTGGCATAATCCTTTGGTGTTATCAAATGGAGCCCTACGGACCTGGAAGGATTGGATAGACTGACCAGACGCCTGTTTACCAAATTCCAAATGCTGCACCCCAATTCAGCAATAGAGAGGTTCTATCTACCAAGAAAATAGGTGGAAGGAGATTGGTCAACATTAACCAGTTATGTAATTCACAGCTTTGTGCATACTTTTTAGCAAAGATGAACCTCTTATAAAGAAGATAAATTATCTTGATATCAATATAACTCCGATGAAGCTTTCAACAGCAGACACAAAATAAACAAGACATACTACAACAACGTATAAGAATCTGGGAAGAGAAGGCAATACATGGTAAATATCCGATGCAAATAAAAAACGGTTGCTTGCTCCCTAAAACGGAGGGCTTTATAGTAGGCATACAGGACAGAATACGCACCAGGAATTATGATAAGCATGTACTCAAGAGCTCTGTTATTGACAAGTGTTGCAAGTGTGAAATTGTAGGTGAAACTAAGGAACACATGATTGGAGGATGCCTTAATCTTGCAAACGTAGAATACTTAGGGAGACACAACAAGGTTGCAGCAGTGATACACCAATTAATAGCGTATAAAAGCAACCTTATTAACAAAAGCTGCCTTATTACAAGTATAAGCCGGCTGCTGTTTTGGAGAATTACGACTTTGTAATGTATTGAGACCGACTAGTAACCACAGACAGACAAACACACCATAACCGACCAGACATCATCCATATAGACAAGAACAAAAAGAGTGAAATAATAATAGATGTTGCTGTATCGTTAACACGCAATCTCACAAATACAAAAAATGAAAAAGTTTCCAAATACCAAAACCTAAAAATAGAATGATGAGAATGTGAAAACTCAAAGAAATAAAGATAGTCCCAATAGTTATGTCGGTCGAGGAGGTGGCAACAAAAAAGCTACAAAACAATTTGGAGTTCTTACAAATACCGAAAGGGACCTATACTCTAATTCAGAGAGCAGGGATACTAGAAACGTGCCGTATAGTAAAAAAATTCTTAGCTCTAGACTAGGCCAAGCACCAAACTGGCAGGAAATAATGAAGTTTATTCCTATCACTGCTGATGACCTATCAGCAGAATCATCCAGATAAAGCTGAGAATAAAAAAAAAATATTTATTCCTGTTAATATGCAAAAATAAAATGTGCATTTACAGAAGTCATAGAATCCGGCTTACATAATAGAACTTAAACGCACGTGATTTTCAAATTCATTCAAAGAATAAAATGCATTACTAACCTACATCTGAACAATTTCCCCATAAAATATTACAGTAAAACAAATGACTTTGAATCGTACCTGAGTACAAAAGTATCAATATTCGACTAGATACACTATCAGCTAGGCATCGCAATAAGAAAATGTTCCGACTAAGAATGGTAGACAATTTATCAACGTGTTGATTGAATAAAGGTTTAGGATCGATTAAGACACCTAAAAATTTTACATTATTGGGATTAATAAAGTTATGCTGTTTAAGTGTAATTATCATCTGCATCGTTTTGGTGGTATTTAATTTAGGATTATTTGATTTGCACCAATGATTTGCCGAAGTTATAATATTATTTGCTGCAGTGTACACACTATTTAATTTATGTTCTTTAATAATAATTGTCGTGTCATCAGCATATTGCAAACAAACTGGTTGTTCTTTAAATGGAAAGAGGATTCATTTATATACAGTAAAACATCAAAGGCCCTAATATAGATCCTTGAGAAACCCCTCTTGAATAGTTAAAATGTGACATTTTTCGTCAATCCTTAGAGCTTGAGTTCTATTGTTTAAGTATGATATAAGTAAAGTTATACTATTGTCATTAAACTTGTAGATGTACTTTAATTTGTTAATTAGATGTCATGCGAAACACTATAAAAGGCACGTGTAATATCTAAAAACCGCCATGGAATATTAATCAATTTTCAAAACAATTTAAAGAGTTTGTTACAAAGTTAATTAAAGCATCTGAGGTGTTTCTGTTTTTTCTAAAGCCGTATTGATTCCCCGCGAAAAGTTGTTTTTTTCCGACGTGGTTATATATTTGATTGTAAATAATCTCGAAAAACTTTAGAGAAAACAGGAAGCACTGAGATGGGACGATAACTATCTGGTTTGTTTTTGTCACCTTTTTTGTATATAGGAGATTATGGTTTTAAGTTTTATATCCGTCATACAAATATCTACAACCTGTCATTTTCAAATCTTGCAATTACTGTATTGACTGTAGAAAATGCATTGATTTGGCATTTACGAACAAAAAGTATGGAACCACCTTAAGCATCTAATTCTAATAAATCTGTCTTAGTAGAGCAAACCGAAAGGTGCAGTATAGAATTGACTAATGAGTGCTTTACTTGAATATGTAGCGGCAAACCATTTGAATAAAAGTACAACTCGGCAAATTTCATTTGAATTATGATATTTTGAATACTCATTGTTATGTGTTAAAGTTATCAATCGTAAGAAATACCTGTGATAAACATGAACTCGCTTAGTGCCGTTTCCGTTCTTGATTTACTCAATTCGTGGTTCAAATCAAAATTGCCTTCTTTGTCATACAAACCGTTTATTAGTGTAATATAAAATATCAAACACAAAAAGACAGAATCTTTAATTTTATCTAAGACTTTGATCAAATACTTCTATAAAGCAATTTTAAACCACTGTTAAATTTTATTCAAATGACAATTTAAATCAAACAAATACAATTAATTTAACTCTTGAAATTGCTGAGAAATTTAATTTAGATGATCAATAGTAACAAGAGCAAACAAAAACGTCGTTTTTTACAAATCCTTCAAACACCATTGTAAAAAGGATTATTTGTCTCGTATAAAGTAACGTACCCAATAAAGTTCTCAAGCATTAAATATAAAATTTCATTCTAGAAATTTGAATGTATAAGTGCGCGACGAGATTTCTAATAACTGTTTAGATCTGCCTCTGATGAAGCCATCTGCTTTAAGAAAAAACTCAAGAGCCACAGCTGCTTGATATTCATAATAAATTTTTCTACTACTATAGAAAAAAACTAAATCTTGAATAAACCAGTTAACATTTATTAGTTTGCCGTGTCTTTAGGGGTATATCGATAAATAATTCCAAGTTCGAAAGCAAATATTTTATCTCGGAATAGGAAATTCTGCTTAGGGTATTTCTTTATTTTCAAATATTCGCTTGACTTTTTTTGTGAACCAGGAAAACATAAATGTTAATTTATTTATGGGTTTACACTTTAAACAACTATATTGATAATTATTATTTCCTGAAGATATATACATTCAACCTAAATTTCCGTTGTTATGGAGCTTTATGAGATAAACCAACCGTAAGTTTAGTTCTGTCTGAATTGAGCCTTGCGTCCTTTTTGAAGTGATCGCTTGAAAATTTACATTTTCTTTTAGAATTTATATACAAAACGTACATTGCAACTATTAAACCTTGTTCAACCATCTTTCTATTATTATTTTATTTTTACGTGTTTGTGGGATTACGTTTAAGGCTTGTATATTCCTTTATTTTTATTTTCATACTTTTACAATGTTACAATTTTTAGTTTAAGTTAATCGTCACACCTATTTATTATATCAACTGAATATTAGATTCTAATACAACAGTTGTAATCGCTAAGCAATTAGGACACGATAGAAGCTTAATGTTAACATGTTACTATATTATCTTGCACTACATATTGATTTATGCAGTGTGTAAACATTGCTAGTGCGCCAATGAATATGCAAATGCAAGTTAAAACAAAAATTATGTTATGGATGAATCAGCCGAAGTAAAATCTGATACAATGAATATTAAAGTCAAAATTCAATTCAAGAACACACTTTACCTAAGATCAAAATTAATTAGATATTATTTTTGATAAGGTAAACGTACACATTGATCGTTGTTTATGAAGATCACAATATTAATTTTCTGACGAAACTACTTTCTACCTGAATGGGAACGTACATCGTCATAGTTACAGGTATTCGTCAAGAAGAAATTCACATAAGACCCAACACTTTCCCAGTCAACGCTGGAAGAAGTGAAGTGTTTGGTGTGGAATAATAATCTTACCTTTTTAATAGAAACCTTACAGAAGCACATTATCTGAAATCTTTTAACTTTGATTTAGTTCTAGTTCTAAGAAGAATATTTTCAAATAATGTCGAAGCAGATGTACCCTACTAAGATATTTGGTTACAACAAGATGGGGCGCTTTTTATTTCAGGTGGAGGAGCAATTGGGTCGTCACCACCTTCCCGAGACTTCATTCTCCTAGATTTTTTATGTGAAGTTATTTAGTAAAACAATTCAAAGAATTTCCATTTAATTCGTAGAGTGAATGCTATGAATAAGTAAAGAGCAGGAGCAGGGATTTTACTGATAAAAACTCAAGCATCTTTTTGGTCAGCATAATGAGCATTTGATTGGTTCCGACTTAAAGTTAGAGCATTGTTGAGTTATTTATCAGTTGGATTGTCTCAAACTAATAATTAAATAAGTAAGAGCTATCTAATAAAACTGCAGAGCCAAAAATTGGGGTAGACCTTGTTGGCAAAATGGACTGTATTAAGTTTAATTAAGCGATTAATCCAAACAGAAAGAAAATCTTACCTTAATGATTTGTAGGTGTGTGATATAAATTCGCCACTTTCACTTAAATCTAAGATTTTGTCCTTGAATATTATATTGAATGATTTTCTTTGTTCTTTAATGGTTTTGCTCAACTGGTACTTAAAACACTTATACTGGTGCAACATTTGCAAAAAAATAAAACTTTCAACTTATCTTCTACTGCACGTACATAAACTTTAACAATCGCACATATAACAAAAAATTCCCTAAATCACCACCCCTTTAAAGCACGGAAGGGTTTTTCTGTGCAAATAGTTACTACCCTAATAACACAGTCCGGGGCAGGGTAGACTTTAACAATTTTGGCTATAGGATTACTGGAGGCATCCTTTAAAAAACTATTTCGCCCCTCGACAACGGCAGTATTTGTAGCAGACCATTGTTTAACGTACAAGATATTCATAATAAGACCTTTTCAGAATGATTGAGACAAGAGTCTAACACGTTTCTAACGTTTATAAAGGTTAATAGGCTCTTCAAGAAATGATTCTGGAGAGGCTAGTAAGGGACTTCCGATAAGCAGTGAGATAGTCTATATGATCAGGATCATTATACAAAGACAAAGAGTATAAGTTTTGCGACATCTAGTGTCGATTCGTGTTAGCGATCACGTACGCAAATGGTTTGCATTAAGCAACTTTGGTATGTAAAAGCAGTTACATATGTCGATCCTTCGATAATTATAGCCAATATAAGTGTTAGAAGAATCAAATTCTTGAATGGTCTGCTGTAAGTTCGCAACCGTGATCGCTAACACGAGTCGACACTAGATGTCGCAAAACTTATAGTTTGAATATGATATACCCTCCAGTAGAGAACATAGTTGACAGCACGCATTTGTACAATAGTGAACTTACACTCGAGTTCTCTCATTCCTGAAGAGTCCCAAAAGGACGAAACAATTGTTGAGTGATTCTCAGTTTTGTTTGCTTATGTATAACCTATTGTGAACTTATAGCAGGCGATTTGAGATTTTTATTTTTGCTAACACTTATGTTGGCTATAATTATCGAAGGATCGACATATGTAACTGCTTTTACATACCTGTTGACAAAGTTGCTTAAAGACAAATAGGTCTCTATTTAACACCGATTCCACTTGGCACAGAAAACTTGTCATCTGTTTAAAGGTAAAAATCGTTTCTCTGATTTGGCAGATTAAACACAAGCTTCCTAAAGCCCTCTCAAATTTGCGGCACTATAGGTTTGAATTTTTAGATTATACATCGAGAAACAAAATTTTGATAAAATTTGCTATAATTAAATTCAAGAAAAGTGATGACTTCTTTCAAGTTTTGAGCCGCACTAACATAATTTTGGTCACAATCGGAGTAAGTAATTTTAGGAACACTACTACGTAAACAAATCTATTTAAGGTAGCCAGAAACGCATTTGAAGACAACCTGAGACATCTTTAAGATGTGCTGCTTTGTTTACCATGCATACGAAAACACACAAATAAGATTTCAATAGTGGTGATTTACGTCGTGTACTTTCTTTTAAAGCGAACATGGGTCGGCATAATCGGTTCCTACTTGATTATATGGACGATCAACTTGTACGCGAGAAGTAGGTAACCGGCCATAATTGGGTGTTCTGTTTGAACTCTCAATTTGTTGCAAGCATTTGTTAATCCTTGACCTTACTATGGAACGACTAGACAGTATTCAAAATTTACGCTTAATTAGCGATTGTACGGTCTGAGCAACTTAATGTAATTAGTGATTATTAATTATATTAGACAGGTGACCTTGTTTTGGTAAAATCAATGGGTGCTTTACACTTAGAGGCAAAGGGGAGTTGCTAAGTCGCCCCCTACTGTAGGCAGTCTTGATTAATCAAGAAAAATCTTAACGAGAGTAACTTAGAAGAATGATTCTTTTATGAGAGTTAATGCAGGTTATAATGCAGTTAATGGTTTTAAAGGAGCTACTTTGTTTTTTTTTGATAAATCCTTCAATTTTAGAAACCAAATAAAAACAAGGAGCATAATCTTTTTTCGCTAGCATCACAAAACCCAACGACCAATTTCTTTTGAACTGGATACTCTTATAAATATAAATCGAGGAATTACAATACTTTAAACTGCAGCCAAATCTAAGACAAACTGATTCCAATCTTTTAAAAGACACTTTCTAGAGGAGTATTTCAATCGCATTGAAACAACCACAATTGTTGCAGAAACCATTCAATGTGTAAAATTACAGGAGAGAGGAACCCATCGGGTCAAAAATTTGTGCAACTTTGGAAAGAATTGAATGTTTGGTAAGTGTTCCTTCAAATGACTTCATTACAATCTTAAAATTTACATCCAGGGTTCCAAACCAAACCCAGATTTATGAAATTTTCTTCGGACTTAAACGCTAAAGTTTTATATCGGTGTTCTAGGAGAAGATCATCTAAGAGGGTTAAATCGTTACTAGACCGCTAACGTACGTAGTTCAAACTTTCCTAACGATAACAATTGAATCAGTTCATTCTTTAGAAAACATGCCTCTTTTCGTATAAATCATAACCGGTTAACTCGTCATCCATAAATGTTTGATACTGACTAGCACGAGAAACCTACGGTCTTCATCGTCTACTAATAGACTTAGAAGTATTTGAGCTAAAAACAGAGCAGGTTTTAAACCATAAGTTATAGTATTTAGTTCAAACTCCTGTATTTCATTCAAACCAGGACGTTTCAAAATATATGTTGGTACATTCTATCAGAAGAATCAATCAAAATTTAAGTGCTACTACTACTCGACTTTGTTACGCAGTGGTGAGGCAATACATATTACCACTTAGTTTAGCAGCACTTATGTGACCTAGTTGCAGATGTTCATTAAGAAATTAAGGTAAAAATCATTTTTGTTTAAACGTTTTTCCAAATAATAAAAGTATGTTCTTTTGACTACCTATTTATTGTTTAAATTAAAATTTACTGATTTAAATAGCGTAGCAACTGAATATCTATCATCACTATTACGGGTCACAGTTTTTCTAAAATAAATATCGGCTTGGGATCGTCAGGATTTCAGACAAGGGTTTGATATTTCTTCTTGTTTCCAGAACTGTTTAAGGGTGACTTTAAGAGACGGACTTAACAACAACAAAGATGACCAGTTAACATTTGCGTAGTCAGTGGATACAGAACCAGTTAAGACGAAACCAAAATTGTGTCTGAACAAACTAGGTTCTCCCACAATTATAGGACATTTTTCAGATCTTAAGATAAATGGATATACATTAGCTTCTAACAGAACGTCAACATTAGAAGGTTCATAAAATTCTTAATCGGCTAACCGAAAATTTTGGTAATGTTGTTTGAGATGAGGCAACGGAACGTTTGGTACTTACGCATTTCACTGAGCCATGGAATTTTGAAGAATTTCTTAAAAATACTTACAATTTAAAACTCTACAGAAAATGGCTTCAGACCCAGTTTTTGAACTAACGAGGAGGTTATGGCGGAAATCTGTGAACCGGAATCTAAAACTGCTCTAGCCACTTAATACTGATTTCAAGAATCTTTTAGTAGGATCTTTGCAGTACCCAACATAACAATTGGATGTTTAGGAATTGGATCAGATACACTACACAATAAAGAGTGGGTAAGAGTGACAGATATTGGTTTGTTGTTGAAAAGGAACTTGACGGTAGGTATGCTTGTTTCTACATTAAGTGGATGCAGTAAACTATGGTGTTTATTACTTTTACATTGCGAACATGTGTATTTGATTTACACAAAGACTGTAAATGAAATCCAAAGCAGTTAAAACACAGATTATTTCTTTTTAAGTGTTTCATATTTTGTATTCAAAGGTGCGTTTTTCAATTTAGAACATAACGATACAGTATGATAATACGAACAGGTTTGTATTTTTGAGAGGTGCGATTCTTAATAGTATTGGTACTCAATTCTTGAGTTAAGAATGAGATTCTAGGTTTCCTTGAATAAGGTTGTACTTCTTTTCATTTGAATTATAAATCAATTCATTAGTTTTACATAAATCTGACACAAATTCAATCAAGTTTGAGTAAGTGGGAACTGCAAATATTACTGAATTTATTCTCAAACGTTTTCCGTGGGGAATTATTAACATTCTAAAGGCATAAATGTAAAAAAGGAAATCAATTTAATTGAGTGCTTTAAAAGCATTACCGAAGTGGAATGAATCTACAAAACTGTTGCAAGTTGGTGAATTTTTGGATAAATTTCACCCAAACTCAAAGTATAGTCGATATACATCTGGGCCAATCTCCGTTTATTTTGATATCGGTTTTTTAAAGCAGTTAAGGCAAGTTGATAGTTTTCTTCTGACAAATGGTAATAATACTTTTTGAATAACACTGAGAAAAGGTTTTTGTCTATCAATCAATTCAAATAATCCAAACAATGTTGGCTATCCCGAAATTTAGTTTTGAAGGGTTTAATTTACAACTCTGGCAAATTCAATTCTTCCAGTCGAGTTAACTCTTTCAAATCGCGGTGTAAATGCATAAACGTTATCTTTAGATAGTTTGGTGGAATAACCAAAAATGGATTGCACACTGATATAATTTTTTTGCTGTTTGGCGATTTATTTTTTCTATTAATTACGGCAGGATCGGAATTGCCGGTGTTTGGCATTATTAGATTATTAGGTATTGAATATTAGTAATGAAAAGGAATTATTTGTAGTCATAACCTAAGATTACTGAGATCCCGGTTATTCTTCGATGCACTGAAAGTATCACTTCCGCACTGCAGCGTTTTTTTAGTTCTCTGAGGGAATAGGGAAATTTTTGTTAGGTTGGTATTAGTTGACAACGCAAAGCGTGACAGTGCTATCAACTAAAATTTCTTGTAACACAAAAAACTAAGCAGTTGTGAATTTATTTATTTATGAATTATTACTACAGTTACTCGTTACAAAAATAATATAACTAACTTTTTCGAGAAGAAATTACTCGTTAGGTAAATAACTATAATTGTAGCGCATGCAAGACTGATAACATACAATGCGCCATTTATCAAATTGTATGCGGAATGGAAAAAATTCAGTTTCTCCGACAGATTAATTACGAATACAATCAAGTTACGGCATACGGCTTGACAGGACCAATTTAATGTTGGCAAAGTGGACTGTATTAAGTTTATTTAAGCGATTAACCCAAACAAAAAGAAAAATCTTACCTTAGTGATTTGTAGGTGTGTAATATAAATCCCACCGACTTTCACTTCTAGGCCTCTAAAGATCTTGTCCTTGAATATTAGATTGGATGATTTTCTTTTTCTTTAATGGTTTCGCCTATACGATATTTAAAACTTGAATCTGGCACTTAAAACACTTGTACTGGTACGACATTTGGCCTAAAACTAAAACTGTTAACTTATCTTCAATATTAATACATAAATTTTAAGAATTGCAATATATAAAAAAAAATTCTAATAGACCTCATCGGGCAAAAATACATGACTTCATTAAAAACAATTATGGTAATCTTATACAGTGAATTCCAAAAGGACGCATCACATAGAAAACTTTTTTGTTATTAATTATAACTTAGAGATGACTTAACGGTTAGTATTTCTGCTTGGTGTCAAACCCAAAATAACACTTATTGACGGCGGTGAAGAAATAAGCTGGTACATGTCAAATTTGATGTAAATGTTAAAATATTTAAAAATATGTGTTTTTGTAAAAATATATTCTCAAATAGTCATAAAGAAAAAATACTGACAATTTTATTTCTTTTTCGAATTTTATAAAAATTTAGATATTTGTGTCTTTTACAATCAATTTGGAACTAATGAAGAGCAAGTGTAAAAATTTAAATAACATAAAAGAACCAAAAACATTTAAAAGCTGATAAATGTCAAAATTTAAAAATTTTTATTAAATTAAAAAATATAATATTTTCAGTATTGAACTGAAACTGGTGATAGGTGTAAAATATCATCAAGAACAACTTTTTTATAAGTTATTTCAGATATCTTTACGAAAACACTATATAAGACGTAAAATTTTACGCGGAAAACGTAAATAAAACAAAAATGGGTGCATTGTATTTAAAATAACAAAGTTGGAATCCACTTGTGACACCGCTAGTAAGTAGACCATGTCGATTTGAAAAACATGCTATCGTCGAGATACATCCTGTATATACTAAAATCCACAATTTGTGTGTTTGTTTGTTTGGTCTTTTTATTGCACCAACACAACTTTAACTTAAGTAATGCTT
The DNA here is from genome assembly GCA_030710515.1 of Abscondita cerata. Lineage (NCBI taxonomy): Eukaryota > Metazoa > Arthropoda > Insecta > Coleoptera > Lampyridae > Abscondita > Abscondita cerata. The sequence continues at coordinate 8,683 of JALBCR010003067.1, read as the reverse complement.
AAAAACTTAGACCCAATTAATATAATAAACTGAACTTAAGACAAGCTTTACGCTAAGACTTAAACAAAGAATGAAAATAATTACGATGTTTTCAATAAGATATTCAAATTTCTAGTTTTAAGTAGATCTTAGTAAAACTCAAAAATTTATGTGCATAATTCTGCTTTTAAACCCAATCGTAGTCAAAATTGGCTAAGACAAATTTAAGACTTTAAGCCCTTTTCTCGACTATAAATATGGACATAAGATAGAGTTGTTAAAACTACAGCAACGATTGTTTATAAGCATAGCTTAAATTAAGTCCTGTCGGTGCAATCGTCCATTCTAGACTCAGCACCTAACTAAGGGGACTTGGACTCATGTAGCAGGAAATTTTTTTTTACATAGCCCTACCATCTATCCGAAAGGACGGGTTTTCAACTAGTTAAAAAACTAAAATTAATCTATTCAGGTGTTTTTGATTGTTAATAAGGTTTCTTTCATCTTATTTCAAATTCTATTCAAACTTAATAATAATAATAATAATAACCTTTATTTAGTTAATAATAATTATTAGCATCTTACATTTGACATCTACTAAGTTACAATTTTTACTAACTAAATTCGTTCTAACATATATTTCAGTTTCTGGATTTAAAAGCAGACATATTACTACCTACTATATTTTATTTCGTTGGGCAATTCATTAGATAACTTAATTCTTTATAGTAAAGTAAGTTTTGGCTACTAGTTCTATTGTATTTTGGTAATCTAAAGTTGTCTCTTTGTCTGGTTTCATAGCCGTAAAATTCTCGATTGTGAAATAAATATGTGTTTAGTATCCCGGTAATTTGTTATGTAAACATTTATAAATCAAAATTAGTACATTAAATATTGTATTTGCCAAACACTGAATAAGCATGTACTCATGAAATTTAAAACTTGGACACCACAATTTCTGTAAACAAAAGTTTGCACATTGTGAAGCGGGCTTAAGGGTATCATTTACAATTCTAACAGCAGGTAGTCTCAGCAGGGGTTATCTTATAGAAGGACTGTAGAATGAATCATTACACTAAGCACGTTTTAGAAAATAGGTAATTTACGTTGCTTACTTAATTTTTTCTTTAAAGAATATATTTGAAGGTATCGCTAATTAAACACCATAGCTCGATTAATTATCGAATCAAAATTTTGTTTAGGAAATGTTTACAAAATAAAATTAGAAATAATTTTGATTTAAAAACGTCTACAAGCAATAACTTTTAAATTAAATCAAAAACTAAACATGGTTATTTGGGTTGACTGATTATTACTTATTTTTAAATAAATCTAACCTACTAATTATTGTAAGTTATTAAAAAAATCATTAAACTCTCTATTCATAATATTTAGTCCTTACAAAATGTATATTTTATGACGTTTCATTTTTTTCTGTAGTTAATATAAAAAGTGAAAATAAAAACTAAGGCAATTCTTATTGTCAACGTATATATTTAGTTTTTGACAAGAATTTATTACATAATTATAATTAAGATACCAAGTTATAGTTTAAAATTAAATGAAAACGTTTTTTTAAATAAAGGTATTACTATATAAATAAATATAAGAAATCAATAATGGGTGTGACCTCCATTATTATTGATACATTCTTGGAGGCGTCTGCTCATTGACGCTATCAAGGTATCAATATAATTAATATTAATCGTTTCCCATGCGGTATCAATGGCTGCAATTAGTGCATTACGGTTTACTGGTATAAAATTTGGCCCTTGTTGTCTTCGGATAACAGCAAGTATTCGAGCCCAAACATTTTCGATAATGTTAAAATCTGGGCTTTTGCTGGCCAGGGTAACAGCTCCAAGTTATTTGCTTGTATCCAGTTGCGCACAACCTGCGAAGTATAGGGTCATCATATCCCGATAGTTAATTATCGAATGTTCCAAGAAAATATGTGTAAATAGTAAATGGAATCTACTAACGTAACGTTAAGTCGTTAATTATAGTTACATAACTCTCCTTTCATAAGATATAGTTCATATTAATATGCTTATTGTAAAGCTTCGTACACACCTGAACAACAAACCGAGGAACAAACAGAACAACGAACCGAACGGCAATCGGAACATTAATTTGGACGGTGCTACGTACGAATTTTAGAACAGATTCGCAAGTCCTGATTGTTCCACGAACGGTTTGCGGCGTTCCCGCAACTTGTCGGTTTTTTCTCCGACATCAAAGAAAATGCGCGCGAATGCGTTTGCAGGTTTGGACGAATCTAAACAAAACGGCGAACAAACTTATGCGGGAGAATTAAATTATTTATTTTGTCCTCCCTTTTGTGGGTTTGTTGTGTTTTAGGTAATATTATGGAGTTGACAGAAGAAAAATGTTTTAAATTAATCAGTGTTTAAGAATGCAAAAAAATGATGTCCCTATTAGCATCATTTGGGCGGGAAATTTTCAAAATAAAAAAAAAGCGAAGTAAATTATAATTTTTACTCTTCTTTGTGCGTAAAAATTTGGCAATTATTTCTTTTATCCAGTTGCGCACAACCAATTGTGGTGTCCAAGTTTTAAATTTCATGAGTGTACTTTACACTTGTTAATTCAGAACATTTTAATATAATGCGGAGAGCTTTGTTTTTTGTTTTTGTAATTTATTTATTTCACCATCATTGCTTAAAAAATTATAGTACTACAATAATTAAAATACGGTTCTATAATTGAACGATATACTAATAATCTAAGATCATATCCTAAATTATTCGAAATTCTTTTTAAAAAATTATTTTCCCGCTTACTTTCTTTTATTATATACTCTACATGTTTACTAAATTTTAGTTTATTGTCTATAATAACACCTAAATATTTAAATTGTCTACAATTTCGATTTTGTTGTTTTAGCATCATTTCAACGTCCTCTAGATTTGTAATTTTTTGTTCCTAATACCATGCATTTGGTTTTAGATACGTTTAATTTCAATTTGTTTGCCTTAAACCAATTTGTTAATAATATCAAAATCGTTATTAATTACTTTAAAAGTTTCTTGTATATTTTTTTTCCCGAAGCTGAGATAAGGGTATCATCCGCAAATAAATGAATAGAAGATGATTTTGGAACTGTAGTTATGTCATTAATATAAAGATTAAATTTAACACAAATATACAATTTTTAAATTAATTAAAACAAAATCAAAAGAACTTAAACATTGACACCAAATATCACCTTAAAGTGTCGAGAACCATGAGATTGTGAATTTTTAAAGCATCTCCGTAAATGGCAAAAACTCCTCAAAAATCAAAATTTCTACAAAATTACAATTTTTGCATGCCAATAACTAATACTAAAATAGAACGTACAATTCAAAAATAAAATAAAAAATGCATCATTATATTTAAAATAACGAAGTTGCTAATAACTTCCGGCATGTCCGAAGCATCGTCCTGTCTGAAAATATTTTATTTTCATTTGATAAATACGTTTATCCAAACTGTAGTGTTTCAGAATTCAGTTATAATTAAAAGAGCAGTATATATTTTATACATTATGAAAAAATATTTGTTCATTAAATTTTGCAATCAAATATAAGGTATGTTAAGAGCAAAATACTAAAATAATAAAAAAAATGAATATTGTAATATTGTATTTATAAAAATTGTTATGTAATCACTGTAAATTACATTTCAGTGAATCACAAAGTTTAAAATTACTATTTTAACTATAGGATTTAAGTTATATCTGCATTAAATGTGTATTTTGCAAGATTATCCTGCAAAAGTTTTAGCCGTCGAAGCTGCACAATGTAATGTCATTAACAATAGATTGAAGCACACATTGTTAATTGGTTATATCGATCATTGCTGCAAACCGGATACTGAAACCAGGACAGTTACGTTTATAATTGAGATATTAAAACGCGGATCGAGATGATTAAATTTAGGGGATTATTTTGGTGATGATTTTGAAAGGGATTGATTTCAATGTGTAGACATAAATAACTCATAATCCACGTAAAATTTTAACATTTTTATTGATTAATTTGTGAGCAATTTTAAACAAACGCATCGTTGTGTTATGTTTTCAATAGATTTTTGAAATGATTCTACTTGTTACTTTATGCATATGACTATTAGGACAATTATTATTCTGTATAGTTGTTTGAATTTCGGTTACGATTTTAGATTTCGATTATTACTGTACAAGCAGATGCTTCCTAAGCAAATACGCAACTGATTTTCGATGTCGAGTATATTGACACTGGTTTCAAAACGCAATTTGCAGTACAGAAAGTAAGTGCAATAGAAAATTTTGTTTGTTTTTAATTAAATTGTTACGTTGAAATAAAGTAGTAAAACTACAACGTTTTTAAGCTTTTTTGTTTTAACTTAAACTAATCAACAAAAGTAAATATTAATTTTAAGTTGCAAATTAATTTTTTAATTTGTATGGTCTAATGTTATTATTACTTCCTGTAGATAATTAATTTTGTGAAATGTAGTGTTACCCGACTTTTTGTTTTACGATTCCTGAAATTATTGTCTATATTAAGGTTTCTACTATCGACATATTTTAGTCCAACGTTTTTTATATTATAATTTAATGTCAAACCCTTCTAATTAAGTCGATGTCAATAATCTGTCACCACCTTTCTGAGTTAAACATATTTTTCTTAGATTTGTTATAAATTAATAATTGTTCAGTAATCAACGTCGCGGTTTTATTTTCTACATTTTTTAAATATTATTTTCAGTGCGTATTTTTGTATCTCTTCTGCTTTAACGATAACTTATCTTGCTAATTCAAATGGTAATTTTGATGTCTAATGTTTAATTTTGTTTCTGGTTCACGTAAAGTTGGCCACGTTGTAGGTAATCTTTTTTGTTATCTGTTTTTTTTGTTGGAAATGTATTAATTAAGTCCACCTTGGCAGCAGATATGTCAATGGTTTTTTTGTCAGAGGTTTTGTTTAAGTATTTATAATATTTATGATAGCGCAGCTTATTGTTTTATCTTTATGGTTTAGTTCTCTAACGTTAGTTTGGAGAAAGCTAAACCCTATTTACGGTCGGTTGGTACCTTTTGTTGAGAAGAATTTTTTTATGCTAAAAGTTTTCAGATTGGTTATTTAAAAGATTATAATTAAAAAAAGTCAGAAGCACTTCTGAATTTTGTAAATCTAAGGTAGGTACTGTAAAAGATTTGTCTATAGACATCACTGGCGGTTTCAAATGTACTGGGTGCGCCTTATGTATCATCAATTTATTTATTTAATCGTATGGTACATTTTTAAATATTGTATTGTGATGTAAGTGTTATATGGTGCCCCAGAAGATCAGTATAAATCTGTACAGTGTGATGACGAAACCTGTATGCAATTACTAACGTCGAAAGTGTTTATTTAAGTTAAGTTTTAAAATATTAGAGTCCAGGCAGAATAACATGTTTCTAAGCAATCATTAATCAAATTAATGTTGTATGTTTAAGTTGTTAATTTATAATAATAAACAATAATCTTTAAATGCTTTTAAAAATAAACAACATAAATATTTTTCTGTTTTGTATCTGTGTTCTCCTTTCCTGTAATCTTTAAATTTTGTCCCTCCGTTTTATTTCCTTTTCTATATTCTCTCTTTTCTTTCATTGTATAACCTTCTCTCCTCCTGTCCATGTTTTATTCTAAACAACTGTATTTGTTTGTAACACTCATACATAATGAATTACATTTGCTCTTCTACGTTCTATTTCTTTCTCATATCTCATTGCTTTTTTTTCCTGTTTCTACTCTTATCTTTTCTAAATTCACTTATTCTTCTACTATATACCCAGGTGTTTCTCTCTAATTCTAATGTCATTTTCCAATAACTACTCTCTCTAAAGTTTTCCACTCTTCCCATTTCCATATCTCTGCCCATACATTATTACACTTTTACGAGTTTATCAAAATCCAATTTTTTTCTTCATATTCTTTCTAAAAGTTCATTATCTCAACCCCTACACTTGTCTCAATGTTTTATTTCCTTTTTGAATTAGTTTGCTTAGTGTGTCCTTATCTATATTATTGTATATAATTCTGTAAGACAAATATTTCTACTCATTTACTTTTTCTATTTCCCCATCTCTCCACAAACCACAACTTCTTTTTGCCGTCTATCTCTTCTCCTACATTTCTTTGTTTATTATCTGTTTTAAAACGCAAACATTATCCGCTGTTCTTCCTTTTCTAAAGCCTGTTTTGCCAATCTTCCAAACGTGTTTTTCTCTATCTCTTTTTCTAATCTTCTTCTTATTAAGTCTCCGTCAGTTTTATTACCCGTGTTTGTTATGAGCTCACCTATAACTTCCTCCTCCTTTGCATATTAGGGCATATGATCGCTACCTTCATCTTTTCTTCTTTCATATTTTATTAAATAAATTTCTTATTCTTTTTCTATACTTCTCATTGCTTTCTTTGTACCTCTGTACTTTTGGCTTTTTCCTTCTTTTATTTTATTTATTGCTTATTTTACCTTCTTTTAATTATTTCTCTTTTTAAATCTTTTTTCCCTTATCTTTAATGCTTCATTTACTTGTTTTTCTTTTTCTCTCCTAAATATTTCATACAGTATTCTCCCATTTTTCCTTATCTATGTCTGTTCTTCTACCTCTTCTTTCTTTTATTTATAAATATCTATGCTTGTTCTTTATTTTTAATTTTTGTATTTTGTCTTCCATTTCTTTTGAACTCGTTCTTTCTTCTTTCGCACCTGTCCTTAAGTTATTTTCTTAAAATTTTGTACACTTCTATGCATATTTTACCTTTTCTCCACTTTTTCCTTTCTCGTTCTCTTTTTGTTACTTTACATTCCCATTCCTCCATTTCTTCTCTACTGTATATCATTTTGCTTATTCTATATTTTTCTTTTTACATTATTTCAATTTTCTCTTTATTATGCTTTTCTTCCATATTCCCTTTGTATCTTCTACACTAACTTCTGTTCATATATTTCTCTCTCAACTAATTCCTTTCTTCCTGTTTATTTTGTTTGATGATTCAACGGTTGATGATTTGATTTCTTTTATCCCCTATTCCAAACTTTTATATGTCTCCAGCACTTTTTCGTTTACATAACAGTCAATAACTGATTCGGACTGTTCCCCATAAAATAGGTATACTCTCCCTTCCTCCTTCTTCTATGTTTTTATTTAATATTGTTGATCCTCTCTTCACATATTTATTAATTTTTCATTGTCTATTTATTTTGTACCCATCTAACTTCTTTTTATTCAATTTTCTTCAATTGATTGTCATGCCTCCTTTCTACTCTTTCCCTCGCATTAAAATCCCTATCTTTTATTATTTCTTGCTTATTCCTGTCTTTTAATGTCTCAATCTATACTTATCCTTGTCATTTCCATTTCTTTTTTCATTTTTGTTACACATAAATACTTCTCTTAAACTATAAAAGTCTGTATTGAACGCGTAAACTAAATTAAATGTTGATGATTCAAACAATTTACTTAAATTCAACCGGATCCTTAATTTTGCTTGTGGATGTCGTCGAGGTTCATTCCCACCATGTTGTTTTCTTTAAATCTGCATGTAGTTCACTATTAAATTATTGTATAACTTAATCGATCGATAATTTTGTTTTACTCTCGTTCATTATTGCAGTTTTGATTCTTTAAATTGCGACGGTTTAGAAAATGCCATACTCTCGATGTTTACTTTTCCAAACTCGCCCATCTGAATTTACGGTGAATGTTCAATTTCCTGAATCCGTTAAATCAAGAATATTGCTTGAGTTTTTCTTTCGGACTTCAACTCGCACTTCTTTCCTCTCGTTTTGTACTGCTTTTCACCTACAACGTTAAATTTTCGTATGACGTGGCTACTTTACATTTGAAAACTAGTTTGTATTCAGTCGTATACTTTAGTTTTTACAAATTAACGCGTCTTACATCATCTATCAACCTATGCTCGTCGTATTTTCTCACATAACGTTATTGTTTTCTTTAGCGGAAATTAATTCTGATAACATTTTATTTTGCAGACTGTTCATTGTATTTTTCTACCACTACAAATAGATCCTACTTACTAAACAATTGTTTCTTTTGTATAAACGAAAAAATATTCATTTATACACAAACTAAATTATTATGTTAATGAAAATATAGATTGGCTTTTTGAGACATTTTTAAACTCTAAACATTTTTTTGTCATTTAAATGTAAACTTTTAATATAAATCTTTATTTGGTAAATTTTATTTTTATTTATTAAAAAGAATTCTTCACCAATTTCTCGGATCTAATATTTTATTAGTATTAGATTACGTAAAGTTCTGTATAAAGGCATGTATACATAACTTTGTTTCTGCTTTGTAGACTCATACAGAAAACATATTACTTTAACAATGTCACTTTCAAGTTTCAAAGGCGCATACAATTTAGTAGAATTTATCACTACATGATCATAGCAAATTAACTTAAATCTAATTTTACTCGACCAAGAAGTTTAGCACATAATCTTTCTATCTGCTGACAATTATTCCACATCTGGTGCCCTTTATTACGTTTAAGACTTGATTTCTTTTATATGATAGTTGTTGTACTGGTCCCAGTAGAGTTTCTCACAATATGTTGTCTATTTGTATTTCATTTTAATGATAAACCAGTTTTATTCTTGATTCAAACAGAGCAATACGTAACTGAACGAAGCATGA
>JALBCR010003066.1:0-204195 GCA_030710515.1 Abscondita cerata | reverse complement strand
TCATTATTACTTCGTTCAGTTACGTATTGCTTGATGTTTTTGGACATCGAGGTGTAGACAGGAAAATTTCTTATACTATGAAATTCTAGAATTCCGTCTACCCCCGGTGCTCCAATTGTATGTCTTATTTATTATGTCTGACAGTTCCTGTGGTGATATGTTTGTAAATGTCATTTTAGGGTATGTATTTTTTTTTTTTTTTTTTTTTTTTTTTTTTTTTTTTTTTTTTTTTTTTTTTTTTTTTTTTTTTTTTTTTTTTTTTTTTTATCTGTAAGTTGTTCTTGTGTTGGTGTGATGTTATTTTGTGTTCTGTATTATGTCTGATTTTAAAGTTTTGTAGAATATTTTTCGTTGTTTGTGAATAGTGCATTTTGTTGTTTGCGTAGTGTGCATGTTTTGTATCTGTGCAGTGTTTGTGCTTTGGCTGCGAGTTTTTGTTTAGGGTGTCTATATATTCTGTGATATGTTGGTTGTGTTGTTCGTGTTTCGTGTGTTTTTATTTTCTTAAATGTTTTATGCAAATGTTTCAGTAATTTTGGTGATGTGTTACGTTTTATGTATTGTGTTTGTCTACCGAGTTCCACGGCGGAGTTCCATAATTTGATCCTTCAAACCGTTTTTGCCAAATAGGTTTATTGATTGGTGTGATTCTTTTTATTGTGTGTGCGGTTAGTCTACGTCCGAGGTGAGTAACTGCCGTCACTGCCCCAGCATAAACAAGTGTGTGTATTTTTGTGAGTGTGGTGTCTGTGTTTATATACTGTGGGAGTATGTGTGTGTTCAGGTAATGTAGTGTGTAATGCTGAAAAGGTGATTTTTTGAGTGTGTGTGGTTTTGGTATTTTGGTCTGTTTGGCAGGGTCTGTTCCTGTATATGCATAATTGTACTGTCTAATGTCTGTGTGAGTTGTATTAATGTGTCTTTATCAATGTTTTTCTGTTGTTGAGATGTTAGGGTGATTATATACTATTGGGTCACTGTCATTGCTATTTTCTTGGGTACCTATTGTTGAGTGTTGTTTTCTTGTCTGTGTGTATCTGCTTCTGATTGTGTTTCTGTTTGTGTATGTAGTGTGTTTGCAACTTGTTGTTTTTATTTGTTGAAGTGTTGTGTTGGGTAACAGATTTTTTTTACTTATCGCTCGTCTTTGATCTGCTACTCTTTGTTCGGTTACTGTCAATGTGAGGGTATTGTTGTGTAAATTGTATATTGTAATTGTTGTCTGAATGATATAGTGTCTGTTTCCCTATGTGTGTTATTGTATAGTAGCAGTGCATAATGTGAATGTTCATGTCTGTAGTCCATCTTATGCGCTGCCGTGGCTTGCCTGCTTTAGGTGGTCGGTGGTTGAACATTCACCGAAACATTTAAAGTAGGTGGGGACTGAAGTTCTGACCTCCTGCCTTTCCGATAATAATGTAAAAACTATTATTATCATACGCGGACCCGTGCTGCTTTCGCCTAACTCAGAAGCGAGAGGTTTTGGTTAAGGATTACCTGATCTTTTGGCATTGTCTTGAAAATGTACCCCTCCCACATCACTCTTAGCCCTTCACTTCTAGTTTTTTTAGTGATCTAAATAGAGATTTGGGGACTGTTCCCATGCCCTGCTCCCGCGTTGTCCCTCCCGCGACATTATAATGGGGATGATTAAAAACTGTCTAACTTTTATCAATTAAAAAATAAAGGGTGATTCTTTCCATTGGTCTTTGACTTCGAAGAAGCTTAGATCTATATATTTACTAATCTTTTCATTATATGTTTTTTCCAAATTGGTATCGTTTGTCACTGCTATACCTATCAGTATTACTTCTTTCTTTTTTCTTCCAAAGGGTAATGTCAGGTCGGTTGTGTGTAATGTTCTTATCAGTTATTATGCTTCTGTCCCAATATATTTCATAATCATCACTTTCAAGGATGTTGTTGTGTTCATATTAGGAAGTATCTTTTTCTTCTCTTTTGTCAGGTTGTATTTGAGAGCCAATTTTTGGTGGAGGTCTTACACCATTGTCATGCCTATGTTTATATTCTTTTATGCTATTGTCTGACAGCCTCCTATTACATGATGGATCGTCTCACTTAGCTTCTTTACATTTTCTACAGAGGTCTCTCACGGTGTTCTCCTTTTAGAATATATTTCTTATAGTTATTCGTTTTAATCACTTGATCCTGTATGGCTAACATAAAACCCTTTCGTTTTCTGATACAAATCCCCATGAATTCGCCAGTTGTAAGACGCTACTTTTGTCCACATATTGTTGGCCCACTTCATGGGGTACACCTTCCATGTAGAGCTTTTGTTTCCCATTTTGTGATTTTCTGTTCATCTGTGTAGATTGTTTCCTCTTTTTTGAGGTGTTACTTAATTGTAGTGTTGTGTATTTATCTGCCTCTGTGATTGCTTTAAAGTATACCGGTGTTCTTTTGTCTGATAGAAATATTGTCTCAGGTTTGTGATGCTCTATTATGTAAGTTGACAATGTCTATTATACCCCTTCCTCCATCCTTTCTCTTTAGTGTTAATCGTTCTATGGCAGACTTAGGATGGTGGTTTCGATATCTTGTCATTAGTACAGTTGTTTTTTGTTTAAAAGGTCTTTTAGTTCTGTTTGTGACCATTTAAGGATTCCAAATGTATATCTTAACAGGGGCATAGCTTAAGTGTTAATTCCTTTTGTGAGATTTTTGCTTATTCAGCTTGGTTTTTAGTATTTCCTTTATTCTACTTACGTATTTTTCCTTCATGTTCTTTTTCATTGTTTTGTGATCAGGCCCATTTTCTTTTTGTAACACTCCTAAATATTTGTATACATCATTTACATCCCATATGTTCTATTGGTGGTATATTGTTACTTTCTACTCTGCTTGTTTGTTGGATGCCTTTCTGTTGGTTTGTGTTTTACATTTTTCAATTCCAAATTCCATTTCTATGTCTATTTCTACATGTGTGAGTTAGTTCTAGAAGGTGAGTCAGGTCTCTCTCATTTCTTGCATAAAGTTTAATATCATCCATATACAGAAGGTATGATAGAGTGTATTTAACTTCCTTCTGGTGTATTATCTGTGCTCCTAATGTCGTTTTTTTTAAGATGTTTGATAAAGAATTGATTGCTAGACAAAACCACAACGGCTCAACGCATCTCCTTGAAATATTCCGCGTTTAATATCAATGTAAGTTTGTTTACATTGTTTTATTGTTTTTGTTGGTGATAATTTTGTTTTCCATTTAGTGAGTAATTTTTTTAGTACGTATTTTTATCTTAGGGTCTATCTTATAGATATCCCATTCTTGCCAGCCAGCTATGAGGTATGGAGTCATATGCTTTCTATAGTCAATGTATGCTGTGTACAGATTCTTTTTTGTTTTTATGCTTTGTTCGGTTACTACCATGTCTGTGGATTAGGTGTTCTTTTCACCCTCTTCATTGTTTAATATTATCCTTTTTGTTCATCTGTTAGAATTCGGTTATCTGTACAATGTTTGTAAATTCTCGTTGACAATGATGGGTGTAAAGCATTTTATGAAGTGTTAGTAAACAGGTTATGGGTCTGTATTTTGAGGGGTTTTAGTTGTCGTTGTCTTTAGGCTTTAGGTATGTTGATGCCAGTTGTCATGTATGATGGTATTGTGTTAGGGTGTTCGATGAATTTATTAAATGCCGCTGCCAGGTAATTGTGTGTACAAGCAAAGTTATTTGAGGTAGAAATTGTGTTGATCTTTTGTTGTATTGACTCGTTGTCCTCTTCTTCTCTAATCCATCTTGCTGTGGCCTTATGTTTCTCTTCTTCTTTGACCATAACGCTTTCCAGTAGTTTTTCCATTCATTTTATTGGCACGCCATTGCCTTCATTAGACTGGTTTTTTGTTAAGTTGTTATAAAACTGTTTTTTGGTTGTTAGTGAATAGGTTATTGTGCTGTTTTCTTGTTGTTGTTTCTCTGTATCTTTTTAAGCGTTTGTTCAATGATGACAACTTTTGTTTGATTGTATTGATCACTTCCGGTATGGTGTTGTAGTCTGCTTCATGTTTTGTATGAGTTTTGTATTTATGTCTGATTTGGTTTACATGATTGTTTAGTCTTCTGGATCTTTTCCCGTTTTGGTAGTTAGTCATTCTGTTTAAATATGATCTTATTTCTCAATTCTTTTCTCAAGACGAATAATCCATTCGGCTTTTCTTTTGGTGTTTTGTGTCTAGGTGTTGATGTATCTTCGATTATCTTCTTCCCCATTGCTTTAGTTACTGTGCATGCGCCACAATATAACACATTCTGTCAGTTCTTCAAATGTCATGGATTCAGACCAAAAAACTGAGGCATGACTTTATTTAGGCCTATGTTCGTTATGTTATAGAGCTTTTTTGACGAGTTGTGTTTGGGTAGAAAACTGGGTCTGCAGGTTGGGTTTTTTCCTATGTATTTTGTCAATGTCTCTTTGTAGTTTATCTTTCAGTGTGTGTCTTTCAAGTTCTGTTTCATTATTTTCATTGCTTTGATTTCCCTCTTTTAGGGTTTTCAGTTTGAATGTGATTGTCGGTAGAACAATCATGTTGTGTATCCTTCTTGCTTTCATTCCGTGTTTCAGTAATTTCTATTTCGACTTGGTTTGATTTGTTGTATTATTAAATCTGGTACATATTTGTTATTATAATTACCCTAAGCTGTCAGATATTCTTTGTTCAGTAAAATTTAAGGTGGGATATTTTGCTTTGAAAAGTTCATAAAGTTTCTTCCTAAATCCTGTTTTATCTCTCTCTAGAATAGTTACTGTCATGTATGCATGTACAACGGTTCTATTCATTCATCAAGTCCATTTGTACGTTTGTTAGTCAGTGTACCAGGTACAGCAGCACTAGAAGTTGTGTTGCAGCGGTACTTCTGGTTTGAATCTGTGGTTCTTGTGCAGACTCTTGTGAATTAGCAGAGGAGGCTGATACTGACTACTACCTACGACTCTATTTCCGTAAATCCTAGAGCTGCTGCCATTTTCAGCTCTTGAAGTGAACTGCAATTTTAATTCACCAAGGTCAGTCCTGTTCCTGGTGAATTTGTATCCCAGGCTTGTTTTCTAGTGATCATTTCAGTTATTAGTTTTTGCATTTTATACCTTTCTGCCAGGATTTTAAAATAGCCGCCCATTATGAATTTCACCAAATGCCCAAAATAATTGTTGACGTTATAAATTGACATTTTATTAAAATTATTATTATTTATTATCATTATTATTATATTTTAAAACAGTCGACAAAACTCAGAACACTCTGTGTTTAGGTATAGGAAAGGTTTATAAAAGTATAGCTTATTTTTACAGACAATCAAAAACGCAATAAATTACAGGGTGTTTCATAAGAAAAACATAACTTTAATGCGCCACATTTTTTGTGACATACTGTATATTTCATAATAATTTAAAATATAAAATTTATCAAGCTACTAAAATGAGAAAACTTATAAAACTTTTTACAGTTTGCTATAAATATTCGTCCTGTTGGTGGTGTTTCACCTTATATTAAAAAAAATATATTAAGAAAATGATACTATAATATTTTAGGTAAAAATATACAAAGTATTTCAAATAAATCTTATATAAATATTTCAAAGCAAATTTTTATCAAATATTTTAAATTACTTGATAACAAATATTCAAAGTAAATGATATCATATTTTTAAATAAATATATTTAAAATGTCATATTAACGTCATATTTTTTTAAATAATTTTATTTCTAACGATGACTTTAATGTTTATAACGTCGAAACATAGTATATACTATAACTTATTATATATAGTATATAATACAATATTAACCCAATTAACCAAAAAGGATATATTCCAATTTTTTTTTCATATTTGTTTTTATGTTTATAAAAAGAACATTTTCAATACATTAGTATATATATACAAGGATGTTCCAAACTGGTTAGACCACTATATGGCAATGATAAATAAATATATTTGAATAAAACAAAAAGCTATTCTTTATAACTGCCAATGTACGTTAACATAGACTATTGAGTTTACCCATACTTTAACTACTTTTCAAAGAGACAACCCCTATATTAAAATTATAAATAGCACATACTTTTCCGGTTGTTTAATTTTGAGATTGAAGAAACTAAAGCACACAAACTTATTAGAATTTTGGACATCCGATGGCACAGGAATGGAAATGGTGCGAGCCGTAATGAGCTACAAAAGATTTCCTTTTCCTCCTTCTATGTCTTCGTTTTGATGAGAAACGAATAAGAGCCGAAAAAGAAGAAAATACGATAAATTAGCGGCCATTCTATCGTTTTAGATCTCTTTCATTATCAATTGCAAATGAGGTTATAGTTTTAGGGAAATTTATTACAATTGATGAAAGAGCCACAAGCATTTAGAGGACGATGTAGTTTTTGTGCAATATATTCCAAACAATCCCCGCTAAATATAGGATCGAGATGTTTGCCTTGTGCGATGCCAGAAGTGTACTGTGGAAAAGCACCAGAAGGACAATACATGCAGTGGAATAGTCCTATGGATATTGTCAATAGACTTACCCAGACATTTCAAAAGGTTTTAGCAGACATCTGACAACAGACAATTAATTTTTAGTAGTTATCCGCCAGTACTACCTCTCTTGAAACAAAAATATAACAATATCAGGCACAATTACAAAAAATAATAAAGAAATACCACTAAAATTTCTACCACATAAAACACGTGCTGCAATTTCTTCTTTATATGGCTTTCAAATGGAAGCTACATTGGTCTGTTGTGCCAAAAAAAATAAAACAACATGAAATGGTCTTAGATTATAACATATTCTGTTAAACGAATTACGAGGAGATGGCCTCTTATTATATTTTATGCTTTGCTCAATATATCAGATATCAACACCCAAATAATATTGTATTTGAAAACAAAATAATAAAAAGAAGCACAAGAAGAATTTTTTCTGAAAAATTAGCTATTTAGTCCCATTTGATAGAAAGATCTAAGGTTCGCAGTCTTCCAAAAGATACTGCGTTGTTTCTTGCTAAATATAGACCAGAAAAACAGAAAGCAATAGAGAAACCGCAACGACTAAATGAGGGACGGTGTGTTACTTGTGGACGTGCAAAAAACGTGAACACGACCATCAAGTGTAAATTAAAGTGTAAATTATTGTAAGTATTACGATATTACGTTATTTGTGGGTAACTTTCGATCTAAGTAAAAAATTGTTTTTCTATTTTGGGACGCTTACAGATCTATAAAAGCACCCAAATGAGTTCCTTTATAGAAATAGAACAATTTTTATTCCGAACGGGTGGTAACACTGATTTGATATTAAACGTCAAAGCTGTCGTTACGTTTGGCGTGCATTAATTTCAATCGTAATTAGTGTTCAGTAGATTTTATTCAGTTTCTTTTATTTTTACCCATTTTTCGAAGTTAAACTTATGATAAATGTATTAAGGTAAAACTTAAAACTAACATTTAAACCAAAATTTAATGAAATTATTGTTATTTGCGATTTATAATAATAATTATTCTAATGTTTAAGAAATTAATATCAATTAGAGGACACCTAAGCAAAAAATGCAATAAAAATTCTTGGTATACTTTACTCACAGCGCCTGTTAATGTCATACAGCGAGGATCGCGCCCGCTGCAGGCTTAGAAGTCCTACATGATTTCATTTGAATTGATTAGCCGGTGATGCAAAAATTTGACAAATTACCTATTACATAATAATTGAAAACAAAAACATACTCTACTTCTTACTGTTGTATCCTGCTTCTCCATTTTTACTGATTTAGTCTTGCTTTTGCACTTTTTACTTGATGTATTCTATTCTAGTTGATTTACTTCACGCAAACGAAAACACCCTCGTTAGATCGAATTTATACTGATCGATGGTAAAATACAAAATGATTAAAACACATACACAACTTAAAAACTGTGTATTGGCACCTTCTTTATGGGTCCTAAAGGAGTTTACAGAAACAAAAAGATTTCCTAGCCCTCGGTTACGAACTATGAGTAGGTAACACCAGCACAAATGCTTTTATTATTATACTGTTTTGGTGAAAATACCAAAAAAAGTAATATATATATTTTACCGAATATTTTTTTATAGTTTCACAAATGCTTAGAATAAATATGTACTAAATATTTCTTCAACATATTTGCTTTTTCACTAATTTTAAATAAAAATATAATATCTTTTAAACATAAATCTGCACGTAGAAATGTTTAATGCAGATTTCCAACGGATCAAATATTAGAATTATATTCTGTAATGTTATTGAAATATTTGTTGCCGGTTGCCTTCGTTTTGATGAAAGACTACTATATATCCAACGAGTCGTGGACACTTCGCCGAAACGCCGAAACTTGGACACAACGTCGAAACGAATTATTGGACATATCGCCGAAACTGGACACAACCCCGAAATCTCCTGCTGGACACATTTAAGCCGAAAATGGAAACAAAGCCGAAATCAGTAATTGGACATATTGTCTAGAAAAGTGGACACAACGTCGAAAAGCAAAAGCTGACACCACGTAGATCGGATATTGATTAAAAACAATTTTAAAAAATTGTAATAACTGTAACCTACCAACCAACATCGTTTACCCCCGATCACATGAAAACAACTTTACCATTTGATTAAAACAAATTTACATGAAAAAAAGTGTTTTTGAATAATCTACTTAAGGATTAATCCTCTTAAAACGAAAAACACGTCAGTTTTTGTTTTTCGACGTTGTGTCCAGATTCTGATGTTATGTCCAATTACTGATTTGACGTTGTGTCCATTTTGCTGATAATGTCCAGCGGAAATGTTTCAACGCGTTATGTTCAGTTTCAGCGTATCGCTCGACGACCCATGTCTATTCGGCGAAGTCTATTCGGCGAAGTAGTTCCCAACTACCGGTATTCAATTTCAATTTATAGTTAAAGTGACGCTTCCTAATCTAATTAATTGTATTTTGGGATCTACAGCAAGAGATTAAGGCAAGGGGGGAGCCTAAGCCCACTGCTTATTTATAATATTTATGGAGTAAATGATTAAAAAAATGTGAGAAGAAAAGTAAAGAAGATGACAATAGATCATTTAAAAATGCAAGAAGTCAATGTATCGAAAAGAATATATGCGGATGCCGTTGCACTGATCCCGGAAAGTGAAAAAATTAGAAATAAATATAAATAGTAGAATTTAGTACTGAGACAGAATAAAATTTTAAATTAATAAAAATAAAAATAATGACAATCGGAGACGAAAAAATAAAAATGAAAAATTGAGGTTAAATAAGAAACAATTGATGGTACTTTTTAATGTTTAGAAGTGTTAGGCGAGAAAGAAATTCAGAAAACAAATATTAAAACAGAACCCAAAAGAATTATTCTATAGAACTAAAAATAAATTTATAAGTAAAAAGAAAGAAAAGGAGTTAGTCCCAATATTTGTTCTCCAACCGACCCTGTAAATTAAAATGCAATAAATTTGTTAGATTTAAGAATACTTACTCAATTTTTTCGGACCCCGTTTAGATGAAAGGTTGTTAAAATTGCCATTTAAGGCAAGCTGATAGTATTTGTTTATAGTCGTTAAGATGTAATTGCTATAATATCTAGGTAAAATCATAGTCCTGCTTATTTATGAGCACCCATGTCAGATAAATTAGGTCCAAGATTGGAAGGATGTTTCAATGACCTGAAATTGTATAAGAATAAATTGTGTGAGCATGCACAAAACATGTACATTAGGTGTGTGTTTGGGCCAAGGAATCTGTGTATAAGCTTAAAAGGATTGAATATGAGTGCGCCGATTTAAAAACAATAAAAATTGATTACAACTTAACCTCAAAATTTTAGGTTAAGGGAAAGTGCAAATTGTGAGGATTATGTGACATTATTGGGTATAAGTGCCACTATCATTGTTATCAGAAGAGGAAGAGGCGTCGTATAAGCCGGAGTTTGATAAAGAAGATTAAAATAAAATTATAAGTTAGTTGCAAAAAAGAAAAAAGACGCACAAATTGATAAAGGATCCAAATAGGCCATGCCTAGATTATAAATAAAATTACCGTCAATTTGGACGTGCTCTTCTTCGAATATCGTGGGCGTGAATGCAGCAAGGGCAGCGCCAAATTTTAAAAAAATAGTTAGTGTTTCGAAGTAACATTCCGAAGTTGACGAGGAGTAAGCAAGTTTGAGTCGTTGAAGTTCCCCTGATGTGCGGTTCCAGGATGAGAGTAGTACAGTAGAGTGCAGTAATTAAAAGCAGTGTGAGAGTTGTGAGCTAAAAGAGTAAAGTAATCGGATTACGAGAAGTAAAAGAAAAAGAAATAAACTTACCAAAGTAGCGAGAGTAGTTACCATGTGGTGCAACGATACTTTCGCCAGCCCGTGAGGAAGCCTGGAGTTACAATCAAGACATCGTCATAGTCGGTATCTCGTGGCTGCAAAAGAATTACGACAACAAGTACGAGAGAGACTGAGCAGATCGGCGAACATACCTGAGTTATCCCAGCAAGGTCAGAACATATTTGTAATTAGTTTTAAGTTTCTAAATTCGTTGTATTTGTTAAATAATATTACTTAGATTTAAGTTCATTACGCCGTAGTTTACCACCGGTTACGCGCGTAAACTGATTTTTGCGTACTATAATACTAGGTAGAAAGTGGGAGCGTAAAGAATTTTAAAAACACCGCGAAATAATAGCTAATGTTTATGTAAATATTTGGATTGTCAACAGTACGGTGGAGAACAATTTAATAAATATAAAAAAATGTGTGTTCAGTCAGCTGTTTTATTCTGCCCATCTGTAAAGAAAGGAGGCTGTATACGTTAAATAAACAAGTGAGTTAAGAGCAACCAGGTAAATTGATTAGGGGTGATGTTACTACAAACTAAGATTCAAAGTTTCAGTGCAACCCAACGTAAAAAGATCTTTTTAAATAAATTGTATTTGCACCTTTATTAACCCATCATTGCTAATTTTAATATTAATACCCCATCATTGCAGTATATATTTATTTTTGTGTTCTCTTACAAATTAACAAAATGATTCGGATTCAAAACCAATCAATTTAACAAACAAAAAATAAAATAATAAAAAACAAAATTTTACACTCCTCTCCTATTAAAAACTCTCACTCTATAAAATTACTTCAATTTTTTTTTTCATCTTCCTCTCATCACCGCCTTCATCCAACTTACCCCTTCTTCTTTCTTCCCCAATAGTACCTCATCTTCTCTTTCTTTCTCTCTTAATTCCTCACACTCTTCCCTTAGATGCTTTATATTTTCCCGCCTCTCTCCACACAACCTACATCGCCTCTTGTCATTATCCATCCAATACTTGCTCTCATTCTCCTCATTACCACACCTAAACCTTGCTATTATTTTTTTTTTCTCTTAAACTTTCCTTCTAAAATATATTTTGGTTATTCTTCTGTGATTAATCTAATATATTTTTGTTGTATCGGCTTTCTTTTTATTTTTGTTCTTCTTTTTGTATCTGTGTGTCTCTATGTTGTATCATTATCTCCTCTTCTATACTCCTTCCTTCTTCTCTTATTCTTCTACTTTTTCTTCATATCTACCCCTTTGGTAGTACTGTCTCCTCTCATCAGCGTCTTTAATCCTTTTATTCCTTACATCCTTCCAGCACTCAATTAAGAATTTGTTTTGTCTACATTTTCTTATTCTTTCTTCATACCTCGCTGTCTTTCCTGTCTGCACTCTTATTTTCTCAATCTTCATTTTTCCTCCATTATATATCCGGGTGCTTCCCTGTCCAGCCCCATTGTCCATTTCTAATATTTTTTTATTTTTTTTTAAGTTTTCTCACTCTTTCCATTCCCATATTTTACACCGTAAGAAATCAAAACACTTCTAAAGAATTTATCAAAGTCCATCTTCTCTTCTCTATATCATTTCCAAACACTCTCTCCCATTCCCCATACCTCCTACTATACCATTATCTTTTATTGCTAGCTCTCTTATATGACTGTTGTCCTTGTTATGGTATCTTAACTTATATCCTAAATATTTCCATTCGTCCACGTTTTTTAATTCGTTCTCTCCCACTACCATTTTACCTTCTTCCTCCTCCTTCTTCTTCTTTTTTGAAAAATTATTATTTTTGTTTCGTCCACATTTGCGTATAGATTCTTTTTTTCCAAATATTTTCTTACTACCTCTGACAAAAGTATTTAATTCGATATATAGACCAATACTAACGTACAGTAGCGAGTTGTGGGTTCTGATAGACTAACAAAAACCAAGATACAAAGCAGTCAAAATGAGATACTGATAATAAAAATTAAAGTATTACAAGAAGTGGTAGACTAAGAAATACAGACAAAGAAAGAACTTGAAATAAGAAAATACATTAACATTTACAGAAAAAGAAGTAACTGTGGTGGTGGTGGGAAATCTAGTAGAATAAACGTAAAAGTACCAGTAAAGTAGATATAGACGACAAGAGTAACAAAAAAATAGAAAAGAGAAATACCAAGAAGAACGTAGAAAGTGAGAAGTGGGAAGAATACAAGAAGAAAACAGAAAAACATAGAAAAGAAGCAGAGCAGATGACGTGTAATAAGAAAAAAATGGATGAAAAGTACAGTATATTTTGTAATCATAACAATTACAATATTAGTAGAAGAATATTCTTTACAACCACTTCTCAAGAGTAGGCGTTGAGCGTATATGTATAGAAGTTTACTTTTGTAAACGGACGTTTTTGGTTACGTTTTGTACAAATGTTGAAAGTGGTAAACAATTTCCTACAGCTTAAATTGCATTTAGTTTATTTTTACTTTCTCGCATACGTAGAGAGTATTTATTGTGGTCGTGCTTTGTAAAAAAATGTACGTACAGGGTGGGCTAATAAGCGAGGTAAACGTCTATATCAGAAAATGCTGGAAATTATTTTGAGTTTCTTAAATGGTTACTAGGGAGCGAGATTGCCATATTAAATTTTCAACTTGTTTTCTGAAAAAATTCTCATATAAACAATGGTCAATTCTGTTTTAAGGCTGAGACAAATTTTGCTGAAATCTCTGAAATTACAGTAGTGGGGAGTGTTTGAACATTTTCGGAAATAAATATCGATGTATTTTAATAAATTTGGTGTCGATAAAATAGCTATCAATCGTAATATGAGTGATACGATTGCAATTGCTTACCTTGTCACTAAATGGCGTTTGCTGACATAATCGCAATAAAAATAATTAAAAAAATCAAGTGCAATGATATGACTTTTTTAATCATTGGATAGATAAAGAAAAAGTGCAAGCAATTAGTAGATGTTAAATTATTAATTAAGAATGTGTAGATGCTAGAAAGTTAATGTGGGCCACCATTATTATTGAGTTGGTTTTGGATACTGCTAGGAAGCTTATGGAAAACGATTTATTTTAATGTGTATTTGTTAACATTAAAATTATTAAATACAATAAAAGTACAACTAAACAATTATTTTAATTAATTTCAACATAAAATAAGAAAAAGGAACAAAAGTTAGTATTAAATGAACCATTACAAATGCAAAGAGTTAACATGCAAACTACGCTTGTATTAAATTTATTGTAATTGCTTTGAAATATGTCAGCGCTGTTTTGACGACGCTTTTGCGAACACCAGTTAAAATACATACGTACTAAACTAACTAAAACTTAATTTAATTGGTATTAGTATACACTGTTTTTGTTTTTTTGTATTAATATCTGTTGAGGGAAGTCGGTGATTGATTATTTTAATTGTATTAATTTATAGTGCATTATAGCTTGATTATTACTAAATTTAATTAAAGTTCGCAATTTATTGTATAATAAAAATGGAACTATTAATTTAGTTAAATCTCATTTTTAAAACAATATTAATGTGTAAAGACATAACATATTTTTTATTTTGACATATTTTACAGGAAAACATTCTTAGTCTTTGACTAATTCTACAATTAATACAAGACATATAGTTCGCTAAGACGTTTTGGTGCCAAGACATTTGAGCAGTAGGACTTTTCGCCGCCGACCCAATTTGGCGGCAGAATATTTCGGCGCTACAATACAAATGGTTTTTGGACCGTATTTGTCGTAGTCTCTTAACTTTTAACGTTTAACTTCTACAATCAAATATTCAACATATTTAAATTATGAAGATTTATTATATCGGAAAGAAATCTGGTGATTAAAATTTGTACATTTGCAGCATTCAAATCAAATGAATTATATTATTACTTTCTTATATATTTTTAAAAAATTATTTAAAAATACAATTAGTACATAAATTAGCAATGAGAAAGGTGTCATTACGCAATGAAAAATTTTGCATTACAACATGAAAGTGTAACAGTAGTAGAAGTCTCTAATATTTTATAAAAGTTTATTAATTAGAAATTGAATTTTACAAGGTTTCAAACACGTTTCTAGCAGGTAGGTATAAGGTACTACATACATGCATAAAAATAATGGCAATTGTTTGAATTTTGGTTTACTACAAAAGTAAAGGAAGTTCAAAAACACCTTTTGTAGGAACCAAAGATAATAAATTACAACTTTATAGAGATGTTATTTTAATCCATTTACCGCTGCGTGTATATTTTACTTTAAAGAAAGTGAATTTAAAAGACATTAGACTGGAAATACCTACAATTTGTTATAATAAGGAGTGTTTCAAAATATGGTCGTTCAAACTTTAAATTATAATTTGTAACTCGCTGCAAGAAAAAAAAAATATAAGAGTACAATAAAACTAAAAATAGAAGTTCAGATGCATACCAATATTATAACAAGACTATACATCGTCACAGATACTTATGAACGTTACAGAAACCCGTACAAAAAATTGCATTGTTTATGTGAATGTGCAAAAAGTACCGAAGCCAAAATGTATTGGCGCGAAAACGTCCGAGACCGGAATATAGGGAAACTATTTTATTAATAATATTACGAAAAAAAGGTATTTTTTTATAAAAAAGTTGTGCATGGTGTAAAAACTACAATGGCAATATCAAATATTAAAATTTTTCAGTCGTATACAAGGTATGTTAAAAAATATGAATAATTATCACCATCACTTAGCACAATATCTATTTTTTCTTCTAAATTCAGTACCACGGGCATCTTTATTTAGACTTTATTGTAATTTTCAAATATGTATTTGACCTTTCTTGTCGATATGTAAATATGATGGCAACTTGATTAAAAATGTTACTTAGGTATTAATTTATTACTGTTGTAGGGTAGACAATAGGAAAATGTAGAAAATCATATTTTAAAAATTTTGTATACATAGACGTACATCTAAACAAAGTGTACAATTTTAAATAATTTTTTTGATAAAACTATTTTGCATAGGTATTATAAAAAATGAAGGTATTTTACTCTTGAGTAAAATTCATATTTTAACATACCTCGTATACGACTAAAAAATTTTAATATCTGAGTATTTGCATTCTAGTTTTACACCATGCAAAACTTTTATTACAAAATAACTTTTTTCGAAATATTAATAACAAAAAGGTTTCCCATATAATGTGCAAACTTAAATGGACACATTGTATTTTTTTTTTAATTTAAAGCTTCTAGGCGAGATGTTAATAATTTAGAATCGTTTACATTTATTTGTTTAAAAAAATTATTAATATACAATTTCAGAAAAAAAAACATTGATTAGGATTTAATAGATTGTAGCATATGCTTATAATTAATTTTTAATTTAGAAGTTTAATTTTACGAAAAAATTAAATTAAGTACCAAAGTAATTTACCTCAACCAAAGAAAATAATTACGGTTAGATTTACGCACGACTTAATATTGACCGTTTCAAACAATCCACTCTAACAATTTAATATACTCTAATTTTCAAAGCAGATGAGCAACCAGATTAACGAAGTTTTAATTTTTAACATTCCTTATAAAGGAGTTTGTAAGCTAAAAACGTTATTTTTAAATAAATTGAACTAAAGAATAATTCAGTATTAATCAATTAATTTTAAATTTTCCAATCTTTACTAATTAGAAACTAAGCTTTGATTTCCATATTCAAATACAACGTTTAAAAGTTCCTTTTGAAATCGTTTTTAAGCAATTATAACTTCAAACGATTTCAGATTTTGTACGTATAAACATTTGTTTCATACAGCATTTTAGTATTAAAATTGTTTTAATTCGTAAAGTGTGCAAATGAGATAAAATATTTCAAATTTACTGATTTTGGTGGAAGTCAACTTTTTGTTTATTAGGTCTTTTAGGTTAACTAACAGTATATAGTAGTATATATCGGAACCTATAAGGTTTTAGATATCATTACAGTAACATTAGCCAAACTTCTGTGAAAATCTCTTTAATATTCTAATTTGTAGAGTTATTTCGAACGTAGAAGGAACTACTAAGAAGATGATTTTGTGCTGTGGCAGGTTAAGGAAACACATTGCTTGTTATTCCAGCAAAGTTTTGATTGCTAACCCAGTCCTTTTCAAGGCATTTTTTTTACACTTATTTGTTAGATTTCTTGGGAAAAACTGCGTCTAGCAGCCGAAAAATTGCCGAAATAGCAAGCAAAGTGTTTTCTTAACCTGCCACAGCACAAAATCATCTATAGAAGGTTCAACTACGTTTGAAATAACTCTACAAATATTAACAAACCTTCAATATTTTTCAATAAATTGAAATACTACACTACTACTTATTCTTGATATAGTAATCTGAATACCAGTCGTTGTTAAATTTTTCCATAGAAAAACATTTACTGAACAGCTTATTTTAAATTCATCTTTACTAATTGAAGAAACAGTTGAAGAATTAGATGAAATAACAAATAAGTTACAACAAATGTACAGTGTATCAAATGTAATTTAGTTGTAGATCAATTTAACAAACCCTATGAGTTCGTAATTAAACAGACTGATATAAATTCAGTACATTTTCATATACCGATTAATTTATGCAATTATGCTATAATGAAATTTGAACTATTTAGGAAAAAATATTGATTAATTAAGTTTATTAACGTTTTGTTAATTAATATAAACATTTTAACTGTACGAGTCATTTAGTATAATAAGGTTTAGTGAGACAACGCTATCAGGTTTACGGTGAGAACATTGGGTGCGATAAGGCATAATTCGAGTTGAAATTTCTCACAGATATTTATAAGACGATAACGAAACGTATACGTATATGTAAATTTAAAGCAAGATTACATAAAAATAATTTTGATTGCGTATTTATTAGTGGTATAGAAAATGAATTTAATCTGGTGGGTATATACAGGGTGTGTCTCGACGATAGTATGTTAGACGAATAATGAGAACGAAAAAACCGATTCAGTTGAAAACATGTAATTTGTATACAAATGGAAATGGTCTACTTACTGAAAATATTTTCATAGAGGTGTCACTTCCGGTTATACCAGAAGTAGATACAAACTTTATTATTTTAAATACAATGCCCCAATTTTTATTTTATTTTTGGTTTTTGCGTAAAATTTTACGTCTTCAACTACCAGGTTTGGCATACCTATCACTTACCATTATTACTTTCCTTAACTTCCGATACTCCCGGATAACTCCTAGAAATAAATTTCAAAAATGTCTAATACTAAAACATAGTCCAATATCATATCTAACTGTTGTACAAGTTTCGTTTGTATGCCTTTTATATTTCACAAAATATTAATTTTCAGTAGATTCAAATTTTCGTTGCTAACGCCTGAAATTATTTTTTTCTTAATAATGGTAAGAGATAGGTACGCCAAATCTGGTAGTAGAGGACGTAAAATTTTATTCGAAAACCTAAAATAAAATAAAAATTGGGAGATTGTATTTAAAATAACAAAGTTGGTGTCCACTTCTGGTATAACCGGAAGTCACACCGCCATGAAAATGTTTTCAGTAAGTAAACTATGTCCATTTATATATAGTTACAAGTTTTCAGCTGAATCAGTTTTTTGTTTTTCATTATTCGTTTAACATGCTATCGTTGAGACACACCCTGTATAGGAAAGTATTAGATGAGCGGAAAAAAGAAACGTGAAAGATTAGAAGTTTTTGAAATGGAAAAAAGAAACAAGGTGGAGCAGAAATTGGATGACGAGATAAAGGGAAGAAACACAAAAACTCTGAGGACACCAAAACAAAGAAGAAAGAGAGAGATGGATCACAAAGATGAAACAATGGAACAGATAAAAATGCAGATATTGGAGATACGAAGAGATATGATAGAGGATTTAAAGAATGTAAAGATGAAATTAGAATGATGAAAGGGGAAATGAAAAAAAAGGATGGGCGACAGAAAGGCAAAATTAGATAAAAGAAAGCTGTGATAGATGAAAGATTAAGAGAAACGGAAAAAAGAATAGAAAGGTAAAAACAGAAAAACGGAGGAACAACATCGTCATAAAGGACGAAGCATTTACTTGGTCTGTGAGGAGGTTAATCAAAGTGTTATTATCCATTGGTGTAAATTGGCTTGGAGTAGCTCGCGATCGTATTGAAGCAACGGCTTTTCCGGAGAAATAACTTTTGTTACGGTCAGTTGTTAGGAAAGTATGCCCCTCAGCGGAGAGTAGGGGTAGGTAGAAAAAAATTAAAAATGTAGGGCGCCAGATTCGAGTAACGCTGTAGAAGAATCTGACCCAGAACCAAAGATCAGCAGCAGAATATACAGAAAAAGGGAAACAAATCACGAAAGAATTCGACATAAAATCAGAAAAACTTTCACATAAAATTTATTCACCTCAATACACAAACGAATGGTGATAGGTCACAGCATTTAATAGACACAGATATATTACAAATACACAAGCTAAAACGAGTAACGCACAGTATTAAACATTCAGGTAACACAAAAATGACTAGAACTACACAGAATTACACGTTAAAGTAATGAGAATTACCAACTGTCTCGTATATGCAATTGATATTTCGCGTACTGAAGGTACGCCTATGAGTGAACAACCTAGAATGTATGTCACTTATAGTACTAAGTAACGTTACAGATTACATGAATTAAATGAAGACGTGTAAGGGAAGTTTTAAGAATAATTCAGTCACCGCGAAGTTTAAACGATTGTTCAAATTGGACCTAACTTGGAACGAGCTCGTACCGAAAGGATTAATGGAACTAAATGCGTTCGGCTTAATTACGATTGAGGTTTAAATTCTTACACGACTTATACACCACCTAGGTATTAAATATTCTTATATATGACTAGTTAACGTTTCAAGTATTATTATGCAATTACACATTCGAGCGACAAATAATCCGCAATAAGTTTTATACGTTCGCGCCTGATAGTTGGTGCCAGGAGTGACTTCTACTTAAGTGATAGGTCGACTGCAGGTTCACGTTCAATTAAAAGATATCAAAACATCTGACCTTCTACGCAGTAGTATCAGCGTTACCTTTGCTCCCAATATTACTAGCGGTTTCTGGACAAGCTTCCACCGTAGTCTGCAAATCTGACGGAGTATTCGTGGGTACCTATTTCGGCACAGTGCCTTCAAAGACATAAGTATCCGTACAATCTGACAAAGAAACCACAGGAAAGAATGTTTCTTAATAGGGAGACATAAACCACCGTCTTTGATGCAAGGCGTCCCCTAGCATGAAGAATGCAGGACGGTGCTTATTAAACGGTTCACGTAGAGTACAATCTTTTAGCGAATTTTAAATCCGACATTATGATATTTCTTATCATTTACCCCCACAAAGCAGGAAATTCTCAGATGAACGGTTGATTCAAGAAAAGCTTTCCGGAAACGTTAAAATGCATCGGACTAATCGTGGACAGTTTCGAGTTATTAACGCCGGAAACTAATATAAAGTTATGCCCGCGAAATTGGGTTAAGGAAGTGTGTACACAAAGGAGCGTTTACACTTCGAACGTTACCAACTCCCTCCCCACAAAACTTCAAGAAGAATAAATAGAAATTTGCTAACATACCTTGTTGATCTAGAAAAGAAAAGGAGAAGAAAAAAATGTTAACCATTTTCAGAGAAAATCTCTAATTCAAGAGATGACTTATAGATACCCAACCCCCACTTATAAAACCCTACGGAAACCCAACCCCGAAGAGACAGACGGTTTGTCGAACTAAGAATAGCCAATCCGTTGACATCTGTACAAAACTCGCATGAAGCGTTTGATGTATCCAGCAACCAGGTCAAGCAACAACCAAGCAAGCAGAAAAGAAATGGATAACATCAAGAGAAATTAAACGCCCACAAAACTCGCAAGTAGCGATTACCGAATAACAAGGTAAAAAGGGTAGGTCGTCCAACAGTATCTCAACCAATCAACTCGGCTTAACCAACAGAAATAATATATAATAGGACCGATAGAAATTCGGACTAGCGTATAGGACAGAGCCCTAAAAACCAAAATGATTACCAACCCCAAAAGCATACCTACTCTAAATTTAAACCCCAGTAAAGAAAAAAAAAAAAAAAAAAAGAAACAAACGAGAACCAGCACAGACAAAAGACAAACAAAACAACACACAACACAAAGGTTGACTAGATGTTATAGCCAACGGAGAAAGTGACCATCCTTATGTCAAATGCCCAACCAACCACTAGAAGCAAAGGATTCTAACAAATACGAACCATACGGGTTCTCAAAAAAAAAATTATTAAATATAACAAAATAAATTATATGGAACTGGAGCTGGTATATCACGAAACTTGCCGTAGCGGTTTGGTATTTTTCCCAGAGAAAAAAGAAACAAAAAAATGACGCAATCTTAATTGCAGAGCAGGAGTAACTCCAACTGTACTCAGGTAACCATTCATCCCAAAACGCTTCTCAAACAAAAGAAAAGAACATGTATTGACGTACATACAGTTCTTTCAGAAAATCAAATAACACTGTGAAATACCACGTCGTTGAGCGAGATTAAGCAAGGTACCATCGATAAGTTCCAGGATACCCAAATTCCAATTCCAGTTAGAGAGAAAAAAAAAGCAAAGAAAAATTATTGACGCCAAAGCAAACCAAACTACTCAATCAATTTCGTTAGAACCCTCGAGAAAAAACATAGCACCGAAAGCAACAACAATAGTCATAATCAGATAAGTCATTTTTTAGGTAAGGAGGTCAATCAAAGTGTTATTATCCATTGGTGTAAATTGCCTTGGAGTAGCTCGCGATCGTATTGAAGCAACGGCTTCTCGGAGAAATAACTTTGTTACGGTCAAGTTGTATGCCCCTCAGCGGAGAGTAGAGTGTGGGTTAGGAAGATCAACGTTATTCCTAGAACCTATAGAAAAAAAATTAAAAAGGTAGGGCGCCAGGTTTGAGTAACGCTGTAGAGAAGAATCTGACCCAGAACCAAAGGTCAGCGGCTAACTGTCCGCAGCAGAATATACAGAAAAAGGGAAACAAATCACGAAAGAATTCAACATAAAATCAGAAAAACCTTCGCCTGCAGTAAAGTACGCAAGAGGTTGTACTCGAGTTCTCTCACTCCTGAAGAGTCCCAAAAGGATGAAACAGCTGTCAGATGATTCTCAGTGTTTGTTTGCTATTGTACAACCTCTTGCGTACTTTACTGCAGGCGATTTGAAATTTTTATACTTGCCAACTGTTATGGTGGCTATAACTATTGAAGAATCGACTATGTAACTGCTATACATACCCTGTCGGCAAAGTTGTATATATATATATATATATATATATATATCTTTCGCTTCTTTACTTTGTTATAATAAATATCTTTAATGTAATCACAAAATTTAAATAAACCATTCATATACATACATTTGGTTTAATTCAATTGATGTACATGAATCACATGTCAATCTGATTGCATAGAATTAAGTAATCTATTAGATTTTATTTCATTATTCAACGCTGAAGAGCTGAAACAATATATTTTGTTTAAAGTAAGCCAAAATTAATTTACCACGATATAAATAGTGAACTATTTAAAGCAAACGACATTTTAAAAAGAATACAACTCGGAAGTGACACTTAGAATCGGTTCATTGTATGTTTTTGGTAACGATAAAGAATATAAACACTTATCAGTTATCTACAGTAACAAAAAATACTTACAGCACTTACTTATAAAACTTGTAGTAATTATTACTAAATTCAGTTGTATAAGAATTAAAGGCACCAGTTATTAAACTGTAAATTTTGGACTTATTTCAGGGAGTTAATGATGACAGATATAATTCTGCTTGTTTTAGAGAAAAATTATCTAATCAAACTTTACAATTACAAAAGCACCACTACATACTAAATTCTATTAAAATTGCACAAGTAGTTTTTTGACGCAGCGAAATTATTGGCAGTATAATTTAACAAAAAAATTAAAAAAACAGACAAAACTTGTAGATAATGGAGTTTAAACTTTTTAATTTGTATTTAATTATTTGTATGGTACATTTTATTATTTTTGATTAAAGGGATTCTCCGTTGATTAATATATGTTGTGGTTTCTCCTAATGGGTAGAAGGCTTCGATTGGAGATTGGTGTGAGGATGACTTAATAAAAACCCACGTAATTCGTTAAGGCTACATTTTGACAAGAAGGGTCCCATCTTTATCAAGGCATCTTTATTGGAATCAAATAATTAGTATAAGCACAGTGTATACAAGTTTATAATAATTAAATTAACAATTTCACAATATCAAAAAGCAAATTTTTTTTTGTTATTATTAAAATCAGACTATATTAAGATTAAAATTACGAGGATGTATTGATATCTAGTTGGCCTAGACCAGTTGCTTGCATAAACAAAATATTGCGTTACCATAGCAACGAACAATAACTTATTAGAGTGTCAGTGTAAAGTTTGACGTCAAAAAAGTAAACCAGAGTCACGCAATAAATTAAATGAAAAAGATGTCCATGAAATTGTGAAAATCGAAAAATTGGAGTATCGAGCCATCATCAAGTACCTGTATTTAAAAGGGTTAAGAGGTAAGCAGATTTACGAAGATATGCTTAATACCCTTGGTGATCAATGTCCTTCGTATGCGACCGTCAAAAATTGGAATGCAAGCTTCAAAAGAGCTAAATTTTCCATTGAAAGTGATGATCGATCGGGAAGGCCAGTTTCTGTGTCCGTCCCCGAAAATATCGATGCAGTTCATCACATGATTTTATCAGACCGTCGAATTGGGCTAAAACAGATATCTGAAGCACTGAATATTTCATACGAACGCGTTCATCATATGGTTCACGTCAATTTGGACATGAGAAAATTGCTGCAAATGGATCCCAAATGTTTGAATGTTGACCAAAAGCGTGCAGGGTAGAAGCATCGCGTTCGATCTGTGCTCGATTTGAAAACGATGTAGACTTCTTAAACCGAATTGTTACTATGGACAAGACTTGGGTACATTTCTACGATCCAGAAACAAAGCAACAATCGATGGAATGGCGACACTCTGGTTCTCCAAGACCTAAGAAGTTTCGTGTCCAAAAATCTGCTGGAAAAGTTCTTGCTTCAGTTTTTTGGGATTGCCATGGAGTAATCATGATTGATTTTTGGATAAGGGTAGAACAATAACTGGAGATTACTATTCGACATTACTGACCACTCTACGAAAAATATTAAAGAGAAAAGACGCGGAAAGGTATCCAAAGGTGTTTTGTTTTTTGCAGGACAACGCCCTGCACACAAATCTCATGTTGCCATGCAAAAATTCGTGATTTAGGGTTTGAATTACTAGAACACCCCCTTATTCACCCGATTTGGCTCCGTCCGACTATCACCTCTTTCCTCAACTGAAAAAAGTTTAAAGGTCGTACATTTTCTTCCAACAAGGAGGTAATAGAAGCTGTGGAGGACTGGTTTGCAGAGCAAGAAGAAAAATTTTTTGAAAGGTCTAGAGACGTTGCAGGTTTGCTGTAATAAATGTATCCATTTAAGAGGAAAATATGTTGAGTAATAAAATATGTTGACATTGAAATTATGTTTGGTTCTATAGTAGGCTAAGAATTTTCAATATATCCTCGTAAAACAAAAAGTGCTTACCTGAAAAATTTGGTTTTCAAAAAAGTTATTTCAATGAAATAATAGTATGTCTTAAAAGTGACAGAATTGGTAAAATAAAAAATGTCAATTAATAAAACTAGTTAAAGTATTGTCTAAATAACTCACTACGATTTATAATTTATTGAATAAAACGTTACTTTAGTACTAGTACGAACCTAAATGCATTAATATACATTTTTAAAAAAAATTTCTATACAATGAGTGTTATTGCAGATATAGATTTCTAATACGTCACTGGTTATAAACAAGCGAAAGTTTGAAAGGGCAAGATAACAAGAATTCTATTTGTTGAAGAAGTGAGTGATTAGATTAAAATTATTAAAATTCTTTTCTTGAACATTAATTATGTTTTTGCTTAATTAAAAGTGTTAAAAAACTTGGAATTTGATTTGTTAACCACGAATTATTATTTGTTAATTTTTATAGTGGAAATTAAATATTTATAACTACTACTTAGGTTAATTAGTATCTGTATTAAAATTTATATTATTTTTGTGTGAATTGATAAAAATCATCTCAGTAATAAGACATTTTTTGAAGTTCGATTTGGTATCTAAAATTATGGGGAAATCAAATTTAATTAAATGACATTCTTTAATGCAATGTGTTGATAAACCTGTATCAATTTTGAAGTTTGGGGGATACGAGGTGAGGGAAGCAAAGCTTCAGTTACGCTACTGTCATAAATAACCTAAAACAACTAGAAACAGACTTATGATAACTATAATTATTGGTTGAGGGCAACGTCATATATCCCACACACCTAACTAAAAATTAAGTATACCGAAATAAGTAAATACTAAGCCCATATTATTAATTGAACCGCGAAGTTTTCTCAACGTCAAGTTTGTGTCTTCTTCTACATAAATTCATTCCGATTCTGATCGATCGTTTTTCAGTAATCCGTGAAAATGGTTTTTGATTCATTTTTTCCTACTGTTCTTATCTTTTGCTCTTCTTGAAGGATAATTTTAACCTTTCCATAATTTTTAAACTTCCTTCTTTTTATTCTAATGAGCATATTTCCTTTGGATGTTTTCTTAATGTTTTGTATTTCTTCTATTTCTTCCTTATTTCTGATATTTTCCTTTAATTTTTTAATATTTCTGAGTAGGTGGTTGCTCCTTTGTTCACTACGATTATTTCTTCGTTAGAGTGTTGACTTTGATTTGTTTTTGTTTGCTTTCTTGTGGCTTTTATTTTAACATTGTCTACGTTTGAAAATATTACTTCTGCTGTCTTTCGTATCTTGTCTATTGCTGTATTCCTTTGGGAGGTATTATCAAAATTTGTTTGTTCCGGTTTTTGTCCGTTATAGTCCCAGTTTTTTTAATAAGTAAATATATTGTTTTTCTTAGTTCTCCATTACATCTTCTATATACAGCGCTGTGACATTCTTTTTTACTTTCCGTGCTTTGTCCAGTGTGTAAAATATTTGTTCTATAGTGGTATCATGTCCATCTTCATAGAGTACTTTAATTCCTTCTATTAACTCAGGTATATTTCCATCATTTTTGTCACACTTTGTCATTTCGTTTTTATCTTTGGTGAAAAATATAATACTGTCTCCGGTGTCCCTTTCACCCGTTTCTACCGTCGTTTTGTGTAACCTTCTTTGGTCCACCCCTTTCACTGATATCTGTAAATTCTTCATAGCTATCTACTTTTTCATTTTGCATGTATTCCTGTAAATTTATTTTTCATTTGTTTTGCATTCTTTGCAAATCTTACTTACTGAATATCTTCTTTTTCTTTTACTATTGTTTTGTGTCTTATTTTCATTTGTTTATATATTTTTTCTAATGTTCTTAATTTTTTCTTTAAGTCTTCATTATTTTCATTTTTCCTCTTTTGTCTTCTTTTTCTTTATTAACGATTTTCAGTTTCTGTTATTTTTCTTTCCATTATGTTTTTGTTCCCCATTATATAGTTTTCTACTATCGCTCTTCTAACCATGCTCTGCAGTTCTGATATTCCATTTTAATTCTTTGTGCACACTCTTGTTTTCATTTTTAAACACAACCATTTCTCAATTTTTTAAATTTTGATACAGTGAGACTTGGTTCTTCAGCGTTGTCTTTAAATGTTGTTGTTTTGAAACATTTCTTTTTTTATGGTTCTTCACTCTTGGAGAGGTGACTAAGCTCCAGTCGGATGCCATTTCATGTTTTTTTTTATTTTCCTCTTCTTTTTTTGGTGGTGTTCTATTTATTGAATCTCTCCGACCAAAAACCTTTTGTTCCTCTTCCCTTCTTCTTTATTTTACTTTTCTTGTTTTTGTTCTTCTTTTCTTCTATGTTCTTCTTCGGTCTCTCGTTTTCTATCTTTTTCTCTTTTTTGTTCTTTTTTTCTATGTGGTTTATCTTTTCTTATTTGTTGTTCTTCCTATCTTCTTTGTTCTTTCTTCACTCTTCTGTTTTCTAAAATCTTCTCCGTCTCTTCTTTCCCAGTAAATGTAAAGACGCCGTGGCCTGGTCCACTACCTCCAGCGTCCACGGTCTCTTGATGACGACCCTAAGGAGGCCCGCAACTACCTCACTCAGTACCGGCACTGGAGTATCCTCCACCTGTACAGTTAACTTATTATGATTACGGTGTAAATCCATTTTTTCACCTTCAAGTCAGTGCATTTAATACCTCCTGCCAGGTTTATTGTCGTCGTCAGTATATCAGTCCCTCTGGAAACCTAATAGCGTCGGGAGCGGAAGGGACAAAAGTCAAGAATTTTCACTACTAGGAGGTGAGTATCGGTGTAGAGCAAAGGAGGCTAGTGTTTCATTATGTTTTGCGCTTCACTGCTCTTTCGGACCCTGACAGGATCCTGTTTAATAAAGTTTTTGTTGAGTCTCTATTCGTTTGCACATCTAAATGCCATAATAGATGATCCAAAAAAAGATGTTGAAAATCAAAGTTGAATTTCAGGAATATTTCATGCTTCAAAAATAATAAAAATGATGCAACATATTCTTTCCAGTTAAAAAGTATTTGCTTTTAACAAATATTATCCTTTTCTACACAATGACCTGAAGAAAGTGATTTGTTCCATCATAAATGAAAAACCTGTTCATATTTCTTTAGAAATATGAAATAATCTCCACTTTCCCATGGAATACATACCCCAATATATCACAGTTTTTATAAACTACTCAGCCAAAAAGGAAGAAGAGCCAGACATCTATAGTGACAGCTTCAACCTCGGCAGCTGCAGGTGACTGACATTTTGACATGGAGGAAAGCGATTTGGTTTCACGGGACTCTGATTCTGGTGATTTAGAATAACGTTGTTTTTCGCTAATAAAAGTTTGCTTTAACAAAAATTCGTTCTTTTTTCAAGATCTAAATTAAATGCTTTTTGGAATGAAAAAGGTATAAGTGCATCTTTTATAAAAACAAAAAAATTAAGTCAAATATTGGTGACGCCTAAATAATTCAAGGTATTTTAAGGAGCAAAACCCATTATAAACAATCAGCTATAAGTTTACAATATTTTTTAAAATTCACATAACTTTATTCTCAATTATCTCTAAATGAGTCAAATGGTACTTATACCCTTTTATTCTAACCCCTTCAATTGTATATAGTATTAATTAATTAGTTTGGTATTTAATAATAATTCATAAACATGACAACCTGCAAATAATTATTTTAAAACTAATACATTTACTGTTACGATCGTTACAAGCTTAAGCCTTTAAGAGTGTACTAAAATATTAACCTTTCTTTAACAAGATTTTGAAACGCTACATTTGATTAAGTAAAATGTTTTCATAGTTTCTCCTCGTAAAGATTTTCTCCGTGTAAGCTTTGACCTAGATATTGTTAGTTACAAAGGACTTAACGGTTTATAGTCTCGCGGGATTGATAAGAAAACCTGCTCGCTGCAGACAGTACTCATAAAGTAACCTAACATATACTTAACGCGCTGAAGATAATTGCGGCTAATTAAATCGGAGAGGGTGCAATTAGTTGAAGACGCTAATGTGACACTATCTGTCACCGCTATTGAATAAATACTAAACAAAGCAGGATGACAGGTTCTATCATGTAAAGCAGAATTGTGTTTCCTCTTGGCAATGTATTAATTATGAAACTAAATATTAATATACTCAACGTTAAGTCGTAATTAAGGTAGAAATTAAAGTAATAAAGTACAAGTTTAACTCTAAGACGATTATGCTTTTTTCTTCTTCAGCTGTACGTAATTGAATAGGACGCAAAATTACAAAGTAAATATGATTAGTGCTAAGCACGTCATATAAACCGTTTATTAGTGTAGTATAAATACCTAACACAAAAAAAGACTTTCCATCTCTAATTTCTTTAAAGACTATGAGCAAACACTTCAATACAGCAATTTTAAACTAAAGTTATATTTCATTCAAATGACAGTTTAAATCAAACAACCAATTTAATTCTTGAAATTAACGAAAAGTTACGAATTTCGATGGTCTGTAGTAATAAAAGAAAACAAAAAAATGTAATTATTTGTAATCCTTTAAATACAAAGTGTAATTAGTACAAAATTTTCCTTGAATAAAAACGTGCCCCATTTCAGAACTAATAAATTAAATGAGCAATTGAATTTTTAAAACTTGATCCTACCTTTCTTTGGGTTCATGTTGCAACTTTTCATAAATTAAAACAACATGAGTCTCTTCTCTGTCTAGAAACAGTATTTTGCTGGCGTTGAAAGAGAAATGTTTCATGTCTGTTTAAGAGGTGAGGCCTTGAGTATGGAGACAGAGAGTGAATTAGTTTCCATCGAGGTGTGATACTACTGCTTTATTCGCAATTAAATTACTAAATTGGTTGTACAAGGTATGAGAAAAAACCTCAAACTATTTTATAATTTCGAGTTGTCAATAAAAATGTTTTGATGAAACATGTATTTTTGATAAAAAAACAAATTTCACGGCTACAGGATTTATTTTGGTAGATAGGGAATTTAATTCTACATCGATCCGTAAAAAAATATACAGGATGTATTATTTGATTTTATCAAATTATTCATCATTTTTGATTATAAAGTTTGACAAGTTTTTCTCTCATACCCTGTATAACCGATGTCGACTTTTAAACTATGGAAAGTTCAGGTAGTTACCGCCCTAAGTGTAGACAAACTTTGAGTTTGATATCAAATAATAAAATGTAAAACCTGTAATATCTGAAGGTCGATATTGGCACAAGGAAATGTTTAAAAATCGATATGTCAAAAAATAATTCTTTTTGAGTTAGACTCGTATACATAGACTCCATAGTTTATCACGTAAATTTAGAATAAAAATAAAAAATATATATGTTCCCATTTAAAATGTCAAAGTTGACAGGTGGTCCATAAAAGAGGGATATCCTATATAATTGACAATATTTTTAAAGTGTAGTCACTGAGGAAAATAAAAGAATGGTCAAAACTGATTTAGAATAAATATACTTTATCTTCAACCGGTTGAAAATGTTGATTTTGTGTATCTCTATAGAAACCGTTGAACTGACTGTTTTTCTAGTCTACTTCAAATCCTAGGAGTTGAAAAATTAATGGTCGGCTCGACCAAGTCAAAAAATACGTTCATTGAAAGCATTTATAGAATTTAAAAACACGATTTATTTATCAGTATTTACCTTACTATTTAATAATTGAACTATTTAATAAAATTACTCAAAAAAGCGAAAAAAACAAATTATTAATCAATATTACTAAACGGCTGCCCCTACGGCGTTTAACACGAGCAATCAGTGTTCATGACATTTCCGTGCATTTCCATTGCAGTGATTGTATGATGTCATAATTGTAATGTATAGATGTAAATATAAATACAAGGTCTAGTAGTAAGATAGAAAAATATATCTAGCATGTAAAGAAGATATATCAATTTTTGTGCGTACGTGATCGAGTGTAGTGAAACAAAGGAAAAGAGAGACGCTCTCGGGCAGTAGAACAACAATGGACGTGTAAGTTGGAGTTCGTGCAAGAAACAATAAATATAAAATGTTCTTTGCTTGTCAGTGAAAGAAGTGTCGTGGGTTGTAGTTGGTTAACCCAGTTATTAATAAAAACGCTGCGATTTTTGTAAGCCTAGTTCTACTCTTTTTCTACTCTTATTGATATAATCTACTATTTTAAACTTAATATCAAAGGTCCGCCTACTATACGGACAAGTTGTATTATTGTCGGTTAATTCAATGTTAGCAATACCTGACTAAATGCTTTAGTTAGCAGATAGATCCGTCTCTGCATTAATTTTATTATTTCTACATTTTAATTAGACTCTAGGATTTTTGGAAAGTATTTGTAAGCATAACCTTTTTTTTGTTAAGTGCCCCTGTACGTGACGGTAAGACTTAACATGAGATTAAGATTCTTGTTTTACTTCATGTTTAGTCCGAACCTCTTTGCAACCCTTAAGTAAAACGGCTTACAGCGTTAGTACAATTGAAGATTTACGGCCAATTTTTATTTTGTGCCTAACCGCAAATTAGTTCTTTAATGCTATTTGTAAACCGCCAAACTTTATTTTCCGTTGTTTATCATTTGCCGCTACCTTTATTCCTTGCGACCAATATCGTTTTTAGTTTGTGTGTTTTTGGAGATGACCTTCTGGCCTTTCTGGTTTAGATTTTTACTTTTTATACAGACTTGTAACCTATCTCAAACGGTTAATGGTAGTAAATACGGTAAATATCCTGTCTAAATACAAGTCTTTTATGTAAATGTCGATTTTTTTCTTTAAAATTTTAGCTTACAGTGTTTCATAAAATATACCAAGTGTGAACCCGAAACACCTATACCAAAGGCACCTTAAAATAAGACTAAAAACCAAGCAGTTAGAAGGTAAACTAACCTTTGTCCAAACATTATCAATTCAACTAACTGCCGATTACATAGTTTTTTCTGTCACAATCTGGCTTGATTGACAAGTTGATTACCTAATTTTTAGTGGTATGCCTTAAGCTTTTGTTTGTTTGTTTCAAGTTTTCTGTTTTGATAAAACTCATTACAATTGTGAGCAAAACGTTGGGAATTATGGTTACCATTTCGTCATGATCTCTTCCCCTAAGACGCTTTGTTTCAATAATGACTCCGGACGTGGAAGCTTCACTTCTTCTATGTTTTTCGGTACCTTGTGTAACTGCTGGCGTGTGTTCTTATAGTATGTTACAATATCAAATCCCTAAAATAAAGCGCAATACTGATGTCTTTGGCTTAACTGCACTCGTGAAGGGGAGTTTTTACTAAAATAACTAAATTTAATCGGAATTTTAACCTTCGTTGAATTTTTTTTGTAATAATCGCTAAATCTTTATTATAAATATTCATTCACACGGAAAAATTGTTTTTCGTTTGGTATTATACGTGATAGTTGTCTTGCTTAGTTGCAAATCGCGTTCAGGTGTCAACTTTACCTTGAAATAAAATAAATGTTTTTTGTTTTATTTTATTTTCTTAATGTTGTTTGAAAATTTGTCATCTAGTAAGTTTTGTGAACGATAACGTCAGAAAGGATCACAAGAGTGCCACAATTACCTTTATTAAGTCACCTCTTGCCGATTTTAGTTACGTGTGTATTGCGCGTTATATGGGTACCGGGAATAAATAAGTTTTGAGTTTGAGGTTAGTTAGAAGTGTTTTCCCCGTTACGCAAGTCTGCGTATATTTATATTTCTTTATATGATCAAAATATTTTATTTTCGAATTTTACTAGGACCTGAAGTACTAACTCATGTCTGTACCACGCACATAAATTCCTACTTAGTAGGATCTGATAAAAAGAAATTTTGTAAGGACGTGCAGTTTTTGTCATTTTTAAAAGAATTATTTTGATTTGACTTCTCGTCTTCGTTTTCATCGTCTTCGTCTACAACAACCTCTAGTTCGTGTCAACAACCCCGGTTTGCGTTTACCGTCAGCAATGTAAGTATTAAACAAAATCAAACTTACGAAAATTATAAACTGTGGCAAAGTATTTTGATTATGACGTTCATATTAACTTTTGGTGCGATTTTAATTCATTAAATGACATGTTGGTGTGTATTTTAAGGTAGAAATGCAAAACGGGAAGTTTAAGATTTAGTAATACACATATCATTAAGTTTTGATTTGTGTGGGTTCAAAAACATTTAATAGATAAGTTATTCATTAACAAAAATTATCTATCAGGTGATTAATTTGACATTTTACTAATGTTAATTCCGTATAAACATTGTATATTTGGAAAGTTGATGCTATGTTTCAAATGCAATAAATCTTTTAACTTTTAACAGATTTGTGACGGTATTTTCTTAAGGTAAGTCAACAGGGAAGTGCCCATGCTTTCAGTGAACAAGGACTGAAGCTATTTAACCCCGTAACCTTGTTAGGCGTTCTTCCGAATTTGACTATTTTATCGATTGTTATTAACAATTGTGCAACAATTTATTGCGACGTTACTATTTGACGAAAGCAAATCATTTACGACCCACCTAGCCCACTGAGCTACTC
Source organism: Abscondita cerata (assembly GCA_030710515.1). NCBI lineage: Eukaryota > Metazoa > Arthropoda > Insecta > Coleoptera > Lampyridae > Abscondita > Abscondita cerata. Next base: position 171,719 of record JALBCR010003066.1, on the reverse strand, counting down.
CTATTTATGTTTTATTTCAAAATTATCGTTAACTTCCTTTGGGTGTAAATTTTCGTTTGTCGATTTAAAATTATTGACGTCTCTTGGTCCTTGAATTTTCGTTTGTTTATCGTGATTTAGAATTTTAGATATTCGTTATAATTGCATTTTATAATGCGTTATAAATTAAAGGTTGACTATTTATCGCATGAAACGGAATGTTAAATCCGTCACTCAATTTTATGTAATCTGAAAAAGTATCTGTAACGAAAAATTTGGTTTTGATTCAAATCCCCATCATAAATTTACTATTTAGCTCACACAATAAACCACGTGCGACTGAAATTTAACTTCTTTTCGTCGCTTGATGTCTGTAAAAACGTATTTTTGTAGTTTTACTTTACCAATGAGAACTTGAGTTTATAATAGCATTCGATTCAATAGGAAACACTAGATCCGGCTAGACATACTGATTGTACTAATTCTGCCCCACCGTTTCCACATGGCTTTCAATAATGTAGTTTAATGTTGTTTATATCAATTAATACTTTTTCCACTATTCTTGAATGTTGATGTGTTTTGCTGAACAAAAATAGTTAGAAAATATGACAATTAAATCGCTAGTGAGTCAAAACTTTTTTTCACAAGTGGGGCAATGCAATAATTTTATCTTGGTCAACAGATGACGCTAAATATTTTGTTCCAATAATGTTTTAATTTATTTAATTTGCAATATTAAAATAATTGAGTTGGTGTAATTGTAACTACATTAGGCTTACAATTTACATTTTATTTCAAAAACTATTGAAATTATATGACAATTATTTAATGTACGCGCATATAGAAATTTTTGCAAAACCCCTTCTGTAGAGGTTCTAGAAATTTACAACCTTTATAACATTATTGTAGCTTTTATCGCTGTGTGTTAAATATAGTAATTGCATCTGATAAATTGAAAAAAATATATAAAATCAATACACTGGGTTCAAGCAATGTTCAGAAAACCACTAAGTTGAGAAAATTATGGAAAATGTCTTGCTGACTTTTTTGCAAAACCTGCTACATTGTGATCACAGTATTATTCTCAGAGGTACATTAAAATCAAATGTTTTTATTCATGACTGATATAATTCTAGGTGCAATAGAAATTGCGAATATGTGTTTAGTATTTTGAGGATTTCTGTTTTAGAATTACCAGAGGCAATAAAATAAATTCACAGCAAATACTAAAATCTTATTGACACAATATTGACTCAATTGACATATCTAGTGGGCAGCATGACTATGACCAATACATACTTGCTGTCAACGTGCAAAGGAAATTATACTTGCAACATTACATAAACTTTAGTGACTCCGCAGTGCCATGATGAAGTAAAATGTGTTTTTGACAGTCATTTAATGATTTTTTAGTATCTCGTAATACTCATTTCAAAATCATTTCTAAACTGTAACTAGTACAGCTGCTTTGTAATTTAACCCACAAAAATTAGTGACATTGATGTTATCTTTGTGCGTTTAATTTATTTAAAAATTGGTCAAGTTTTCAGAATGAGCAAAATAACATATTCTTTATATTATTGGATCAACTATGGCGTTTCTGTGGGCAAGTATCTAGTAGAAGATATGAGGTAATATAGATGTCGTACTCCATCTTTGCAGAATGGGTGAGTTTTGATTGCAAACCAGGTTGAAGCGTATACTTTGACGACGTAATTCTATTAATCAATGATCATATTAAAATTCGACAGTTTAGTTTCCGGATCTCCTTCTAAAAGTGCCATTGTCGAGATAAAAAGCATTTAGTTCCAAAGCTATCTTCTCAATGATGGGTTGGATTACCAAACTAAAACGAAGCGGTCCAAGAGGAGTTTGCTGACAACCTACGGAAAACGGAATCTTTCTATCATAAAAAAAGTGTAGAAAGCGTTGCATAACATTGATGAAAGAAGTTAGGAAGTTTAGGAACCTTCTTGTTAAAGTTTTAAAGTAGCTTGTCTCTCTCGACAGAAATAAGTCAATTTTGAGAAACGTTTTAGGCGTATCCTTGTTCATATTAATAAAAGATCTAGTTGTATGGACAGTGGCTTCGCATTCTTTTATTGTGCCAAACCCAACTTGTTGTGGTCTTAAGTACAGACCCATGTCATCGGAATATGTCTTACATCGTAACTTTGCTAGTAACCTTCTCAATGTTGATTCTACTGCTATTGACCTTACTCCTCCATCATTTTTTATTAACACATACATTAGCTCCATATAAAATATTTGTAATTTCAGGAATTACTTTCCAGATAGCATGAAATTGCAAAGGTTTGTTATAGCCTGAATCAGCATTAATCCTGCGTTTTCGTTCATCTTTGCAGTTAAATCTTTAAAATGTTTGCAAAGAATATCATCTAATCCGGATGCCGAGCCATTGGGATAACTATAGATTGCTGCTTGGACATCTGATATATTTACAATAAGGTTTTCATTGTAAGCGTCTGGAGATTGGGAGATATTAAGAAGTTGTAATGGGCGATAGGTGTTTTTTCTTTAATTGCTCGTAAGTAGCATCAGGGCTAATGAATCTGATGAAGCAACAATTTTGACTGCGCCTCTTACGTTTCCTTGAGATAACTTAGATTCCACTATCTTCTACAATCAATTCTATGAATTACTATTGTTTCTCAGTTTGGGAATCTCTGATATTGAAGTTTGTAACGTTCTTCTTTACTTCTGACGTAAAAGATTTTGTTTTCTTCTTTGGAACTCGTAAAGTCAGAAAAGTAAAGGATAACAATTTTTCCTATGAAATCATATTGTTCTTATTTTACCAATTATTAATAACGGTAGTTAGTTTAGACGAGGTCATTAATCTTGCTCATTTAGGGATGCGCTTGAGAATTGCCGTGTTACTTTTATTCTTTCAAGTTAATTGGTTGCAGCGTATCTGGTTGTAAGTCATTTAAAGATTTACTCTTTTGTCGACATATTTCCTTTTATTTGGCATCTTGCCACAATTTTTAGTTTTGGTGATAGTTTGAACCCCTTCAACAAACTCCTAGTAATAAAACTTATGTAGACATTCATTCTTACATTTACACAATCTCCTGAAACAAAGAAATTTTTTGCATTGACATAAATATAATTTTGTATCTTGTAATATTTCGGATAACTGCTCAAAGACAGACACATTCTGTTTATTAGAGTAAATGAAACATTCTTTTCTCTGAATTAAAATCAAATGTTTTCGTCATCAACATACAAATGAGGCACCATATCTGATACAATACAATCAATATCTAAAATTTAATTGCTAGAAGGCTCACCACCTGTGTGCATCCTGCATTTCTTTTAGTTTGCTTTTCTTTTTTGAGCCCATTTTTAGTATCTTCCACTGCTCTTTAATCGGTGTGTTATTCTTCATATTAATGTAATTATTAGTTACCCTCATATTTTTTGGATACCTTTCCATGCTACTACTTCTTTTTTGCGTATGTATGAACCTTCTTTTTCTTCTTTTTCCACCACAAATTTTCTAATATTACCTATTAAAATATGCTCTATCTCTAAGGACCAGTTGTCAGATTGTATCTGTTTTAAAATCTGTGCTAAATTGAGGTGTTGTCAGATTGAAAGCTATCATAAATTGAGTTTAGTTAATACTTTATTTTTAGATATCTATGCATAAATCAATCATTAGTTCGGAACTCGTAAACTATAGTTCGGTTTAAGAGAGTACTAAACATTTGACTATGCATAAAGCATAGCAATCAATCTCCTACGTATGCGCATCAACTCACGAAGGTTATGGATGATCTCAGACAAAAGGCTAAAGCCCGACTGAAAAGATACAACAAGGCAACAAAGCGAGGTACAACAAAATAAGACCTTTATACTGAACCAGAAACAGTTCTATAACCAACTTACTAAAACCAATGTAGCCGACAGAAGTGAACATCAACAATACAGCAAACGGGAATTTTCTAAATAATGGGAGACAGTTTGGAGAGAACCTAAACAGGCAGACCTCAACGCTGCTTGGATTGAACAAGTTGAATCAAAATGCAAGCCAAATGGAGACAATGGCCAAACCTCAAGTAACCGTTGATAGTATAAAATCTGCACTAAAGAAAACCAGCAGCTTGAAAACTCAGGCCCCGATAAGATTCAAAACTACTGGTTAAAAGTGTTTCCTGATTTACATATTCCGTTGTCAAAATGTTTCCAAAACATCATTATGAACCCTGCACTAATGCCTGAGTTTCTAACTACTGGAAATACTTACTTGATCTATAAAAGGAGATCCCAGTAACCCTCGTGACTTCAGACCTGTAAAAGAACAAACTTTTGTCGCCCCTTCAAAGAGGGTGCGCCCGCGGCTCTAAAGGCTGTAAGGAACTGCTAGTGATAGGCTCACTGATTGCGTAACAGGTATATAATAAACAACCAATATCAACATGTGATATATAGATTACTCAAAGCCTACGATTTGGTGCCTCATAATTGGCTGCGTCAAGTTCTAGAAATCTATAAGATCAACAGCACTATCACACATCTGCTGATACACGCTATGTCTACATGGAGTACAGAGCTAATACTGAGCAACATAGTACTTGGAAAGGTAAACATCCGCCGAGGAATATTTTAGGGAGACTCGCTGAGTCCTACCTGGTTCTGTCTGGCTTTGAACCCGCTATCAGATCTCCTTGATGAAACAGGTATAGAATACAGGCTGCAAAAAATGAAGGCATGAAAATAAATCATATGCTCTACGTGGATGACATCAAATTGATAGCAGAATCAACAGAAACCCTTACATCGTTAATAAACACAACAAAGCTGTTTAGTGAGATCATAAAAATAACGTTTGGGCTAGACAAATGTGCCATGTTAAATATCTCCCGAGGTAAGATTGACAACACGGGCAATATAGTAAAAAGCATTAAAGAACTACCAGAGGAAGAGTGCTATAAGTACTTAGGCCTAAAACAGCAACTAAGTTTTAACCTCACAGTAATCAAACAAGAGCTGACTGATAAATACCGCCAAAGAGTCACAAAGCTCCTAAATACAAAGCTCAACGCTAAGAATTTAACAACGGCCATAAATGCTTGAGCAGTGCCAGTATTGGCATAATCCTTTGGTGTTATCAAATGGAGCCCTACGGACCTGGAAGGATTGGATAGACTGACCAGACGCCTGTTTACCAAATTCCAAATGCTGCACCCCAATTCAGCAATAGAGAGGTTCTATCTACCAAGAAAAATAGGTGGAAGGAGATTGGTCAACATTAACCAGTTATGTAATTCACAGCTTTGTGCATACTTTTTAGCAAAGATGAACCTCTTATAAAGAAGATAAATTATCTTGATATCAATATAACTCCGATGAAGCTTTCTCAACAGCAGACACAAAATAAACAAGACATACTACAACAACGTATAAGAATCTGGGAAGAGAAGGCAATACATGGTAAATATCCGATGCAAATAAAAACGGTTGCTTGTCCCTAAAACGGAGGGCTTTTATAGTAGGCATACAGGACAGAATACGCACCAGGAATTATGATAAGCATGTACTCAAGAGCTCTGTTATTGACAAGTGTTGCAAGTGTGAAATTGTAGGTGAAACTAAGGAACACATGATTGAGGATGCCTTAATCTTGCAAACGTAGAATACTTAGGGGAGACACAACAAGGTTGCAGCAGTGATACACCAATTAATAGCGTATAAAAGCAACCTTATTAACAAAAAGCTGCCTTATTACAAGTATAAGCCGGCTGCTGTTTTGGAGAATTACGACTTTGTAATGTATTGAGACCGACTAGTAACCACAGACAGACAAACACACCATAACCGACCAGACATCATCCATATAGACAAGAACAAAAAAGAGTGAAATAATAATAGATGTTGCTGTATCGTTAACACGCAATCTCACAAATACAAAAATGAAAAGTTTCCAAATACCAAAACCTAAAAATAGAATGATGAGAATGTGAAAACTCAAAGAAATAAAGATAGTCCCAATAGTTATGTCGGTCGAGGAGGTGGCAACAAAAGCTACAAAACAATTTGGAGTTCTTACAAATACCGAAAGGGACCTATACTCTAATTCAGAGAGCAGGGATACTAGAAACGTGCCGTATAGTAAAAAATTCTTAGCTCTAGACTAGGCCAAGCACCAAACTGGCAGGAAATAATGAAGTTTATTCCTATCACTGCTGATGACCTATCAGCAGAATCATCCAGATAAAGCTGAGAATAAAAAAATATTTATTCCTGTTAATATGCAAAATAAAATGTGCATTTACAGAAGTCATAGAATCCGGCTTACATAATAGAACTTAAACGCACGTGATTTTTCAAATTCATTCAAAGAATAAAATGCATTACTAACCTACATCTGAACAATTTCCCCATAAAATATTACAGTAAAACAAATGACTTTGAATCGTACCTGAGTACAAAAGTATCAATATTCGACTAGATACACTATCAGCTAGGCATCGCAATAAGAAAATGTTCCGACTAAGAATGGTAGACAATTTATCAACGTGTTGATTGAATAAAGGTTTAGGATCGATTAAGACACCTAAAAATTTTACATTATTGGGATTAATAAAGTTATGCTGTTTAAGTGTAATTATCATCTGCATCGTTTTGGTGGTATTTAATTTAGGATTATTTGATTTGCACCAATGATTTGCCGAAGTTATAATATTATTTGCTGCAGTGTACACACTATTTAATTTATGTTCTTTAATAATAATTGTCGTGTCATCAGCATATTGCAAACAAACTGCGTTGTTCTTTAAATGGAAAGAGGATTCATTTATATACAGTAAAAACATCAAAGGCCCTAATATAGATCCTTGAGAAACCCCTCTTTGAATAGTTAAAAATGTGACATTTTTCGTCAATCCTTAGAGCTTGAGTTCTATTGTTTAAGTATGATATAAGTAAAGTTATACTATTGTCATTAAACTTGTAGATGTACTTTAATTTGTTAATTAGGATGTCATGCGAAACACTATAAAAGGCACGTGTAATATCTAAAAACCGCCATGGAATATTAATCAATTTTCAAAACAATTTAAAGAGTTTGTTACAAAGTTAATTAAAGCATCTGAGGTGTTTCTGTTTTTTCTAAAGCCGTATTGATTCCCCGCGAAAAGTTGTTTTTTTCCGACGTGGTTATATATTTGATTGTAAATAATCTCGAAAACTTTAGAGAAAACAGGAAGCACTGAGATGGGACGATAACTATCTGGTTTGTTTTTGTCACCTTTTGTATATAGGGAGATTATGGTTTTAAGTTTTATATCCGTCATACAAATATCTACAACCTGTCATTTTCAAATCTTGCAATTACTGTATTGACTGTAGAAAAAATGCATTGATTTGGCATTTACGAACAAAAAGTATGAACCACCTTAAGCATCTAATTCTAATAAATCTGTCTTAGTAGAGCAAACCGAAAGGTGCAGTATAAATTGACTAATGAGTGCTTTACTTGAATATGTAGCGGCAAACCATTTGAATAAAAGTACAACTCGGCAAATTTCATTTGAATTATGATATTTTGAATACTCATTGGTTATGTGTTAAAGTTATCAATCGTAAGAAATACCTGTGATAAACATGAACTCGCTTAGTGCCGTTTCCGTTCTTGATTTACTCAATTCGTGGTTCAAATCAAAATTGCCTTCTTTGTCATACAAACCGTTTATTAGTGTAATATAAAATATCAAACACAAAGACAGAATCTTTAATTTTATCTAAGACTTTGATCAAATACTTCTATAAAGCAATGTTAAACCACTGTTAAATTTTATTCAAATGACAATTTAAATCAAACAAATACAATTAATTTAACTCTTGAAATTGCTGAGAAATTTAATTTAGATGATCAATAGTAACAAGAGCAAACAAAAACGTCGTTTTTACAAATCCTTCAAACACCATTGTAAAAAGGATTATTTGTCTCGTATAAAGTAACTTACCCAATAAAGTTCTCAAGCATTAAATATAAAATTTCATTCTAGAAATTTGAATGTATAAGTGCGCGACGAGATTTCTAATAACTGTTTAGATCTGCCTCTGATGAAGCCATCTGCTTTAAGAAAAAACTCAAGAGCCACAGCTGTTTTGATATTCATAATAAATTTTTCTACTACTATAGAAAAAACTAAATCTTGAATAAACCAGTTAACATTTATTAGTTTGCCGTGTCTTTAGGGGTATATCGATAAATAATTCCAAGTTCGAAAGCAAATATTTTATCTCGAATAGGAAATTCTGCTTAGGGTATTTCTTTATTTTCAAATATTCGCTTTGACTTTTTGTGAACCAGGAAAACATAAATGTTAATTTATTTATGGGTTTACACTTTAAACAACTATATTGATAATTATTATTTCCTGAAGATATATACATTCAACCTAAATTTCCGTTGTTATGGAGCTTTATGAGATAAAACCAACCGTAAGTTTAGTTCTGTCTGAATTGAGCCTTGCGTCCTTTTGAAGTGATCGCTTGAAAATTTACATTTTCTTTAGAATTTATATACAAAACGTACATTGCAACTATTAAACCTTGTTCAACCATCTTTCTATTATTATTTTATTTTTACGTGTTTGTGGGATTACGTTTAAGGCTTGTATATTCCTTATTTTTATTTTCATACTTTTACAATGTTACAATTTTTAGTTTAAGTTAATCGTCACACCTATTTATTATATCAACTGAATATTAGATTCTAATACAACAGTTGTAATCGCTAAGCAATTAGGACACGATAGAAGCTTAATGTTAACATGTTACTATATTATCTTGCACTACATATTGATTTATGCAGTGTGTAAACATTGCTAGTGCGCCAATGAATATGCAAAATGCAAGTTAAAACAAAAATTATGTTATGGATGAATCAGCCGAAGTAAAATCTGATACAATGAATATTAAAGTCAAAATTCAATTCAAGAACACACTTTACCTAAGATCAAAATTAATTAGATATTATTTTTGATAAGGTAAACGTACACATTGATCGTTGTTTATGAAGATCACAATATTAATTTTCTGACGAAACTACTTTCTACCTGAATGGGAACGTACATCGTCATAGTTACAGGTATTCGTCAAGAAGAAATTCACATAAGACCCAACACTTTCCCAGTCAACGCTGGAAGAAGTGAAGTGTTTGGTGTGAATAATAATCTTACCTTTTAATAGAAACCTTACAGAAGCACATTATCTGAAATCTTTTAACTTTGATTTAGTTCTAGTTCTAAGAAGAATATTTTCAAATAATGTCGAAGCAGATGTACCCTACTAAGATATTTGGTTACAACAAGATGGGGCGCTTTTTTATTTCAGGTGGAGGAGCAATTGGGTCGTCACCACCTTCCCGAGACTTCATTCTCCTAGATTTTTTTTATGTGAAGTTATTTAGTAAAACAATTCAAAGAATTTCCATTTAATTCGTAGAGTGAATGCTATGAATAAGTAAAGAGCAGGAGCAAGGGATTTTACTGATAAAAACTCAAGCATCTTTTTTGGTCAGCATAATGAGCATTTGATTGGTTCCGACTTAAAGTTAGAGCATTGTTGAGTTATTTATCAGTTGGATTGTCTCAAACTAATAATTAAATAAGTAAGAGCTATCTAATAAAACTGCAGAGCCAAAATTGGGTAGACCTTGTTGGCAAAATGGACTGTATTAAGTTTTAATTAAGCGATTAATCCAAACAGAAAGAAAATCTTACCTTAATGATTTGTAGGTGTGTGATATAAATTCGCCACTTTCACTTAAATCTAAGATTTTGTCCTTGAATATTATATTGAATGATTTTCTTTGTTCTTTAATGGTTTTGCTCAACTGGTACTTAAAACACTTATACTGGTGCAACATTTGCAAAAAAAATAAAACTTTCAACTTATCTTCTACTGCACGTACATAAACTTTAACAATCGCACATATAACAAAAAATTCCTAAATCACCACCCTTTAAAGCACGGAAGGGTTTTTCTGTGCAAATAGTTACTACCCTAATAACACAGTCCGGGGCAGGGTAGATTTTTAACAATTTTGGCTATAGGATTACTGGAGGCATCCTTTAAAAAACTATTTCGCCCTCGACAACGGCAGTATTTGTAGCAGACCATTGTTTAACGTACAAGATATTCATAATAAGACCTTTTTCAGAATGATTGAGACAAGAGTCTAACACGTTTCTAACGTTTATAAAGGTTAATAGGCTCTTCAAGAAATGATTCTGGAGAGGCTAGTAAGGGACTTCCGATAAGCAGTGAGATAGTCTATATGATCAGGATCATTATACAAAGACAAAGAGTATAAGTTTTGCGACATCTAGTGTCGATTCGTGTTAGCGATCACGTACGCAAATGGTTTGCATTAGCAACTTTGGTATGTAAGCAGTTACATATGTCGATCCTTCGATAATTATAGCCAATATAAGTGTTAGAAGAATCAAATTCTTGAATGGTCTGCTGTAAGTTCGCAACCGTGATCGCTAACACGAGTCGACACTAGATGTCGCAAAACTTATAGTTTGAATATGATATACCCTCCAGTAGAGAACATAGTTGACAGCACGCATTTGTACAATAGTGAACTTACACTCGAGTTCTCTCATTCCTGAAGAGTCCCAAAAGGACGAAACAATTGTTGAGTGATTCTCAGTTTTGTTTGCTTATGTATAACCTATTGTGAACTTATAGCAGGCGATTTGAGATTTTTATTTTTGCTAACACTTATGTTGGCTATAATTGTCGAGGATCGACATATGTAACTGCTTTTACATACCTGTTGACAAAGTTGCTTAAAGACAAATAGGTCTTCTATTTAACACCGATTCCACTTGGCACAGAAAACTTGTCATCTGTTTAAAGGTAAAAATCGTTTCTCTGATTTGGCAGATTAAACACAAGCTTCCTAAAGCCCTCTCAAATTTGCGGCACTATAGGTTTGAATTTTTAGATTATACATCGAGAAACAAAATTTTGATAAAATTTGCTATAATTAAATTCAAGAAAAGTGATGACTTCTTTCAAGTTTTGAGCCGCACTAACATAATTTTGGTCACAATCGGAGTAAGTAATTTTAGGAACACTACTACGTAAAACAAATCTATTTAAGGTAGCCAGAAACGCATTTGAAGACAACCTGAGACATCTTTAAGATGTGCTGCTTTGTTTACCATGCATACGAAAACACACAAATAAGATTTCAATAGTGGTGATTTACGTCGTGTACTTTCTTTTAAAGTGAATGGGTCGGCATAATCGGTTCCTACTTGATTATATGGACGATCAACTTGTACGCGAGAAGTAGGTAAATCGGCCATAATTGGGTGTTCTGTTTGAACTCTCAATTTGTTGCAAGCATTTGTTAATCCTTGACCTTACTATGGAACGACTAGACAGTATTCAAAATTTACGCTTAATTAGCGATTGTACGGTCTGAGCAACTTAATGTAATTAGTGATTATTAATTATATTAGACAGGTGACCTTGTTTTGGTAAAATCAATGGGTGCTTTACACTTAGAGGCAAAGGGGAGTTGCTAAGTCGCCCCCCTACTCGTAGGCAGTCTTGATTAATAAGAAAAATCTTAACGAGAGTAACTTAGAAGAATGATTCTTTTTATGAGAGTTAATGCAGGTTATAATGCAGTTAATGGTTTTAAAGGAGCTACTTTTGTTTTTTTTGGATAAATCCTTCAATTTTAGAAACCAAATAAAAACAAGGAGCATAATCTTTTTCGCTAGCATCACAAAACCCAACGACCAATTTCTTTGAACTGGATACTCTTATAAATATAAATCGAGGAATTACAATACTTTAAACTGCAGCCAAATCTAAGACAAACTGATTCCAATCTCTTTAAAAGGGCACTTTCTAGAGGAGTATTTCAATCGCATTGAAACAACCACAATTGTTGCAGAAACCATTCAATGTATAATTACAGGAGAGAGGAACCCCATCGGGTCAAAAATTTGTGCAACTTAGGAAAGAATTGAATGTTTGGTAAGTGTTCCTTCAAATGACTTCATTACAATCTTAAAAATTTACATCCAGGGTTCCAAACCAGACCCAGATTTTTATGAAGTTTTCTTCGGACTTAAACGCTAAAGTTTTTTATCGGTGTTCTAGAGGAGAAGATCATCTAAGAGGGTTAAATCGTTACTAGACCGCTAACGTACGTAGTTCAAACTTTCCTAACGATAACAATTGAATCAGTTCATTCTTTAGAAAACACTGCCTCTTCGTATAAATCATAACCGGTTAACTCGTCATCCATAAATGTTTGATACTGACTAGCACGAGAAACCTACGGTCTTCATCGTCTACTAATTGACTTAGAAGCTATTTGAGCTAAGAACAGAGCAGGTTTTAAACCATAAGTTATAGTATTTAGTTCAAACTCCTGTATTTCATTCAAACCAGGACGTTTCCAAAATATATGTTGGTACATTCTATCAGAAGAATCAATCAAAATTTGTGCTACTACTACTCGACTTTGTTACGCAGTGGTGAGGCAATACATAATCACCACTTAGTTTAGCAGCGCTTATGTGACCCAGTTGCAGATGTTCATTAAGAAATTAAGAGTAAAAATCATTTTTGTTTAAACGTTTTTCCAAATAATAAGAGTATGTTCTTTTGACTATCTATTTATTGTTTAAATTAAAATTTACAGATTTAAATAGCAGTAGCAACTGAATATCTATCATCACTATTACGGGTCACAGTTTTTCTAAAATAAATATCGGCTTGGGATCGTCAGGATTTTCAGGCAAGGGTTTAGATATTTCTTCTTGTTCCCAGAACTGTTTAAGAGTGACTTTAAGAGAGGGACTTAACAACAACAAGGATGACCGGTTAACATTTGCGTAGTCAGTGGATACAGGACCAGTTAAGACGAAACCAAAAATTGTGTCGAACAAACTAGGTTCTCCCACAATTATAGGACATTTTTCAGGTCTTAAGATAAACGGATAAACATCAGCTTCTAACAGAACGTCAACATTAGAAGGTTCATAAAATTCTTAATCGGCTAACCGAAAATTTTGGTAATGTTGTTTGAGATGAGGCAACGGAACGTTTGGTACTTACGCATTTCACTGAGCCATGGAATTTGAAGAATTTCTTAAAAATACTTACAATTTAAAACTCTACAGAAAATGGCTTCAGACCCAGTTTTTGAACTAACGAGGAGGTTACGGCGGAAATCTGTGAACCAGAATCTAAAACTGCTCTAGCCACTTAATACTGATTTCAAGAATCTTTAGTAAGATCTTTGCGGTACCAACATAACAATTGATGTTTAGGAGTTGGATCAGATACACTACACAATAAAGAGTGGGTAAGAGTGACAGATATTGGTTTGTTTGTTGAAAAGGAATTTGACGGTAGGTATGCTTGTTTCTACATTAGGTGGATGCAGTAAACTATGGTGTTTATTGCTTTTACAATGCGAACATGTGTATTTGGATTTACACAAAGACCTTAAATGAGGTCCAAAGCAGTTAAAACACAGATTATTTCTTTTAAGCGTTTCATATTTTGTATTCAAAGGTGCGTTTTTCAATTTAGAACATAACGATACAGTATGATAATACGAACAGGTTGGTATTTTTTGAGAGGTGCGATTCTTAATAGTATTGGTACTCAATTCTTGAGTTAAGAATGAGATTCTAGGTTTCCTTGAATAAGGTTGTACTTCTTTTTCATTTGAATTATAAATCAATTCATTAGTTTTACATAAATCTGACACAAATTCAATCAAGTTTGAGTAAGTGGGAACTGCAACATTACTGAATTTATTCTCAAACGTTTTCCGTGGGGAATTATTAACATTCTAAAGGCATAAATGTAAAAAAAGGAAATCAATTTAATTGAGTGCTTTAAAAGCATTACCGAAGTGGAATGAATCTACAAAAACTGTTGCAAGTTGGTGGAATTTTTTGGATAAATTTCACCCAAACTCAAAGTATAGTCGATATACATCTGGGCCAATCTCCGTTTATTTTGATATCGGTTTTTTAAAGCAGTTAAGGCAAGTTGATAGTTTTCTTCTGACAAATGGTAATAATACTTTTTTGAATAACACTGAGAAAAGGTTTTTGTCTATCAATCAATTCAAATAATCCAAACAATGTTGGCTATCCCGAAATTTAGCTCTTGAAGGGTTTAATTTACAACTCTGGCAAATTCAATTCTTCCAGTCGAGTTAACTTTTCAAATCGCGGTGTAAATGCATAAACGTTATCTTTAGATAGTTTGGTGGAATAACCAAAAATGGATTGCACACTGATATAATTTTTTTTGCTGTTTGGCGATTTATTTTTTTCTATTAATTACGGCAGGATCGGAATTGCCGGTGTTTGGCATTATTAGATTATTAGGTATTGAATATTAGTAATGAAAAGGAATTATTTGTAGTCATAACCTAAGATTACTGAGATCCCGGTTATTCTCGATGCACGGAAAGTATCACTTCCCACTGCAGCGTTTAACTAGTTTCGAGGAATAGGGAAATTTTTGTTAGGTTGGTATTAGTTGACAACGCAAAGCGTGACAGTGCTATCAACTAAAAATTTCTTGTAACACAAAAAACTAAGCAGTTGTGAATTTATTTATTTATGAATTATTACTACAGTTGTCTGTTACAGAATTAATATAACTAACTTTTTCGAGAAGAAATTACTCGTTAGGCAAAGAACTTTAATTGTAGCGCATGCAAGACTGATAACATACAATGCGCCATTTATCAAATTGTATGCGGAATGGAAAAATTCAGTTTCTCCGGCAAATTAATTACGATTACAATCAAGTTACGGCATACGGCTTGACAGGACCAATTTAATGTTGGCAAAGTGGACTGTATTAAGTTTATTTAAGCGATTAACCCAACAAAAAAAATCTTACCTTAGTGATTTGTAGGTGTGTAATATAAATTCACCGACTTTCACTTAGGCCTAAGATCTTGTCCTTGAATATTAGATTGGATGATTTTCTTTTTTCTTTAATGGTTTCGCTCATACGATATTTAAAAACTTGAATCTGGCACTTAAAACACTTGTACTGGTACGACATTTGGCCTAAAACTAAAACTGTTAACTTATCTTCAATACAATACATAAAATTTAAGAATTGCACATATAAAAAAAAAATTCCCTAATAGACCTCATCGGGCAAAAATACATGACTTCATTAAAAACAATTATGGTAATCTTATACAGTGAATTCCAAAAGGACGCATCACATGAAAACTTTTTTGTTATTAATTATAACTTAGAGATGACTTAACGGTTAGTATTTGCTTGGTGTCAAACCAAAATAACACTTATTGACGGCGGTGAAGAAGTTTTTGGTACATGTCAAATTTGACATGTAAATGTTAAAATATTTAAAAATAGTGTTTTTTGTAAAAATATATCTCAAATAGTCATAAAGAAAAAAATACTGACAATTTTATTTCTTTTCGAATTTTATAAAAATTTAGATATTTGTGTCTTTTACAATCAATTTGAACTAATGAAGAGTGTAAAATTTAAATAACTTAAAAAGAACTAAAACATTTAAAAGCTGATAAAATGTCAAAAATTTAAAAATTTTTATTAAATTAAAAAATATAATATTTTCAGTATTGAACTGAAACTGGTGATAGGTGTAAAATATCATCAAGAGCAACTTTTTAATAAGTATTTCAGATATCTTTACGAAAAACACTATATAAGACGTAAAATTTACGCGGAAAACGTAGATAAAACAAAAATGGGTGCATTGTATTGGAAAATAACAAAGTTGGAATCCACTTGTGGCACCGCTAGTAAGTAGACCATGTCGATTTGAAAAACATGCTATCGTCGAGATACATCCTGTATATACTAAAATCCACAATTTGTGTGTTTGTTTGTTTGGTCTTTTAATTGCACCAACACAACTTTAACTTAAGTAATGCTTAAAAACTTGGACCCAATTAATATAATAAACTGAACTTAAGACAAGATTACGCTAAGACTTAAACAAAGAATGAAAATAATTATGATGTTTTCAATAAGATATTCAAATTTCTAGTTTTAAGTAGATCTTAGTAAAACTCAAAAAATTTATGTGCATAATTCTGCTTTTAAACCCACCGTAAGTCAAAATTGGCTAAGACAAATTTAAGACTTAAGCCCTTGCTCGACTATAAATATGGACATAAGATAGAGTTGTTAAAACTACAGCAACGATTGTTTATAAGCATAGCTTAAATTCAAAATCCTGTCGGTGCAATCGTCCATTCTAGACTCAGCACTAACTAAGGGGACTTGGACTCATGTAGCAGGAAATTTTTTTACATAGCCCTACCATCTATCCGAAAGGACGGGTTTTCAACTAGTTAAAAAACTAAAATTAATCTATTCAGGTGTTTTGATTGCTAATAAGGTTTCTTTCACATCTTATTTCCAAACTCTATTCAAACTTAATAATAATAATAATAATAACCTTTATTTAGTTAATAATAACTATTAGCATCTTACATTTGACATCTACTAAGTTACAATTTTTTACTAACTAAATTCGTTCTTAACATATATTTCAGTTTCGGATTTAAAAGCAGACATATTACTACCTACTATATTTTATTTCGTTGGGCAATTCATTAGATAACTTTAATTCTTTATAGTAAAGTAAGTTTTGGCTACTAGTTCTATTGTATTTTGGTAATCTAAAGTTGTCTCTTTGTCTGGTTTCATAGCCGTAAAATTCTCGATTTGTGAAATAAATATGTGTTTAGTATCCCGGTAATTTGTTATGTAAACATTTATAAATCAAAACTAGTACATTAAATATTGTATTTTGCCAAACACTGAATAAGCATGTACTCATGAAATTTAAAACTTGGACACCACAATTTCTGTAAACAAAAGTTTGCACATTGTGAAGCGGGCTTAAGGGTATCATTTACAATTCTAACAGCAGGTAGTCTCAGCAGGGGTTATCTTATAGAAGGACTGTAGAATGAATCATTACACTAAGCACGTTTTAGAAAATAGGTAATTTACGTTGCTTACTTAATTTTTTTCTTTAAAGAATATATTTGAAGGTATCGCTAATTAAACACCATAGCTCGATTAATTATCGAATCAAAATTTTGTTTAGGAAATGTTTACAAAATAAAATTAGAAATAATTTTGATTTAAAAACGTCTACAAGCAATAACTTTTAAATTAAATCAAAAACTAAACATGGTTATTTGGGTTGACTGATTATTACTTATTTTTAAATAAATCTAACCTACTAATTATTGTAAGTTATTAAAAAAAATCATTAAACTCTCTATTCATAATATTTAGTCCTTACAAAATGTATATTTTATGACGTTTCATTTTTTCTGTAGTTAATATAAAAAGTGAAAATAAAAACTAAGGCAATTCTTATTGTCAACGTATATATTTAGTTTTTGACAAGAATTTATTACATAATTATAATTAAGATACCAAGTTATAGTTTAAAATTAAATGAAAACGTTTTTTTTAAATAAAGGTATTACTATATAAATAAATATAAGAAATCAATAATGGGTGTGACCTCCATTATTATTGATACATTCTTGGAGGCGTCTGCTCATTGACGCTATCAAGGTATCAATATAATTAATATTAATCGTTTCCCATGCGGTATCAATGGCTGCAATTAGTGCATTACGGTTTACTGGTATAAAATTTGGCCCTTGTTGTCTTCGGATAACAGCAAGTATTCGAGCCCAAACATTTTCGATAATGTTAAAATCTGGGCTTTTGCTGGCCAGGGTAACAGCTCCAAGTTATTTGCTTGTATCCAGTTGCGCACAACCTGCGAAGTATAGGGTCATCATATCCCGATAGTTAATTATCGAATGTTCCAAGAAAATATGTGTAAATAGTAAATGGAATCTACTAACGTAACGTTAAGTCGTTAATTATAGTTACATAACTCTCCTTTCATAAGATATAGTTCATATTAATATGCTTATTGTAAAGCTTCGTACACACCTGAACAACAAACCGAGGAACAAACAGAACAACGAACCGAACGGCAATCGGAACATTAATTTGGACGGTGCTACGTACGAATTTTAGAACAGATTCGCAAGTCCTGATTGTTCCACGAACGGTTTGCGGCGTTCCCGCAACTTGTCGGTTTTTCTCCGAAATCAAAGAAAATGCGCGCGAATGCGTTTGCAGGTTTGGACGAATCTAAACAAAACGGCGAACAAACTTATGCGGAGAATTAAATTATTTATTTTGGTCCTCCCTTTTGTGGGTTTGTTGTGCTTTAGGTAATATTATGGAGTTGACAGAAGAAAAATGTTTTAAATTAATCAGTGTTTAAGAATGCAAAAAAATGATGTCCCTATTAGCATCATTTGGGCGGGAAATTTTCAAAATAAAAAAAGCGAAGTAAATTATAATTTTTACTCTTCTTTGTGCGTAAAAATTTGGCAAGTTATTTGCTTGTATCAGTTACGCACAACCAATTGTGGTGTCCAAGTTTTAAATTTCATGAGTGTACTTTACTTGTTAATTCAGAACATTTTAATATAATGCGGAAACTTTGTTTTTTGTTTTGTAATTTATTTATTTCACCATCATTGCTTAAAAAATTATAGTACTACAATAATTAAAATACGGTTCTATAATTGAACGATATACTAATAATCTAAGATCATATCTAAATTATTCGAAATTCTTTTTAAAAAAATTATTTTCCCGCTTACTTTCTTTATTATATACTCTACATGTTTACTAAATTTTAGTTTATTGTCTATAATAACACCTAAATATTTAAATTCGTCTACAATTTCGATTTTGTTGTTTTTAAGTATCATTTCAACGTCCTCTAGATTTGTAATTTTTTTTGTTCCTAATACCATGCATTTGGTTTTAGATACGTTTAATTTCAATTTGTTTGCCTTAAACCAATTTGTTAATAATATCAAAATCGTTATTAATTACTTTAAAAGTTTCTTGTATATTTTTTCCCGAAGCTGAGATAAGGGTATCATCCGCAAATAAATGAATAGAAGATGATTTTGGAACTGTAGTTATGTCATTAATATAAAGATTAAATTTAACACAAATATACAATTTTTAAATTAATTAAAACAAAATCAAAAGAACTTAAACATTGACACCAAATATCACCTTAAAGTGTCGAGAAACCATGAGATTGTGAATTTTTAAAGCATCTCCGTAAATGGCAAAACTCCTCAAAATCAAAATTTCTACAAAATTACAATTTTTTGCATGCCAATAACTAATACTAAAATAGAACGTACAATTCAAAAATAAAATAAAAAATGCATCATTATATTTAAAATAACGAAGCTGCTAATAACTTCCGGCATGTCCGGAAGCACGTCCTGTCTGAAAATATTTTATCTTCATTTGATAAATACGTTTATCCAACTGTAGGTGTTTTCAGAATTCAGTTATAATTAAAAGAGCAGTATATATTTTATACATTATGAAAAAAATATTTGTTCATTAAATTTTGCAATCAAATATAAGGTATGTTAAGAGCAAAATACTAAAAATTAAAAAAAAAATGAATATTGTAATATTGTATTTATAAAAATTGTTATGTAATCACTGTAAATTACATTTCAGTGAATCACAAAGTTTAAAATTACTATTTTAACTATAGGATTTAAGCATATCTGCATTAAATGTGTATTTTGGTAAGATTATCCTGCAAAAGTTTTAGCCGTCGAAGCTGCACAATGTAATGTCATTAACAATAGATTGAAGCACACATTGTTAATTGGTTATATCGATCATTGCTGCAAACCGGATACTGAAACCAGGACAGTTACGTTTATAATTGAGATATTAAAACGCGGATCGAGATGATTAAATTTAGGGGATTATTTTGCAGATGATTTTGAAAGGATTGATTTCAATGTGTAGACATAAATAACTCATAATCCACGTAAAATTTTAACATTTTTTATTGATTAATTTGTGAGCAATTTTAAACAAACGCATCGTTGTGTTATGTTTTCAATAGATTTTGAAATGATTCTACTTGTTACTTTATGCATATGACTATTAGGACAATTATTATTCTGTATAGTTGTTTGAATTTCGGTTACGATTTTAGATTTCGATTATTACTGTACAAGCAGATGCTTCCTAAGCAAATACGCAACTGATTTTCGATGTCGAGTATATTGACACTGGTTTCAAAACGCAATTTGCAGTACAGAAAGTAAGTGCAATAGAAAATTTTGTTTGTTTTTTAATTAAATTGTTACGTCGAAATAAAGTAGTAAAACTACAACGGTTTTTAAGCTTTTTTGTTTTAACTTAAACTAATCAACAAAAGTAAATATTAATTTTAAGTTGCAAATTAATTTTTAATTTGTATGGTCTAATGTTATTATTACTTCCTGTAGATAATAATTAATTTTGTGAAATGTAGTGTTACCCGACTTTTGTTTTACGATTCCTGAAATTATTGTCTATATTAGGTTTCTACTATCGACATATTTTAGTCCAACGTTTTTTTATATTAAATTTAATGTCAAACCCTTCTAATTAAGTCGATGTCAATAATCTGTCACCACCTTTCTGAGTTAAACATATTTTTCTTAGATTTGTTATAAATTAATAATTTGTTCAGTAATCAACGTCGCGGTTTTATTTTCTACATTTTTTAAATATTATTTTCAGTGCGTATTTTTGTATCTCTTCTGCTTTAACGATAACTTATCTTGCTAATTCAAATGGTACGATGTCTAATGTTTAATTTTGTTTCTGGTTCACGTAAAGTTGTACAAGTTGTAGGTAATCTTTTGTTATCTGTTTTTTTTGTTGGAAATGTATTAATTAAGCTCACTGCAGCGCAGATATGTCAATGGTTTTTTTGTCAGAGGTTTTTGTTTAAGTATTTATAATATTTATGATAGCGCAGCTTATTGTTTATCTTTATGGTTTAGTTCTCTAACGTTAGTTTGGAGAAAGCTAAACCCTATTACGATCGGTTGGTACCTTTTGTTGAGAAGAATTTTTTTATGCTAAAAGTTTTCAGATTGGTTATTTAAAAGATTAAAAATTAAAAAAAGTCAGAAGCACTTCTGAATTTTGTAAATCTAAGGTAGGTACTGTAAAAGATTTGTCTATAGACATCACTGGCGGCATCAATTTATTTATTTAATCGTATGGTACATTTTAAATATTGTATTGTGATGTAAGTGTTATGTATGGTGCCCCAGAAGATCAGTATAAATCTGTACAGTGTGATGACGAAACCGTATGCAATTACTAACGTCAAAAGTGTTTATTTAAGTTAAGTTTTAAAAATATTAGAGTCCAGGCAGAATAACATGTTTCTAAGCAATCGATTAATCAAATTAATG
The DNA here is from genome assembly GCA_030710515.1 of Abscondita cerata. Classification (NCBI taxonomy): domain Eukaryota; kingdom Metazoa; phylum Arthropoda; class Insecta; order Coleoptera; family Lampyridae; genus Abscondita; species Abscondita cerata. Next base: position 150,331 of record JALBCR010003066.1, on the reverse strand, counting down.
TGTGTATGTTTAAGTTGTTAATTTATAATAATAAACAATAATCTTTAAATGCTCTTTAAAAATAAACAACATAAATATTTTCTGTTTTGTATCTGTGTTCTCCTTTCCTGTAACTTTAAATTTTTGTCCCTCCGTTTTATTTCCTTTTCTATATTCCTCTCTTTTTCTTTCATTGTATAACCTTCTCTCCTCCTGTCCATGTTTTATTCTAAACAACTGTATTTGTTTGTAACACTCATAATAATGAATTACATTTGCTCTTCTACGTTCTATTTCTTTCTCATATCTCATTGCTTTTTTCCCGTTTCTACTCTTATCTTTTCTAAATTCACTTATTCTTCTACTATATACCCAGGTGTTTCTCTCTCTAATTCTAATGTCATTTTCCAATAACTACTCTCTCTAAAGTTTTCCACTCTTCCCATTTCCATATCTCTGCCCCATACATTATTACACTTTTACGAGTTTATCAAAATCCAATCTTTTTTCTTCATATTCTTTCTAAAGTTCATTATCTCAACCCCTACACTTGTCTCAATGTTTTATTTCCTTTTTGAATTAGTTTGCTTAGTGTGTCCTTTTATCTATATTATTGTATATAATTCTGTAAGACAAATATTTCTACTCATTTACTTTTTCTATTTCCCCATCTCTCCACAACCACAACTTCTTTTGCCGTCTATCTCTTCTCCTACATTTCTTTGTTTATTATCTGTTTTAAAACGCAAACATTATCCGCTGTTCTTCCTTTTCTAAAGCCTGTTTGCCAATCTTCCAAAACGTTTTTTCCTCTATCTCTTTTTCTAATCTTCTTCTTATTAAGTCTCCGTCAGTTTTATTACCTGCGTTTGTTATGCTCACCTATAACTTTCCTCCTCCTTTGCATATTGGGCATATGATCGCTACTCTTCATCTTTCTTCTTTTCATATTTTATTAAATAAATTTCTTATTCTTTTCTATGTACTTCTATTGCTTTCTTTGTACCTCTGTACTTTTGGCTTTTCCTTCTTTTATTTTATTTATTGCTTATTTTACCTTCTCTTTAATTATTTCTCCTTTTTTAAACTTTTTTCGCTTATCTTTAATGCTTCATTTACTTGTTTTTTCTTTTTCCTTCTAAATATTTCATACAGTATTCTCCCCATTTTTCCTTATCTATGTCTGCTCTTCTACCTCTTCTTTCTTTATTTATAAATATCTATGCTTGTTCTTTATTTTTAATTTTTGTATTTTGTCTTCCATTTCTTTTTTGAACTCGTTCTTTCTTCTTTCGCACCTGTCCTTAAGTTATTTTCTTAAAATTTTGTACACTTCTATGCATATTTTACCTTTTCTCCACTTTTTCCCTTTTCTCGTTCTCTTTTTGTTACTTTACATTCCCCATTCCTCCATTTCTTCTCTACTCGTATATCATTTTTGCTTATTCTATATTTTTTCTTTTTACATTATTTCAATTTTCTTTATTATGCTCTTCTTCCATATTCCCTTTGTATCTTTCTACACTAACTTCTGTTCATATATTTCTCTCTCAACTAATTCCTTTCTTCCTGTTTATTTTTGTTTGATGATTCAACGGTTGATGATTTGATTTCTTTTTATCCCCTATTCCAAACTTTTATATGTCTCCAGCACTTTTTTCGTTTACATAACAGTCAATAACTGATTCGACTGTTCCCATAAAATAGGTATACTCTCCTCTTCCTCCTTCTTCTATGTTTTTATTTAATATTGTCGATCCTCTCTCTTCACACATTTCTATTAATTTTTTCATTGTCTATTTATTTTTGTACCCATCGAACTTCTTTTATTCACTTTTCAATTGATTGTCATGCTTCCTTCTACTCCTGCTCTCGCATTAAAATCCCCATCTTTTATTATTTCTTGTTTATTCCTGTCTTTTAATGTCTCATCTATACTTATCCTTGTCATTTCCATTTCTTTTCATTTTTTTTGTACATAAATAATTTCTTAAACTATAAAAGGTATTGAACGCGTAAACTAAATTAAATGTTGATGATTCAAACAATTTACTTAAATTCAACCGACTTTAATTTGCTTGTGGATGATGTCGAGGTTCATTCCACCATGTTGTTTTCTTAATCTGCATGTAGTTCACTATTAAATTATTGTATAACTTAATTGATCGATCATTTTGTTTTACTGTTCATTATTGCAGTTTTTATTTTTTTAAATTGCAGGTTTAGAAAATGCCATACTCGATGTTTACTTTTCCAAACTCAATTGGTTAATTTAGTGAATGTTCAATTCTTGAATGTTAAATCAAGAATATTGCTTGAGTTTTTCTTTCGGACTTCAACTCGCACTTCTTTCCTCTCGTTTTGTACTGCTTTTCACCTACAACGTTAAATTTTCGTATGACGTATACTTTTACATTGAAAAACTAGTTTGTATTCAGTCGTATACTTTAGCTTTTACAAATTAACGCGTTTACATCATCTATCAACCTATGCTCGTCGTATCTTCTCACATAACGTTATTGTTTTCTTTAGCGGAAATTAATTCTGATAACATTTTATTTTTACAGACTGTTCATTGTATTTTTTTCCTTACCACTACAAATAGACTTACTTACTAAACAATTGTTTTTTTTTATATAAACGAAAAATATTCATTTATACACAAACTAAATTATTATGTTAATGAAAATATAGATTGGCTTTTGAGACATTTTTAAACTCTAAACATTTTTTTGTCATTTAAATGTAAACTTTTAATATAAATCTTTATTTGGTAAATTTTATTTTTTATTTATTAAAAAATAACTCTTCACTGCACTTCGATCTAATGCATTTATTAGTGTCAGAGCGATGTAAAGTTCTGTATAAAGCGCATGTATACATAACTTTGTTTCTGCTTTGTAGACTATACAGAAAACATATTATTTTGAATGTCACTTTCAAGTTTCAAAGGCGCATACAAATTTAGGTAGAATTTATCACTACGATCAGTGGTGTCAACTTAAATCTAATTTTACTCGACCAAGTAGTTTAGTACACATAACTTTTCTTATCTGGGTTAATGTTAAATTATTCAATAACTTAAAAATTCTTTTATTACGTTTAAGACTGATTTCTTTATATAGATATTGTTATACTTGTCCCAGTAGAGTTTCTCACAATATAAGCAGTTCATTTGTATTTCATTTTAATTGATAAACCAAATTTTTTATTCTTGATTCAAACAGTGCCAAATTGTCTCGTTGTAGATAACTTTCATGTGTTAGTTTATTTTAAAATTTGATTTTCTTTAATCTATTTTTAATTTTTGTTGGATAAAAGTTAGAGGATAACTATTTTATAATAACACTTCTTTGATATCCATTAAAGTTTTGTTGAAATATTTTTCAAACATATTTAGTAAATAAATTAGTTGTTTGCGTATGAACTTAGTTTATTGTTTTCCAAATTCTTCAATGCGCTGACTGTGAAGTTATATTAATACTGTCTAGTTGTAGGTTTAAGTAAGATTACGAAGGGGTCAGTGTTTCAATATTTAGTTAGAGTACCGTCTGTATATCAATTAGGATAATATAATTATGTAAATGAGCCTTTACTACCACCCTTTAATTTTAGCATGTGCTGATTATTTAGTTCATAATAGGTTTTATTTTTAAAAATAAACTTGCCCTACAAGAAATATAAACGACATTTTAATAAATATGATCACTATACAGGGTGTCCCACACAAAGTGGCATATTAGACGATTATAAAAAAGTAATGGTATTTAAATTTTAAAAATTTGTGGTTATACAGTGACCGGCAAAGAGTTTGCAACAAAGTCCGTCCTAAAAAAACAATGTTTTTTGTTCTTTACCGTCCATTAGTAGACTAATAAATAAAAATTACTGAATTAAGAAGTTTATTTGTTGATTTTATTGTGTTTTATGCAAATCAAACGCAAAAAATTTTGTTTCTCAATATTTCCGGACAAAATGCCGGAAAACTGATATTTTCGTTATTTTCTTTTGAAAATTTGGACATAGACGTATAATCTAATTCTGAACAACTTTTTTCTTACGCATTTTTTAATATCTTGTCATCTAACCTTACTTTTTACATATTTAAGATATATTTTTAAATTTGCCGCCATGACAGTGGTCACATGATATTTGTCAAAGTGCTTTTTTGTCATTCGATATGCTGAATTTATTTGCCAAAAGAAATTTTCGGATATCTCAATTACAAAAATTTTTCCCATTTGATGCAAACTCTTTGCCGGTCACTGTATATTATTCTTTAATTGTAAAATATTTTTGTTTATATTGCACTTCCAGTTTTAAAAATTCATGTTAATGAACTTCATTAAGATAAAAAATTATATTTGGTTTCCTTATAACAGAAGCTTTGTTTTATTCATTACTGTGTACAAAATATGTTCAGTGTATTCAGGACGTCCACCATTGATTCTCAATTTAAGCCAACTTCAAATAGCAACAAGTCATTTTTTTTAAACGGAGCATACTAAATAATATTTTACAGGTTGATTTGGAAATTTTTTTTGTGATCGATTGATATAAGCATTACATGTACTCATCTCGAACGGTTTAAAAGTTATTACGTATTTTTATAAAATTTATATTTAATTAGGTAATATCTAGCTGACTATAGAAAATATATTTATTTGTGAAATTTATGTTGTTATATGAGTTTAAATCAATGAAAAGAAATGGACGTTTATTATTTTAATAGCTTCTCTTTGTAATGTTTCTTCTAAAATTAACTTAGTTTCTATTATCTAGTAGTTTCCTTATGAAATAGTCATCCGAATATTATTCGTGATATAATTTTTGTCAATAAATTTTTTTAATTAATTTACTTAATTTTGTTGCCAGTTTATTTCGTGACATATTTTTCATAACGGTTAAGGCGAGAAACGTGAATCAAACAAGGAAACAATTGTAATTTTGCAAACTTTAGAACGGCACTGTGTTAGGATCACGGAAAACGACTCTACTTTGATCTTCACAATTTGGTGAGCAAAGGAAAAAGGCATCAAAAACGTGGTTTGTCGAGGGTACCGTAAGAGCAAAGAAAAATCACGCATTTCATCAATTGTTACATAACAGCTGTTTAGGAAACTAGTGACAAAACTCATTTTGAAATTATGTTAAAGCCGGTTTCGTTGTCGATAAGAAAAAAAAACAACATGAGATAAACGGTTGTTTATTCTTGACAACACATTAACATACTGAGACTAACTATGCAGGTCATGTATTATACATCTGTCTCTAACTTACACTATGCTTACTATGGAGTTTATACGGTTTGTATTTGACACCTCGGTAGAAATGTGTATTTAGAACAGTTTTCGTGTGCATATTTCACAAAGCCGTTTTGTGTTGTGTTATGAGACTTAACAATTCCAAAGTTTGCGCAAATAAATAAATTTATTACGATGCAGACTCTTGCTAAGATGTAGCACATTTATCTAATTCTAAGTGGAAATGTACTTAATTCCCAAGTTGAGCGATTGTGTGAGGTTTTCTTCTTCCTTCTGGTGGTTGTGCTGTAGTGGCTTCTGTACTCGGGGATGTTCCTGATGTTGATGTTTCATGGTTCACAACGTATGCTAGTTTCAAGCAATTGATCAATACTGTTTATTCCCGGTTCTTGATCCAGAGTTTAGACGTTTGGTCCGCGTTGTAAAATTTGATGCGGGCTTTTCTAGGCTTTTGTAGTCATAGTTTAGTAGCGTCACGTTGAACAAATACGTTTCCAAGTCTTAAAGTAAATGCCTGCTGTTTCGCGTGGTTTGTTCTACCCGTCAGACTTCCGCAAAATGCTGTCGCAGCTCTTTAACGTATGTGACAAGATCGACTGAATCTGTTTGTCTTGGGGATAAAAATTAAACATTCGAATTGGTTCTCCGCAATTGAGTTCAACTGCTGATGACTGTAGGTTGTCTCGTCATGTGGTACCGGTAGGACTGTTGCTAAGACTTTGGTCCATTGTTGTCCTTTATGGCATCAAATTGAACTTTTTAGTTGGCGGTGAAATTGTTCAATCATCCCATTACCTTGAGGGTGATATGCTTTTGTGAAGTGATTGAATAATGCGAATTCAAATTATCTGTTTTGATCTGCCATAACGCGTAGCGGCGTTCTAGGCGATCATGACGTAGGGTCATCCGAAAAACTAATCAAGGATGCTGAATTGGTGTGCTGATAGTAAGTGTGATTGTTGCTACGTTATTGTATGTTAATGTTGTGGATGGTCAAGTGTTGAGGCTTGCATCGCGTGCGCCAGCTTGGTGCTTCAACGTGGCCTGTATGTGAAGGATGTTAAACCACGCATCGCCAGTGTGACATATATCGTTGACATATGACTATGTCATAACGAGACGTCTTGATCTGTTGTTCCTTTGAAGCAGCGATGCACTCGTTAAGTACGGGCGAGTAAAGCGTTGTCGAATAAGAAGCAACAGGGTTGATTATAGGTGGGGCTGATTGTTTGGGAGATATCTGTAGCCCAAAGCGATGAGATATGTTACGTCGCAGCAAAGTATGAGAACGGAATGCGTGCTTCTCTTCAATCAGCGTTGTTGTTTAAGTATGCAAATGGACGCGGAAGCGGTTGTAGCACGTCACGTCAAACAAGTAAGAACAATTGTGCATCAATACTTGCGTTTTGACTGGCGGCTTTATTGGCGACAATTGAGTTTATTTTCCCATCAAATTTAAACGTCGCTGGTTACCAGTTTGGCATTATGTTAGAGACGGTTTAGTTGTGGATGAAAAAAACAACCTGAGATGATCGGTTAATACTGTTGACGCTATAAAATAAATTGTATTGTATATTAAAGTATTATTTTAGAATGTTTCCTTTGATTTTTTTCAGAATTAAAGTCTGTATACTATTGGCGCGGAGTAATAAATCATAATTGCTTGATATAATTCTTTATTTTCTTGTGAAAGCGGTACTTCTACGGTTAAGTAAAAACCAATAAATTCTAACCAAAATACGATCATTGTGCCGCTCTTGCAGCATATCGACCCATTTAGGGCCTGAGAACAATAGTTTAAGCTGTGTAAACACGTTTCCATCAGCCCAGGTACTGACGAAACGAGAATCATAGCCGTAGATGTGGGTATAATACCAAGATACAAAATAATGGTATATAATACGTAAGAAGTAAAATTTGTAATGTGATCTACTATACAAATAAAATAAATAACATATAAAGGTAAATTTACCTATTATAATAATATATTTACCTACTGAAAATATGATTTTCCAAACGTATCAGGTACCTACGCCACTGCAATACGGGAGATTCGATAATTCTGACAGGTTTATTACTCCGCGCCAATAGTATACTGAGTATAGTCAATAAATTTAAAATCCCACTACATCTTTCTTTTTTAATATTTTTAATTTGAGGTTCCATTTTAAAAAATGGTCCATTTTGAACTTTCATATGAAAAAAGTAGTTTTTTCTACTTATACATATGAACGTAAGCTTTTGTAGTGGTTTTGGAACACGCGTCACAAAACGCCTTGCATAAAGCTGACTTAACTAATTAATAAAAATGACATCACATTTCCATTCTTATATATATATATATATATATATATATATGGAAAGCAAAAAAATAATTTGTGGATTGATAATGGTACAAAGAAACATGTGACAAACTGTTTAAGTTATTTTGTCAGTTTTGAAACATTTGACATCTCCACAGCATTAAGGCTCTTGTTAGTGATTAAAAACAGAAGAGAAGAAATGACTCTTAATGATGTCTGGTATGTGCCACAGATTTCTAAAAATCTTCTTTCTGTTTTAGCCGCTCATTAACGTAATGAAAACAGTAAATATGAAGCAACACCTATGTCCTGTAATTTAAATATTGACGGACAAGTTAGAATTTATGAAACTTGTGAAGTAAACTGACCTCTGTATAAAGCGGCAATTAAACCAATAGTTCCTACGCAGAGCGTTGATGTAAACTTGTTAGTTAAGGGCAAGCCTGATGAAAGGCGCATCATTTACCATTTGGCACAAGAGAGAAATTGACGAGGCCTAGAGACTTAATATTCACAGATGTGTGCAAACCTTTTGACGAGTCTTTTCAAAAGAAGAGTTTAAAGACAAGTGTACAATGTTTTGCTATGGCTATTTTCTAGCACAAAAGTCAGAAGTAGGAGAAGTTTTAAAATCATTTATTTAGACACACAAAGACTTTAGGATACTGAATCAAAGAAATTCTGAGTGACAATGGCCGGGAATTTGATAATGAAGAGGTTAGATTCTTATTACGAGCAAACGAAATCACACAGCAATTGACAGCGCCCTATACTCCTAAGCAAAATGACAGCAAATTTAGAAATTATATATCCTGAAGGAATGTGGGCTGAGTTAGTTAATACAGCTATTTACATTTTAAATAGAACACGAAAATCATTTGTAGAAGGTGTTAGTCCTTACGAGTTGTACATGCAGAACAAACCTGGAACAAACCACTTAAGAATAATTGGTTCAACGTGTTATGCTCACATTACAAGTCAAAAGCGAAGAAAGATGATAAGAAAGCTATAAAAGGGCACTTGATAGGACATAATTGTGACGAACGGTTTAGGATTTCCTTTAAAGAAGATCACAAGATTAATCTGTCAAGGGATGTACAGTTTGAAGAAAAACCACGGTGCTGTATTGAACATTAAGTACTCGGTTAAAAAATCGTTCTAACTTAAAGAAACAATTATTTTTTAATAAGTACGTAATGGCAGCAATAAACTTCACTTATGACATTAAAGTTTCAGTGACGTTTGAAACAGCACTCAAACTTTATTGGAAAGAAGCAATGGACTGAGAAATTGGTTCGTTAAGGCTGTTTCATCACTCGGGACAATTTCAGAATTCTAGTAGGCGGTTCACTATTTTTTATTTCTTGTTACATAAATAGCTATTTGTTGTTTTTTCTGTTTCTAAAACTGTTTAAAATGCACGTCATGTACAAAAAAAAATTGACACCAACAATTCAACAATATATTATTTATCTATTAATATTAATCGGCTTCCAAGTCTGGCCTGTTGCGCTCAGAAAAATTTGCCGGCGAGTACATTCATTTTACAATTCTCCAAGAGTTTTCAGTATTTATCATTTTCTTAATGTTAATTTTTCTCATTGATTTTTAAGTAAAAATTAAAAAAAAGTAAGGTTATCAGAAAATTATTATCTATGTCGCGCAGGAGTCGAAATTTAGGCTTATAAGGAAATCCATTTTTTTATTATTTTACGTTTTAATTAAATTAAATACAAAGAAGAAAATAGAAAAAAATAGTTCCTGCACGACGTAAATAATAATGTTAGCTGTATGTTTGTGCAAAATCAGGAAAACATTTCTAAAAAATAAGCGAGATAAATTTACATAAACTATATAGCTCCCTGAGAGAACAGCCTTAAAGGAGAATCAAACTTGGGACAACTATCAGATCAATTCTAAGTGTGGCTGCAAATAAAGAGTTTATCTTGCACAGTTTGATGTAGCAAACGCTTTTCTGTATGGGACACTGGAAAAATTAATTTAATGGAACAGACATGCGGTTATAAAGATGACACTGGCAAAGCATGTACATTAAAAAAGAGCTGTGCGGCTTAAAACAAGCACCAAGATGCTGGAATAAGCGTTTTGGTTCCTACGTGGTCTTGATTTTGAAGTTAATCAATGCGATGCGTGTCTGTATGTTAAAAATATAGAAAACAGACAGCTACTAGTAGTTTTATATTTACATGACGAATTGATTGTTGCTACTGATTAGACTGAGATAAAAAACTTTTATGAGAAATTAAAACCGAGTTTAAAGTTACAACGTTAGGAGCAACTTATTTTCTGGTTTTAAAAACCTACGCGTTAAAAGCCTCATAAGTTTAACATGCAGGAAAAGTTTCCATACGGAGAAGCCGTGAGAGCATTAATGTATATGATGCTTGGGACAAGACCAGATCTCGCTTTCAGTGTGAGTGTTATGTCCAGACGTCTAAAGAATCCTACTTTGGAAGATGTACCAAGATTGAAAAGAGTTTTTAGATACGTAGCAGGAACTACTGACTATGGAATCACGTACAAGTCAAAAATAAAAAGCGACAGTTTACACTCTGTTGATGCTGACTTTGGAGAGTGCACCAAGATCAATGTACCTATTTTACACGTTGATAATGTAGCAGCAGTGAAATTATCTCTGAATTAAAAAATAGAAAGAGAGAAAGAAAGAAAAGTACTTGTCATATTCCAATACTGATTCTGAATCCCCAATTTCACCGGCGAACTAAGAACATTGTCGTTAAGTATTTTTTTATTTGTGAAAAACTTGCGGAAAGAAAACTTGGCATTCAACAATTCGACACATAACCAAACCATTAGCCAGGACACGTTTGCAGATTTTATGTACCCAAATGGGACTATTATGAACTTAGTTTCTTTTGATTTATAATTTTTTTTAATTTAAGAAAATGTGTGTAAAAAAATAGTTTAGTAGATCTGTCAGATTAATTGATTTTTCTTCTAAAAGAAAAAGTGTGTTATATGTATTCCTGTAGTTTTACTTCTCAATTGTAATAAACAGTTTTTTCTTCAAGCGTGCTAAAATATGAATTTTACTATACCGCATTGAATATATAGAACGACTACATTATTTTTTACGGCGTACAATAATATTATTATTTTACGCTCAATTAGTAACTTAGTTTGCCGGTAGAGGTATTAGCACTTTTTAAGCAGAAACGCCATTTAAAATTTAAACTTTTAAAAATGTCGCAAATTGAAGGAACTCCACCTAAAATAAAACAAATCGCCGATGCCTTAGTTGAAAATTTGATCCCCAACAAATCGCGCAAAATATATGATTTTGCTTACAATAAATTTTTGAAATGGGCGCAAGAAAATAATATAATCAATTACACAGAAAATGTTATGTTAGCGTATTTTTCCCATTTGGCGGAAACTATGAAAAGTTCGTCATTATGGGCACAATATTCCATGCTAAAGTGCCAATTAAATATTAAACATGACATAAACTTAAAAATTACGCAAAATTAATTTCCTTCTTGAAGCGCCAAGCTGATGGGTATCAACCAAAAAGCAAAAGTTTTCTCAAAAGAACATTTTAATAACTTTTTACAAAATGCGCCAAACAATGAATATTTGGCCATGAAGGTAATTTCAAATATAACTTTTTCAATCGCTAAAGTAGATACTATTTTCTTAGATCGTATTAATATTCGGAGTTAGTGGGGCATGTCGTTGCGACGAACTAGTCAATTTAAGAATACAGGATATCGAAGACTTGGAACGTATAATACTAGTAAAATTCCTAATACTAAAACGAATAAGTCACGGACATTTACCATAGTTGGAGATTTTTATTTAAATTTATGTAGACAATATATGACACTTCGACCTAATGACATCAACATAACAAGATTCTTTTTAAAATACCAAAATGGTAGATGCCACCGTGTCGTTATGGGGATACATAAAATTTCAGGTATACCAAAACAAGTGGCAACTTTTTTAAAACTACCTAATCCAGAGGAATACACTGGTCATACACTGCGACGAACCTCAGCTACATTGTTAGTTGACAATGGTGGAGACATTACCACTCTAAAAGACACGGTGGATGGAAATCTAACAATGTAGCTGAGGGATACATCGAAGACTCCCTTTCAAACAAACGTGAAATTGCCAATAGAATATTAGGGTGCGATGAAGGTAACACATCTACCGTAACATCAGGTGATCTTAACAGGCCTAGTACTTCCACCGCAACATCGAGCATATCCCAGTCAAGTGAATATGAAATCCATCACGACTATAATGACGTCAATGTCAGTTCTAAAACAGCAAGTAGTGGATTAAATATTATTAACTCGACATTACAAAATTGTACCTTTAATATTACTATAAATAAGAAATAGGTATTTTTTCCACTATATAGTTACTACAAAAGAATGTTTGTTTTAAGTTTTCATCTGAAATAAGAGTTAATTATTATTGTTGTATTGTTAAATAATTATAGCTTTCTTTCTTACTCTACAAATTAATACAAAAATTTTCCTTTTACAAACCGTGTTAATACACACAACAAAAATAATGTTGTTTGACAGTCATGTTTGACAGTTGTAAAGTTGAGTTAACGCTGTTGCCTATTCATTCTAAAACCACCTCAATTACTTCAAGAATTTGGTTTTTTTACGGTTGAAGAAAAAATAGTATATGCTACACGGAGTCGAACGCCTTTTTGTGTTTCGCAAAGTATTTTGCGGCCTCAGCTGCGCTTCGGCCGCAATACCTTCGCTCAACACAAAAGAATGCGTTCTACTCTAGTAGCATAATATACTATTAATTTAGGTCTTCAGAGTTTGGTAATAATTTAAAAAATTTAAGAGATTGTATACAATCGTTATACAGTGAACGGCAAAGAGTTTGCAACAAAGTCCGTCCTAAAAAACAATGTTTTTTGTTCTTTGCCGTCCATTGGTAGATTAATAAATCAAAATTACTGGATTGTGAAGTTTATTTGTTGGTTTTATTGTGTTTTACGCAAATCAAACGCAAAAAATTTTGTTTTTATCTTACAACATCAGAAAATATGATTTTACCTGCTTTTCAGAGTGGAGAAAGCAGTCCTTTCTACGGCTAGCCTGACAAAGTATACGAGAAACGGTTAACCCAGAAAATAATTTGTAAACTTTCCCGCTAGATGTCGTTACAATAATTATTAAACTTTTATTGTGCTTTTATGAAAGTTTTATTATGTATGGTTTTCAGTTTATGATAAATAACGTGCGACGTCAACTGTTTATACAAATTATTCCGAAACAAATTTACTGTGAGAATGTTTATAAATCAGAACGAGAATAATATACAGTATCACTATAATCGATGTTAGCATATTTCAGAACGCAACTAATCTAATTTTGAACAGCGGGGGAGGATATTTGTTTCCCTTAATTGCAATAATCACAGGAACAAAGTTACTCGCTGTTAATCAGTTTTTACAATACATCAACCCCTTCATCGTCTAAATGGACCTAAATAAGTAAGCGCATTTACTTTCATATTATCGATAATAACAATATTACCTCAACAACGTACATGCAATCACTCACGCTAGCTAAAACCTTTTCTTTTGTCAAACCCAAGTCAAGTCAGAGATGCCCAAGTCGCCTACAAAATGAAAACTTTTTGTGAATGAACTCCATGACGATTTCGCCTCACTTTCTGAACATTTCAACTATTAGTTCTGTTAAAAATGTAAAATAAAACAAAATTAACATTTAAACCCTTGATCTCACTTTAATTTTAAAAGCAAATTTAATTTATTACAAGTTAAATACAAATCTCTTACTACTCATATAAACGCTCCTTAATAAAAAATTGAATTTCCTTTTCGAACTATTATCAAAAGCTTACGGAACTGGAAAATGACTGTAAACATAAACAAATGTTCTGAAGTAGTAACCTGACCCCTACACCTTGATCTACCCGAAAACATGGCTGCTGACTGTTGCTTTAGTGTAATCTTTGGTTTTAGTGCTTTTCTGTGTTTCTACCACAGAAAATCGAATGCTTCGGTTTCTGTGTTTCCGGAAACAAAGCACAACGTAGGTTATGTCATAAGTGTTATCTTGAATATTGATTCGTTTTCAATTAGTGTAATTTTTAATAAATTGAGTAAAATGGAAGAAGATTCTATTGAAGAATTGGAGTACTGTATCCCACCTGAAATAAGTGACAAGGCGATAGATGTTACACAGGATTTACTACCTGCAAAATCTAAAACCAAATATAACCTCCAGTACAATCAATTTATTCGATGGTGTGCTACCAAGAAGGTACAAAGATATAGTGAAAATGTCCTTTTAACTTATTTATCCGAGTTGTCACAAAAATATAAATCTTCAACCCTCTGGTCAATTTACTCAATGCTAAAAGCTACATTATTAGTAAAGATATGTAAATCAAAAAATATTTCAGCCTGCGTCCTGATAATATGAATTCTCGACGATTATTTATCAAATATTATGCTGGAAAATGTGCAGCTCAGAATGTAGGACATCACACAATTAGAGCGATACCTTCTGTAATAGCTGCTTATTTAAATCTTCTTAATCCTAAAGAGTATACAGGACACACTTTTAGAATGACATCAGCGACACTTTTGGCAAACTCAGGAGCAGATATCCTAGCACTCAAAAAGCATGGCGGATGGAAATCCGCTAGCATTGCAAAGGGCTATGTTGAAGATTGTTTAAACAATAAGATAGCTGTAGCCAAAAAACTTTTAGACAGCAGGTATAATCAATTATGGGATAAATCTACGAGTAGTAGTAGTGGGTGCTGTAACTACTGAATCATCAGTCACCAGCGAAACTGTCTTTTTAACTTACACAGAAAAATCATCTTCAGTTACATTTTCTGAACCATTACAGTCAAATTTATCCAACCAAGGGACTTCTTTCCTTAGCTGTTCAATAATTAATCCAACATTTAACATCAATGTTACAAATAATAATAAAAAAAGGTATTAATTAAGGCTGTTCTCTCAAGGAGCTATAAAGTTTATGTAAATTTATCTCGCTTATTTTTAGAAATGTTTTCCTGATTTTGCACGAATATATAGCTAACATTATTATTTATGTCGTGCAGGAACTATTTTTTTCTATTTTCGTCTTTGTTGTATTTAATTTAATTAAAACGTAAAATAACAGAAAAATGGATTTCCTTATAACCCAAATTTCGACTCCTGCGCGACATAGATAATAATTTTCTGACAACCCTACTTTTTTTAAAATTTTTACTTAAAAATCAATGAGAAAAATTAACATTAAGAAAATGATAAATACTGAAAACTCTCGGAGAATTGTGAAATGAATGTACTCGCGGGCGAATTTTTCTGAGCGCAACAGGCCAGACTTGGAAGCCGATTAATATTAATAGATAAATAATATATTGTTGAATTGTTGATGTCAATTTTTTTGTACATGACGTGCATTTTAAACAGGTTTAGAAACAGAAAAAACAACAGATAGCTATTTATGTAACAAGAAATAAAGATAGTGAACCGCCTACTAGAAATCTGAAATTGTCCCGAGTGATAAAACAACCTTAATGAGTGTTATAGTTGTATAGTATGAAACATTTAAAAAAAGGTTGAAGTTGATTAATCAATACCATATTATTGTATTTTACTTTTACTTCAATCTTTATAAATGTTTCATACTTTATAATATTTATTATTAATTAAAAATAAATATAAAAAATAGTAATTATTTGTAGTTCTAAAATAAAAGTTCATAATAAATTTTTTTAATTTATTGCAAACAAATAAACCGATGACGTGGTGTAGGATAAAAAATTATGTAAAACCACGGCGGGAAAGTGGTCTTCCAGACCTCAAGAAGTCTATATCTTCTTTCGTCCTGAAATTGACACTTTCTCGCCTAGGAATACAATATACTATTTCTTAATATATACGGAAAAAATGCCGGAAAACTGTTATTTTTTAAAAGTCGTTATTGTCCTGTGAAAATTTGCACATAGACGTATAATTTAATTCTGAACAACTTTTCTTTTAGGCATTTTTTAATATCTTGTCATCTAATCTGACTTTTTACATATTTAAGAAATGTTTTTTTAAATTTGCCGCTATGACAGTGGTCACATGACATTTGTCAAAATGCTTTTTTTTGTCATTTAATATACCGAATTCATTTTCCAAAAGAAATTTTTGGATATCTCAATTACAATAATTTTTCCCATTTGATGCAAACTCTTTGCCGCTCACTGAATATGATCATAAAGATAATAAATTAAATATTATATGACAACATTATTTATTATAACCAAAGTTATTAAATAACAACTGAATAGTCAAAATGTCAATAATTAAAAGTGTAACTAATTGATAAATGTCACATTTCCTTACTTATTTCATGTCAGCAAAACAGCGTTTTTCCGATTCAAAATACAAAAAACCAATATGCAAATAAACTAAAAATTTGTAACTACGCTAAGTTTGGCTTACGTTAAGTTCGGTGTGCGCCAAGTTTGATTTGTGCTAACCACCCTGCTAAGATGATCGCATCAAACTACCCGCGCCAACTTGTCCTAGACCCACATAAAATAGAATAAAAAATGCTGAAAAGCTCATTAAGCATTACGCTTAACCATTGCCTAATCAACTAACTATAAGTATCAACTAGTAGGCACTTTTTGTTGACTTATTAACGGTTAGTCACCGCAATAGTCAGGTTTCTCGCTTAGCCACCGGACAGAGTTAAGAGTTATTTGTAATAATTATGTTGTAAAAATTTTTTAAAAAACTGATTTAATTTAGATATGTGTAAGAAATCAACAATTTATTTTATAAATTTGCCGCCGAGATAAGAATTATCTCACGAGTTAAGTTTCAATGTCTTCATAATTGCCGTGTGCAAACGCCCCACTTAGTATCAACAGATCCTGCCTTACTCGAAATGTGTGTACACCAATTTTAGTGCTACTCGTATTTTAAGTGAAATAATTCCGCAAAATATAATAATTGTGGAATATCTCAAAAAGTTTCGGTTTTAGTACACAAGTGTGTTATATCATTAGAAAGCTCTTAAAAATCGCGCTTGAGTGACACATCGGTATATAGGGTGTTCTATTTGAAAAAAAATTGAGAAAAAGATAATTTTGTGTGATTTTGACCACCCTGGATAGAATTTAAAAAAAAATCAGCAGGAATCAGGTCTCACTTTTTACTATAATACGGAACCAATTGCAAAAAGATGAACAAGAAATAACAAAGGGTGTGAGTAACAGTTGCTGCCTGACCCCTAATCGTGTATACAAACTCAAGTTATTTTTCAACAGAAAATCAAAATATGTGTAGATATAATGGATGTTCTATTAAAAACTTTAGACCACTTACTTAGTTTAGGACCACCTGAATATGGCAAAAATATTTTTAAAAAGTGCAACTAATGGATATCTATTAAATAAAAAAAAAATAGAAGTTGATATCTTGTTGAATAACGGAGCAATCGAACTTTGTAGTTTGGTTGGGTCACCCGGTATGTATATAATTTCCAACTCTGGACATTATTCTTGGACTGAAGCTAAACCCGTGACTAATTATAAATTTTTGTACGCCTCTTTTATTCCCGAACTACAATTTTAATTATAACTTTGGGCATCAAAGGTGGACGTTTACATATGTAACATATTTTTGTTGTGAAGTAACTATTAGATATTAAATTTATTTATTTTCAATCATATTAACACTAAGTAATGAATATGTATATTATTATTTACTGGGGAAAAGAGTCGTAAAGTCGTATAGCACACTTTGGAATTAAATTATCTTGCTTTTTCTGGTACTATACATAATCTTTAAATCACGTTTCGTAATAAAAAGACTCGTTACTAACAAGATATAAGAGAATGTAGAAAAATATATTTGTAAAAATGTTAAATTAAACATACATTGATGGTTTAAAAGCTTACAGCTAATTTAATCGTTTAAAAGACGTTACATTTGCTATGCTCAATAAATAGATACGAAGGGCATTTAAAATCTCTAAAGAAATTGCCAATATTTCTTGGAGCACCTAAAACTTTGTATCTGGTTAACGATTCGCATTTATATTCAATTAAATTTTCAATCGCTTCAGGGGACGCTTTTAAACAGAATCTTATTGCAGATGATATCCAAAACAATTGTTTATTCGAATAGTTTAATTTAGGTAATTTTAATTCTTCGCTATTATTCTCCAGCCATTTCGCGTAAGCATCGTAAGCCAGTTTAACTCCTGCTAAATCAGCTATATCTTCGTATTTACTGTTAGTCGAATTTAACTAGAAAAATACGTTAAGAAAATTGTGTTCTTTTAAAGTTAATACGTACATATTTTTGGGTTTCAGGAACTAAATATTGAGCGTAATCGTGTTCAATGCACTCTAATTTTTTATTAAATCCAGATTGAGTTTTTGACGTTAACCATTGATAGTATCTTGAATCATACCTACTAGGCGTTCGCCCAAATACCGCGTGAAATAATTGATGTCCGATCATTGATCCTAAAGTACCGTAGTTGTAGTATTTAGGTCGTTCTATATCGTATATTACACTTTGTAGAGCTCTTGCAGGTATAGCTGATTTTAAGCAATATCAGTTAATTTTCAATTAGTTTAAATACTTACTGATTGAGTTGTCACTAGGTTCGTAGTATACATACGGATACCTGCTGTACTTCTTACCGTGCTCGTGCTTAATTTCTTTATCAATTGGTTCGTGCAGTTCTTTAAACCTAGCGTTTGTGGTATGAAAGCTAGAAGTTAAAACTGCATCTAGTAAGTTATTGTCGGGTAAATCGTACTGCAACAAATATTGACATAAATATTAAATAAACCCAATTGAAAAATAAAACCACCTCTAAATAAGGACTGTACACCTTATTTGAATTAAACAATTTGCTAGGAAAAACGACGTATGTTTTAATCATAGAAAGCCTATCGAGCGATTTACCACGTGTTTCGTCGTCCATCCAACTTAAATTAATTATTTCCTCCTTAAACTCATCAATAATGCTTTGTAAAATGTTGGTTACGTCATCTTTAATTTCTTTCGTAACGTGCTTTGAAATGTAACTGGCTTGAATAGGAAGTGGGAATCTGCAAATTTAGAATGTATGCGAATTAAAGTGATTGTGAAAAATTACATCGCTTCAACAAGAGCCGAACAAAATCAGGACGAGGCAAGGTGTGCGTAAGACGAGAATCCTTATTAATAGATTTAAAAAAAGTTTGTCCTAAATTATTCATATCTTCTGTTAGTAAATTGCTTGATTCCATTATTATTCTCCAACACAAGTAGTTGTTCAGTACCCTAAAACGATATTTATAAATAGCTATTCAGTCTGGATAAATACATATACCGTTTGGGAACTTTCGTTAAAGCTTTTTGTAATTTAAGAAAATATGGTGTATCGGTTATGGATACTGGTTGATCAAGTGTAATACTTTGTACCGGCAAAAATACGTATTGGGTAAATTCTAACCATGGTATGTCACGATATTTGTGGTGTAATTCAGCAATTGTTAGATCATCGTGCCTATTGTGATATTCAACACCGTGGGAGCTGGTCTAAAAACAAAACACGTACATGTTCGCAAAAACTCAGAAAAAATTAAATTAAAAAATATATTTTTAAAAGGTTAACGTTTTTTTAACATTAAGTGTTATTTAGATATTTATTATATTATAAATACACTGATGGGCTAAAAGAAATTTAAATAAATTTCAAAATCCCTAAGAAAATTCATTGTATTAATAGACAAAAGAAATTAAATTATTGTTTTTATGTAAAATCCAAACATTTTTATAGAAAAAAACGAAGTTAGTTATCTAGATTACGAACAACAAAAAAATTGAAATTTTCAAATTTTAATATAGTGTTTTGCCGCATCTAACTCGAATAAGATCCCTCAAATGCCTTGCAATGCTATGAGAAAAGTTTGTGATGAATTCTTAAGAAATGTTGTGCCATTTCTAAAAAACCGTGTTTTCCAACTCACCCAAGTTGTCAGGAGCACGATTTCGTCGTTGAATACGTCGTTTACTGTTATCCCAAACATGTTCAATTAGGTCAGGATTACGTGGCGGATACACTAAAAGTTGAATGCCAACTTGGTTTAGAAATTTGCGCTTGGTGAGGTTTGGCACTGTCTTCCATAAACAAAAATAGTTGTCTATGTGAAATGCAAAAGGTATATGACATAAAATATTATTTGGCCACTATGGAAAGCCACTAGGGGAACCATATATTTTGACTGTATCTTTCACCAAGTCTTTTTCAGACAAAAGAGCGTTCATCGGAAGAAATCCCACTCTAACTTCATAAGTCTAGTCCAGTCCCAAATCACATGTTCTTGGTCAGATACAAGCTTAGTTTAAAGCTTAAAAGTGTATAAGACGATCATCTACTTTGTTTGTGAATTTTGTTCGGCTTTGACCTTGTTACCTATGATCGCAACCTCATCCTTTGGCCAAGCTACGTTATGTATTTTTTTGGGTTTTTTACGTTTCAAATTTTGCAATTCTTAATAGTTTGAAACAAATCAGTTCTTTTAGAGTTTTCTGACCGACCAGGATTACGTTTGGTAAGAACACTTTTCTTGAATTGCACGAAAATAATAAATTGTTTGATTTCTTTCAGATTTTGTTGGTAAAATACCCAAAAGTAGCAAATTTGTAAAATTAATTATTGCTTCATTTTAATTTTCTATTTTGGCGTACGTCACTGGAAATTTTTGAGTTATCTTTAAGAATTGTTAGCACAACAAACATTATTTCAATCGTCTTTCAGTGATTGAAGCGGTTTGTCCGCCTCGTTATAAATGTTGATTTTCTATATGATTTTTTAGTCACAAGCTTTGTGCAAAATTATATAATGAATAATTAAATTGGTATAGAACCTTCCGCTGAATATAGTGGTACTCATTTGTTTTTCGTTTTTTTAATTGTATTCTTGTTTTTGTTCTACAACGACCTTGATACAATTTTTAAGCGTTTTTCACATTTTTTTCCACTTTTTCTATTCCGGGATTGTATGCATCAAAGCGATATCCACCAGTGCACAAAAAATAAAACTTTATTATCACCAAATAGAAGAGAAGTTTAATGTGACAAATTATATCATTAATGTTGATAAGTAATTAATTAACATTAGTAACAGTAAAGTCGGCACAGTTTGACAGTACAATATCGCAGCATGGATTAGTGAATTTCGACAAGAATTTTCTGTAGTAGTAATTCTTTATGAAAAAAATTCGGCATACTGTAACTTGAAGTGTAAACCATTTTTGAAAAGTTGGCAGTGTCTGTCGTAAAAAAAGATGTTGAAAATGTTCAGTAGATCATGACTAAAGAATCGAACACTTTAATTCGCCGCCTCTCGCAACAAACAGGGCTCTCTATTGAGACTTGTCATATGGTTCTAAGAAGTATTGGAGTACCAATAACCCTTACATTGTTATTGAGAAGAATCAGTATCCACAGATAATTGGAGTGTGATGTGTTATTAGCAAACGTAAGATTATCAAACCTTATTTTTTTGCAATAGACACTAACTGTGTACCACCATTAACAAACCTAATCTGCAGTAACTATAAAAGCTGTTACGTATCGCAAAGTATTATTCACTCCATTTTTAAGTGAACCCTAAGATAATGAATTAGCCACGGGTTATTTTCAACAAGATAGGTCTTCACCTCATAACCTCAGTTTGATTTTTAGTGCTGCAGCATCAAATTGTTTAGTTCTTAGACCCCATACAAACTTGGTTGCTCCTAAATGTATTCTTGAGACTTCCAAATAACTTCAACTTTGGTTAATTGATATTTTACTAAATCACTTGGTTTTAACGATCACAAATGTGATGGTTACAATAGCAGTGTTTTTTCTGTGTTGAGATGAACTTTTTATGCTTTATTGTAACGTTTGATGCACCATGTAAACCAATAAAATATTTTAAATTTTTTCTTCCTTCGTGTACATGCTGCACTACCGTCGTAATAAAACAGATTTTCTGAAAATTTTAATGTATTAAATTACTGACGTATATTAGACACGGTCTGCACATAATACGCTTGATATAATTAGTTATACATATGTTTTCTACTATGTTTAGTTGTAAAAGTACCTTACTGTATGTATATAATAGAAATAACAATAAAGAGTTTCAAAACTTTCCCTATTTACAAAAATTATTTGTTTGTGAAGAAAATAAATGCATCCCGACAAACAATATCTATAATATTGCAAAATTTGCCCTACGTTTCGTTTGTCATTTTCCGGTAAATGTACTCGCTTACTATTTGGTGATGTCATCAACTGATTTACCTATAAGTCCACCAAAACCATTTATCTATCAATAGTACCTAACATTTTGTCTTTCACTGTCACTAATCAGCCGATATTTCTTATATACTATATTAACGGTTGTTATCAGACCCTTCCATCACTGCTCAACTTTAAACCTTTTAATTTCCATCGTCCCCTTTTGGGAACATTTTATAAAGCATTGTAAAATATTTAAAATAATTCAATGAAACGTAAATTTTTGATAATTATTATTTAATAGTGTTCAAAATACAGGAATATCGTTTTAATTTTCAATTATGGTACATGGTTTATAGTTTATAAGGTTTTAAATTATGTAAAATTTTGGAAAAATAAGTTTTGCTTATCAAAATTATTGTGCAATGAAATCATATTTTAGGATTTTTCATTTTTAGTAAAGGTTAATTCCCCTATTGTGATTTGCAGTAAGAATTTTCTTTGAATTTTAATTGTTTGATCGTAAAAAATTTGCATTCTTTGTTATGTTCCCTAAATGGGGACGTTGGGGCGTGGATTACCCCCTCTTACCTGCTGTATGAATTTCTATGCATGTGAAAACAGTTTGAGTCAGTCACACTTACGTTGCTTATAAATAATCACATTGCTTGCAGAATATATTTTGATACGTATTATAATAATAGTTTATGTTAGTGTGGTGTACAGAAAATTGTTATGGATACTTCTACTTTCTACGGGTAAGTTATATCTTTGAAAATCCACTTATATAATTATTATAAGTATATAATTGCATTCTTTTCGTTTTCAGGAAGAAATCCGGTGTATTGCAAAGGTATAGATACATTTTCGATGCTACAGAGAATGTAGCATCAACATCCCACAAAAACTTGGACATAGTCATATTGTCCCCAGAGGCTGGCAACCGTAATATTAAAAGCGACAATGAGGATATTGATGAAAATGACCTGGACACACGAGGCATGCCATCAGATGTAGCAGGTGAACTTGAAATTCACGTGGCGGAATATAGTGATTCAGAAAGTTCAGATGTTGAAGAAGAATTACTTCCCATACGTTCGCGTACTCTGGACCTTCCAAAGTGGAAAAAGACAGATGATGTATTCCTAAATACTGAACCAAGTAAGCCCGATGCAGTTGGTAGCGAACATATGCTGAAGACAGAATATGAAATATTTAAACTTTTTTTCACGCCTGAAATGGTAGAATCAATTGTTATTCATATTATTTATATTTATGCAAATAGAGATAAAATAACCCCAACTTCAAAACAACAGATCAAGAAATTCGTCAGTTTTTGGAATTGCTCTTAGTGAGTGGCTATCGTAACCTCCCCGGCGAAAAAGATTACTGGTCCACTTCAGAAGATTTACAAGCACCGATATTCTCAAAAACCATGAGCAGGGACGCATTTCAAACACTCAAACGGTACTTTCACCTGGCTGATAATCATAATTTGTCTGCCACAAAAGTCGCAAAAGTCGAATCTTTGTATGAAAGTTTGCGCCAAAATTTCCAACTGTTCGGTTATTTCATCAGACATTGAGC
The DNA here is from genome assembly GCA_030710515.1 of Abscondita cerata. NCBI lineage: Eukaryota > Metazoa > Arthropoda > Insecta > Coleoptera > Lampyridae > Abscondita > Abscondita cerata. The sequence goes on along the minus strand of JALBCR010003066.1, from coordinate 126,893 downwards.
ATCGACGAACAGATGATACTTTACCACGGCCACCACTCGTCAAAGATGTTTATAAGAAATAAACCCATACGATTTGGCTTCAAGTTGTGGGTACTTTGTAGCTCAGATGGTTACCCATACAATTTCGACATCTACTGCGGAAAAAATAATGGAGAAGTAGATACAAGGCCTTTGGGTTACCGAGTTGTTGACAAGATGCTGTTTATCATTCAAGAACCTTCATGACATGTTGTGTATTTTGACAAGTGATTTAGCAGACCGAGGAATACGTGCTTGTGGAACTGTACGCGAAAATAGAATGGCCAAATGTCCGCTGCTTCCTGCAAGGGAAATGAAGAAAAAAGGGCGTGGTACTTATGACTTTCGATCTGACGGGAATGATAATTCCATCGTTACACTAGCTAGTTATCACCATCGTGTGACTCCAATACAAAAATGCAAACGTAGAGTCAAGAAAGAAAATAACAAGGTACTTCCTCAACCTCTTATGATCAAGAAGTATAATCAGGGAATGGGTGGCGTAGACCTATTGGATCGTATGCTTTCTAGTTATAGGCCTCGTCTAAGATCAAAGAGGTGGTGGTGGAATCTGTTCGCCAATGGATTAAACATGGCGATTGTTGGCGCTTTCGATTTTATACGTATCTTCACCCAGAACAAAAAGTTACACACTTATGTTTTCGTCGTTCTGTTGCAATGTCTTTGATGAAGGTTCAAATGGTATCACGAAATCGCTTGGGAGGACTAACTGCTCCAGTTTTTCAAGATATTAGGTAAGACAATGTGAACCATTTCCTTAGATCAACTAAACAAGGAAGGTGTGTGGTTTGCGGAAATAACACTAGCCTCAAATGTGAAAAATGTGAAAAACGCTTACATAAAAGTTTCTGTTCTGAGGCATACTATAAAAAGTACTCTTCAAAAATTATAAAGTGAATAACATGTAAAATTTCTATCAAAAGTAAAAGTTCCAATATTATATTTGTGAATTTTATTATAGGTACTTCAATTTTGGTGTTTGGCAAGAAATTGTAAATGACACCCTAACGTTCCCATTTTGGAAACATAGCAATACAAGGAAACTGAAACTCAGAATTTTCTAATTCCAACGAAATGTTGTCATTTACTCAAGGAACAGTAACATATACCAAAATAATAGTAAAATATCAATTATAAATGGGGTCAGGAACTAAAAGGTTAACTGATTATACTACACAATTAAAGTAAAGTTAGTGACGTAAATCGAATGGAACGTATTAGTCATCTTTAACACCAGTAAAAAACGATCTCATTATTGTGGTATAATATCACGCATCATGCGATATTGACAGTTTTCTGAAGTAGGGCATTAGCATATGTATTAATTTTGGTAGAGGTTGTTCTTGTTAAAAGGTTTTGATCTATTTGATTGTTTTATATAATCACAATTGTAAAATATGTTTTAATTATCTCATTTTTAATTATATATGTAAGTAGGTAGCGTTATGAATTAAAAAAAATTAATGCACTGATTTTAGCACCGAAGATTTTAACAAATAACAACATTTAATAAATCCCTTACTAAAGAAAATATTGTGAAATTTGAGAAATTTATTTATTTATTGATTTATTGATTTATTTATTTATTTATTTATTTATTTATTTATTTATTGATTGATTTATTTATTTATTTATTTATTTATTTATTTATTTATTTATTTATTTATTTATTTATTTATTTATTTATTTATTTATTTATTTATTTATTTATTTATTTGTTCACTTTTAATATTGTATTGTGATGAAAGTGTACGGTGCCTCAGAAGACCAGTATAAACGTGTATAGTGTGGTGACAAAACTGGATGCACTAGTGGACTGATTCGTCTTAGCAAAACATTTGCTTCAAGGTTTAGGAAAATCACTAAAACCTAAACATGCCAATCCTTACCCACCTTAGTATTCATATGTAATAATATTAAATTAAACAAAAGTCATTTAGTGATGGGTAGGAATTTTTTTAAACAGTTAAAAAAGTAAAAGTAGTACCCACTTTCAATTATCATTATCGATACCAACGTAAGTCGTTGAATAGTTCAGGAACGCAGATCCAAAATATGAAATACGGAATAAAGATGTAAAGTTAAAGTTATATGACGTAATCAAATAAAATAACTTTTTATAATTTTTATATTCGTTACAGTAGCAATTCTACATTTTAATTTAACTTCAATTCCACTTTCATTTCATTTTAATTCCATTCTAAGAAAAGAAACTGCATTGGTCTTTGCCACCTGTTTCTACCTACCCAACCATTTCATTTCCACTTATCTGTCTCAATTTCCATTTCCTACTCAGTTTATTTCTACTTTGTTCAAGCTCTGTGCTAACCTCGTTCCCACTTTAAGAAAATATTTTTTCAACTCCAATACCACTATTATTTTCATCAGAGTAAATGTCTTTTATAACACAAATCTTATTTTTTAAAATTAATAATAATTTTGATATGGTTGTGAAAAAATATGTTTGAAGTTTGCATTTTTTGACTTTGACTTTATACTTAATTAATGGAAAACAAATAAAGGCTATACACACACTACCTTCCTTGTTTTCTACTTTCTTAATTTTTTTTCTTATATAATTTTTTTTCATTCATTATGTTGTTCTCCCGTTCTCTGTAGCGCCATTCATTCTGGTTCCTCTTTCGTTTGCTCTTTATTTATCTCCTTATATTATCTGTACGATCACCCGCTTTTCACAGCACATTGTATATTTTTTCATCTTATCCTTTTATTTTTGTTTCCCATTTAAATATAGCTGTTTTTTGAATATGTATTTTACTTGAAATAAATACAGTGGTGTATCCTTATATCTAGAATCTGTGTATACTTACCAATTCTTATGATTTCTTCCTCTAAACTACATCTTTTCAATTCTTCTATCAAAACCCTCTTTTTCCAAAGTATAGTCTTCATTGTTCTTGTCAATATTTTATTTTTAGTTCATTGTTTTCTTTCCACCAGTTGTATTGAATCATATTTTTGTTTACTTTTTTTTTCATATTATATTACTTCCTTTTCTAATTATGCTATAATCATTTCCAGTTTTATTTCATTTTTTTATTGTTTAACCCAGTGCTTCTATAATGAATCTTCATGTACACCTCCAATATTTTTCAAAAACCTTTCTTATTCTGAAAATCCCCATATTATCTTATCAAATATCTAATTTATTTTTTTCTATTTCTTTCACCAAAAATTTTCTCCTATTCTCCACAATGAGAACCAACAACTTGTTGTTTTTCTTTCTAATTCTATTACGTGCTGTTCGACCTTGTTATCATATCCTACTTTATACCCAAGGTATCTCCAACCGAGTTTGAAATTTCCACATTTTTAACATTTTTATTACTACTCCCCTATATTATTTATTAAAATAAGAAAGCCCGTATAAAAGTTATTCACTCTCTCCAATTGTGCCAAAAACGTGCATTTTAATACTATCAAATGTTACCATCACTTCATTATTGTTTTGCTTGATATGGTATTATGAAAACTTGGACACTGTAAACAATTGGACACCATATTTAAGCTGGATAATCAGAACCCGAAATCAAACATTACCAGTGTTATTGGAAAGATATTGCTAGATTTAAGTTTTAAGTCATTAGTGTTATGCGGTAGTATTAAAAACACCCTGTACATCATAACATAATAATAAATATTGCAAAAGAAATGTTGAAGGGTTTTAGTAAAGTGGTGTAAACCAAAGTTGCTTGTTCTTATTTATATTGCATTTTTTTGGAGGTTAAATCGATTTATCTCAAAAACGGAAGTAAGTAAGTATAGGGACATGTTAAAGAACATACATTATTTTTTATCGTACAATTCAAAAATAAAAATACAGGATGATGTGTTTAAAATAACCCAACTTTGATATGGTACGTGTTTCTACAGCACCCTGTACAATCCAAAATATTTTTAAAATGTGGTTTCGAACAATCTTACATAAGTATGCCTTAAAATTTCTAACATTATTTGTCGTTTTAATGTTATAGAATAATTTGTTGGTAGTGTATATAAAAGTAACAGATTTTAGGATTGGGGTTTTATCGTCATTGTTAACATCCCAGAAACAAAAAACTATAAAAACAAACTTTACTTTTATTAGAAAAGACAGAATTTGTTGCCATGAACTAGTACCGTAAATACACATCTTTAAAACCGCAATTTATTGATTGTGATAGGTTTTCCCTTTGTAACAAGAAATGTTGTTGTACAAAACAACCTGTTAAAAGAATACTAGAATACCTAGAAAGATTGTCACATATCTTTTATTAAATGATTTATGTTTGTATATATGCTCTGTGTACGCTGATTATTGGCTACACAAATAATTGATGAAGATGGGGACATTACCAGTCGGAAGAGGTTAGGTAGTTAGAAAATACAAGTGTTGCTGGAGCATAATCGATGATAGTACAACATCAAAATATCACGATTGCTATCATGTCTTTCAATTACCTGTGAAAGAAGTAAGGAACTGATATACAGGTCACTAAAAGTAATGAAAATATACTAGTCAAAAGAACAGGTTAATTTTTAACGTCGACACTTCGGCAATTGATTGATTGCCTACTTCAAGACGTAAAATAATCAGCTCTTTTTTAGTTACAAAATAACCATGTACGCGGAATAAAAAAAAATATTTCAACAGTAACAACACAAATCTCTGGTGGTAGTGTGAGCTTCCGTGACTGCACTACTATTACAAAGTTTTAACTGTATATTGTACCCAAATGTAATTTTCGTTTCAATGATTATTCAAATTTAAAAATCTTATATATTATCTAATGTAGTTGTAATGAAAATAAATAATTATGATTCAAGTATTGCAATCCTCAGGTGTCACCTTCCCCTTGGGACGAAGTCTTGAATGCGTCAAAAAAATATATTTTTTTAGGGAATAGTGATACTTATTTTGTATTAATCACAACATAGCCAAAGTACGAAACTTATGGTGGACATTTGATGGACAATTTTGCTTATTAATTAATGGCTAAAAACAAGCCGTTTTTATGCCTAATTTAATTTTTTTTGCAATGTAGGGGTTAATCCTAATACCTTCAAATTGGATTTGTTCTATAGCTCAAAATTAAACCAAATTAACCATAGTAGAATTTTTTAAATTATTGATAAGTATAAGTTTTAAATTAAGTATCTCACTTGCTAAATGTGTTCTGTACGTAAAATACAATATTTTGTGCAACCCAAGTAAAACCCAACAAAGAGTTTAAAAATAGGTGTTACATTACCGGCAATAAACTTCTTAGAAACTCGATCACTTGTTTGTATTCCTTTCGTGCAAAATCTTCTTTAGCACCAAATGCTACAGCCGTATTAACCATGTCATTCAATAATTGGTCTTCTTCTTCGGAATTTAAATTTGCTAACGGATTGACTGGACTTGCAAACTAAAACAAATCAAACTAGACAGTTAACTTCACATAAATGTTTGAAAAGGAAACCTGTATAATTCTCTGAGATGGTCTTCTTTCATCAGGTATAATGCGTAATTTAATTAAATGCTCAAACCTGTATCCCAATCTTCGAAACGTGTATTCAGTACTTTTCCAACTAAAAAATTCTTTTCTCCAAAGATCACCGTATAATACAGCCCATCCACCAATCTCTGATATAGTATCTTTAATAAAGTCTTTTCCATTTTCGACAGCGCTTGGATTCATGCAAGTACTAAATAAACTTTTAGCCATTTTTATAGTTTTTGTGTCATTCCAATTTCTAGGAGCCTGAATTATATCTTGTATGTGATTATCAAAATGATCACGTATTAACGTTTCTATCGTTATTATAGAATCTCTACCTAAACGTGTATTTCTTACAAAGTTTCCACAACTAAATTGATAGAAATCTACGCAAGGATTTACTGTTTGGTCTATATATCTCTGTAAATCGTAAGAAGCTTGAATGCAAGCTTCTGTGAAACACGTGTTTGAAACATTCTTTAACTGAGCGTTTGCCAACTCGGCTGTAATTATTTACGTGATTATGTAATTACGGTATTTAATTTCAACACCTACTCGCAATATCCTTTGTTGTTACAATGGTTAATAATAAAATTTCCACAAACACTACAACTATAAACTTCATTTTTTATAACTAATGTAGAACTAGACACAAATATCTACAACTTGTTCATAGCTGTAACTGTATAATGCGTTATGATTCCACCACAACTTTTTCAAATTTATTCTAACTGAAACACGGGTAGAAAATTTTAATGGGGAATTAAAATATAACTTCATTTCCTGAATTGCATCATCACAACAACTATTAAGTAATAAAGTTTGTCAAGGTCTTGTCGGGCAATCTTAATAAGAAAACGCAAATCTGACTTATAATCAAACTGAAGCTTTACAAATAACGTTATTAAATTGGTGAAAACCCTTTTAAAAAACATAATGCTACGTAAAGGAACAAAGAACGGTCATTTAAATAGTAGAATATTTGATTACGATTAGGAAACACAAATTACCGCCTTGATTTCTCAACTACTTAATGACGGAGCTTTCTAGGGAACAAATTCTATGCTTTTATTAAAAGCATAGTATTTTATACAATCAGCATAATAGGTAATTACAACTTATTTACTCGGCAACCTACGCTTGGATAATTAACATTCTTTATCTCCCACTTCAACATTCTTGTACTGATTTAAAGAGAAAATTCTGAATGTAATTATTGAAATAGAAATAATTTTTCAATCGAGATGGGCAATCAAAATTCTATTCATTCTAATTATATGCAAGGATTGAAACTTCGATAATTTTATACAACACACAAAATAATAGATTCTTAAGATTCCGTACTTGCTGAATTCAGTTTCAAGATCGAGTAGTTCCTGGTCGTCCAAGTACATAAAAAATTATGAAGCATTTTACTATTTTGTCATAGGTAATTAATTTTAAATATTTCTCCAAAAATTTCAATATTTATTTCTTTTAATAGATTATTTTCTTCTTAATGAAGAGGATTGTTTTAAAGAAAAACGTTTATTTTTTGTTCAATTTAAGCAACGTTTCGGAAGCTTTTTTAATTGTTACTTACTTCATCAAGCTCTGGAGATAATTAGAAAACGAATTAACAATATGATGTACATAACTTACTACATTACAAAATTATAACTAATTAGGAAAGAAAGTTACTTACTTTATTGATGTAAAATAAGACGTGTCATGCATGAGATACGAACAAATGTTCACTTACAAAACTTTTAAATATAAATATGAATAAAATAACACTTATAATTACACAAAACAATAAATTTTACTCAATATACGTTTGTCATAGTTTTGTAAAATAGATCGTGACGGTAACGATAATTCTTTCCATCTCTACAAAGTCCCTGCTGGTAAAAGAAACACTCTATAGTCTTGGTTTGCCATTCAGATCAGCATGGTCCGTTCTCAGTAGGAATTTTCGTCTGTTTAAGTATTTGTAAAAACGTTAGATGGATTTTACGACTGTCAGAAGTTCTCTTCTAGTCATGCAGTAGTTCCTTTCTGGTTTTGATAAAGCCTTACTAAAATATGCCATAACTTTTTTTTGACCATCTTGAACTTGGAACAGTGCTGCCCCTACATCTAGGTTGCTCGGGTCGGTATCCAGCACAAATTTTCCCTCTTTGCGATACTAACTAAGAATTGGTGCTGGTCCCATTGTAATTTCCGTCCTTCTTCCGTTAGCTTGGATTTGGAATATGGGCAAATCCAAAAACGAATGTGCGGTAGAACTTGAAGAACCTAAAAAACTCTTTATTTTGTGCTTGTCTTTAAGTGTTTGCCATTCTTGCACTGCTCTGATTGTTTCATGGTTGACCTGCACCCTGTCTCGCAATATTAAGTGCCCCAGGTATTTTTTGGACTCAATTTCAGGTTTGTACTAGACAGTTGATTTAAATTTCATTAGTGTTTTTCGAACGATTAACCAACCACTATGAGACATCTAAATAGACCAACCTGGTTTTCCACTATAGTCCATGTAATACAGTTTCCATCATTCGTTCAAATGTCACAAAGGCGTTGCACAACCTAAGGGAAATGGGAGTAAATTGCCACAATTTATTTCCAATAGAAGCAGTTTTCTCAAGGTGTTTAGGTTCCAAATCCACTTGCCAGTAGCCGCTCTTTAGGTTCAATGTTGAAAACCATTTAAACCTGACAAGGTGTTTAGTGAATCGTCAATTCTGGGTAGAGGAAAGCTGTTTTTCTTTGTGACTTTGTTCAATTGTCGATAATAAACACAAAATCTATTTGTACTGTATTTTTTTTCTTTTGTATCGGTTTGGCATCTCCAGTATTTATTTTGTGTTTCACAATGCGTTATTTCTTTTGAATCACTATTTAGGCAAACACCTTGTGGAATTCCTTAGTCAAGTATTTACTTCATTCAGTTTGTCCTGGTCGAAGTCATGACACGAGAACGACAACATGTCTAATGGTTGTTGTGGGAATGTTTTCGCCTGTCTACCTCTATAGTGTTCTTTCATCTTGTTATTTGGGTTACTGGCGTACACGTCCTTAGTGTGGTATTTTTCTTAAGAGTTACAGTTCTTTGTGTCTTACTATCTCTAATATCATCCACAAATGTTGCTTGAGGAATCTACTCGTTGCTGTAGGGTACGCCAATCAAATTAATCTAACCATATCGGTTTCAAATTTTTGCAGGCGCTCAGTAAATTTTTGAAGGAAATTTTAATTTGCGCGAGATACATTTTTTGTAAATGAGGCTCTCTATATCTCGTTTTCTGACGTGAGATCAAGTATTGATAGTCACTCGCTGGCCATCAGAAACGGCCTGAAGTGCAATTAATGGTTCCTCACGCACAATTACAATAAAAAATGTAGCTTTCTTTTTTCTGGTCAATCTATTAGCTAAGGCTACAGCTTCAAACTGTATTTGTAATGTTTTTGCTTCTATGAAGTTTACAGTTTCTTCGTTTTGGTAACTTGTTTGTTCATCTTCTTTTCTGGAAGCTTTATTCTGACTAATATTTTCTTGTTTTCTTTTTTGATTAATTCAATTTTCTCTTTTATTTTCCCTTCCATTGTTGCTTCCATCGATTCCAATTTTTGTTTAATGTTTTATTCAATTGCTTTTAAATTTTGTATCAATGTCATTGAATAGTTCTTTCGGTACTGGGCTCATCCAGCCTTAAAATTTCTCTTGGTACATCTACTTCGTGGCTGATCTATCTTTCTGCTACACTAGTACCCTGTTAATCCAGTCCCAAAATTTTCCTTGCTGCATCTTCCGTGTGTCTGACAAGTTATTCTATGTATCCATCTGCTATAGTGTCAGACGTCCATCACACATGCCGCTTCAGGCAGGTTATATCTCTCCCAGAATGAATAAGAAGTGTAGCAGATGTTCGGTGAAGGCAATGCCCAGTACATTCAGTTCCGCTTTCCATGTTTAAAAATTTGGCTAATTTTTGTGGGACGTTATTAATTTTGTGAATTTGACTCCAACACTCCGTCTTGATATCAAACAAAAAGTCGACGTTTATTGAAATTCTTCAGTGTAAGAGCCAGGTATTTTTGTATGGATTTATATATTTTTCACTTATAATCAGAAATGATCTTAGTTTTTCGTTTTGGTATATGGAATCTTCACGAGTAAAACTGATGTAATTTCTTGAATATCGTCAATGTTTAAATGTACCAATTCGGTAAATCCGCACGCTTTACTCACACCAAAGATTGCGACAACCTAAATGACAATTTATGAAATATAAATCTTCCGTTAACGTTAAAAAGAACTTACTTTCATCATGAAATATGTGTGGTTTGGAGCTTCTTTTAAAAAAGATTTAAGTTGATTCTTTGTTAATACTTTTGATCTTCCTTTATACTATGTTTGACATTCAACGTCGCTTTAACGTTCCAAGTCAGAAAAAATACCTTAATAAGAAAGCTTCAGAATATGTTTTTACCTTCTTCTCATCGCACCACTTTGTGAAACGTTTGTAAGCGCATTCATAGATTTCTGGAGATTTTGGTGGAAATAAGTTCAAGACAACTTCTTACGCCATTATAACAGGAAACTAGATGCAGGAAGCACAAAATAGACAAAATTGGAAAAGACTAGGGGAGGCTTATGTCCCACAGTGGACGCAACTAATGCATATGATCTTATACTCATAATAACCAAATTTGCTGAAAATTCAAAACCTGAAATTGATAAATGTATGAAAAGAATTAATGTTGCATGTGTAATAAAACGCGTAATTTTAAATGCAATTACAAGTATTCGTTTGTTACTTCATGTAACACACAAAATAAAGTATTTGAGAAAACAAGACAATTAAATGACTTTAAAATGCTTGATAAAGTAAGGGTTTGCCAGTGACAGAAAGATACGATATGCAAATGATTTTCAGTATCTGATTTTATACATGCTAAACTTTTTATAAAATCTATTAATAAGACAGGCTCACAACTAACGTTTTCTTATGTTTTTGATAAAATTTGTGTCCTCCTTCCAATGTAATTTTGCCAATAAAATCAAGGAAGAATCTATCGAACGATTTCAGTATTTTTAATATTGGTAGTGGATTTGGATAGAATTTTTTTTTATTATACATAAACGGTTAGCATTTCGACACGGACCAATCCCGGAAGTCAGTTTTTCTTCTTTCTTTGATTTTTTCCCTACTACATACAGGTTTTTTTTTCACTTTTTTTTATGAAAATTAATAAATTGCGGCGCTGTTATACGTTTATTTTAGTTTTTGAGTAAAATGTTTCATGCCTTTGCATACTTTCGAAAATCTTTTACACTTTTGTGTCCTAGAGTTTTTGCTGGTGATTACAATTTGTCACTGATACTTTGGTTGAAAAATAATTCAAGCTTATTTATTCTTTCTACGATAAAAGTTTTGTCCAGGAGTTTTCATATTTGAATTTTCTATATCGATTGGATCTTCAAGCTCATCCCAAAAAATTAATTTTATTCCGCTAGTTGGACTTTCAGAACCCCGACTAGAAGTAAAATAGTTATTTGTATCGCAAGACGGTATATTTGCGAGAGCGAGTAGGGTCTGGGGGTCAAATCGGAACGTAAAATGTTGCGCCAGAACTTATTTAACGACACTACTATTATAGGGAGGATTAAGCTTTGTAGTGTTCTCAGTGATTTTTGTAGACTGTGTTTGAGCTACCCTACACTGATGAGCATCAATAAGGCAAAGCATGTTTATGTAGCTGACGTACTCGATTCCATATTTATCACTAGTTACTGGTTTATTCGGTTGGCAGGAATTCGATATGTTGCGTTAAAAATGCGTTTGCTTTTTTTTTGGAATGTTGATAAATTCACAGCTGGCATTTGACCAACTACAGATTTATACTATTTTTTTTAATTTGATAAATCCAGTACATGGTAATTATCCATAAGGTGACCTCACACTGTACCGCCTGCTTACGCTAATAATGTTTGCTTAGTTTGTTATTTTGCAAATATGCCATTCTAATTCAATTTTGCTTAATAACGATTTACTTGAATAGATTCATTTGCACGTTTTTCAATATATATTTTATTCTAAAAATATCTGGCACAGGAATTATAATTACCAGAATTGGTTGCATATTGTTGTTTAATTTTTAAGTTCTATTAGATTTTCTACGTGTCTAGAATTTTTTCTGTTAGTTGTAATACCTTGAAGGTTTTGATTCTTTGCTAATTGCAAGTTTTGATCAGCAAATCTTAGTTTTTCGTGACCTACTCAAAACATTAGTTTAGGTTAGTATTACAACCTATTAATTTGCATTTTTTTGTTGACAGTATTTAACGCGACGGCGACACGACGTTTCAAATTAAAAAAAAAAATCCTGCGAGGTACAGTTTCAAGAATGGTTGGGAATAATTTTTGTAAATTATATTAATTCTTCTTATTCTTCCTTTAAGTGGAGGTAATTAAAACACTGCAGATTTTTTAAAAATGCCGACGTTTCGCCCCTACAAATGGAGGCTTCTTCAGGGCTTTTATTGAAAGAAAAAAATTATATAAATAAAGTACAAATACAATTAATTAGACATTAGAAGCAACAAGGTTTTTTCTACACAGTAAATATCACACTATCGTAAATTTATATATATATATATATATATATAAACAAATATAAACTTTTGGGGAACTACGTTAGTAAACCTCGTAAGGTGTTATTTTCAATAGCAGTAAAAGGAGGAACACAAATATTATTGTATTTTTGTTATAAGGATCGCAAACGCAATTAATTTAGTTGAACAAGATTAGTCAAAAAATAAAAATGAAAGAAATATACTGATGAACATAAGACCCTTTAGTGCTCTCAATGCCTAGTCGTAATATATAATTGTGGAATTAAACAGATACTTATCGATAACGATTTAAAGAGAATAAAAACTTACCTATTTTAGCTATTCCACAGTTAAGTCAAAAATAAGGCGACATGGATAAAAACAAAAACAGTTAAATATGTAACACATAATTAAAAGAGAGAAAACTCTTGCACGACATATAAAATAAGACACGTACGAATTTGTATAAAACTTACAATACGCAAAATGCGAAACCAATTGATAAAAGATAAAGACTGTTGTTACGAACATAAAGTCGCTATTTGGATAAAATAACAATATGTAACATTATCAAAATTTGTTTATATTGTTTAATTGTAAATGTAAGTTATGGATAAGCATGTATATAATAGTTTTGATTTAGTTGCAAAATCGTAATAATTTAAATTAATCGATAATTGTTATACTATATATCTACAACACTAATTTAAAAAAAAAAAAAAATATATAACTAAATAAGTAATCTAATCCAATTATTAAACAATTTTAATTATTAATATTATGCTAAAGTTAGTTCAGGTGATGGGTTTAATTAAGTTTAATATATTACTATAGATACAACTCAGATTATTGGTGTCTGAGTTGAAATTAACATTATTTGGATTAGTTTTTATAAAGATCATCTCCGATATAAGTCTTTTTTAAAATGTGTTCTACATCAAGGATCTCGGGTTGATCAAAATCTAATGTGTGGCCAGTGAGTATATGGTGACATGCTAATCCTGTATCTTTTGTTTTTTGTTGCAATTGTATATATGTTGTTTGATTCTTTGTTTTAATTTTTGTTTCGTTTGTCCAATATAAAAACATGAGCAATCTTGACAGGGTATCTTATAAACTACATTGGACCGATCTAGACAGTCTGTTTTATCTTTTAACTTCGAATATATGTTATTATAAATTGTGTTTTTGTTGTACATAACTATTTTAATTTGGTCTGAGTTGAGTAATTTTATTATTTTATTGGTTAATGATGGTATGTTGATAATTTTTTATATGTCATTAGTAAATTGTTGTCTGTTTCATTATTAGGTCTTTTTATTGGACTGATGCTGATGTTTAGTAGTTTTTGAATCAAGTTATTGGGATAGTTATTATTTTGTAATATGTTTCTTAAAATTTGTTTGTTTTATTATGAAATGTTTCGTCGCTTAATTTAAGTATTTTATTCCGCATCGCTATTATAGTGTTGATTTTTTGGTGTAGAGGATGTTTGGAAAAATAATTTATGGTTCTTCCCGATGCCATTGGTTTCCTGTACCAATCTGTTTTAATTTTGTTTTTGTCCCTTACTAATAAAACGTCTAAAAATGGAATTTTGTGATTGGTTTCTAGTTCTACTGTGAATTTAAGGAGCGGATCATAATTGTTAAATAGTTGTAACATGGTGTTTAATATGTTCTTCGGAATACAAGTGATAATATCATCAACATATACAAACATAAACACTGGCGTATGATTCAGATTATTTAATTGGGTCATGACTGAGATTAAAACATCATGCATCACTAAATTTGCAAGGTACTGCGATGGGTAATCCGGCTTCCCCGATCCTTGCAAATTTAGTGATGCATGATGTTTTAATCTCAGTCATGACCCAGGTACAGTTTCAAGAATGGTTGGGAATAATTTTTGTAAATTATATTAATTCTTCTTATTCTTCCTTTAAGTGGAGGTAATTAAAACACTGCAGATTTTTTATAAAAATGCCGACGTTTCGCCCTACAAATGGAGGCTTCTTCAGGGCTTTTATTGAAAGAAAAAAATTATATAAATAAAGTACAAATACAATTAATTAGACATTAGAAGCAACAAGGTTTTTCTACACAGTAAATATCACACTATCGTAAATTTATATATATATATATATATATATATATAACAAATATAAACTTTTGAGGACTACGTTAGTAAACCTCGTAAGGTGTTATTTTCAATAGCAGTAAAAGGAGGAACACAAATATTATTGTATTTTTGTTATAAGGATCATAAACGCAATTAATTTAGTTGAACAAGATTAGTCAAAAAATAAAAATGAAGAAATATACTGATGAACATAAGACCCTTTAGTGCTCTCAATGCCTAGTCGTAATATAATTGTGGAATTAAACAGATACTTATCGATAACGATTTAAAGAGAATAAAAACTTACCTATTTTAGCTATTCCACAGTTAAGTCAAAAATAAGGCGACATGGATAAAAACAAAAACAGTTAAATATGTAACACATAATTAAAAGAGAAAACTCTTGCACGACATATAAAATAAGACACGTACGAATTTGTATAAAACTTACAATACGCAAAATGCGAAAACCAATTGATAAAAAGATAAAGACTGTTGTTACGAACATAAAGTCGCTATTTGGATAAAATAACAATATGTAACATTATCAAAATTTGTTTATATTGTTTAATTGTAAATGTAAGTTATGGATAAGCATGTATATAATAGTTTTGATTTAGTTGCAAAATCGTAATAATTTAAATTAATCGATAATTGTTATACTATATATCTACAACACTAATTTTAAAAAAAAAAAAAAATATATAACTAAATAAGTAATCTAATCCAATTATTAAACAATTTTAATTATTAATATTATGCTAAAGTTAGTTCAGGTGATGGGTTTAATTAAGTTTAATATATTACTATAGATACAACTCAGATTATTGGTGTCTGAGTTGAAATTAACATTATTTGGATTAGTTTTTATAAAGATCATCTCCGATATAAGTCTTTTTTTAAAATGTGTTCTACATCAAGGATCTCGGGTTGATCAAAATCTAATGTGGGCCAGTGAGTATATGGCGACTCTAATCCTGTATCTTTTGTTTTTTGTTGCATTGTATATATGTTGTTTGATTCTTTGTTTTAATTTTTGTTTCGTTTGTCCAATATAAAAACATGAGCAATCTTGACAGGGTATCTTATAAACTACATTGGACCGATCTAGACAGTCTGTTTTATCTTTTAACTTCGAATATATGTTATTATAAATTGTGTTTTTGTTGTACATAACTATTTTAATTTGGTCTGAGTTGAGTAATTTTATTATTTTATTGGTTAATGATGGTATGTTGATAATTTTTATATGTCATTAGTAAATTGTTGTCTGTTTCATTATTAGGTCTTTTTATTGGACTGATGCTGATGTTTAGTAGTTTTTGAATCAAGTTATTGGGATAGTTATTATTTTGTAATATGTTTCTTAAAATTTGTTTGTTTTATTATGAAATGTTTCGTCGCTTAATTTAAGTATTTTATTCCGCATCGCTATTATAGTGTTGATTTTTGGTGTAGAGGATGTTTGGAAAAATATTTATGGTTCTTCCCGATGCCATTGGTTTCCTGTACCAATCTGTTTTAATTTTGTTTTTGTCCTTACTAATAAAACGTCTAAAAATGGAATTTTGTGATTGGTTTCTAGTTCTACTGTGAATTTAGGAGCGGATCATAATTGTTAAATAGTTGTAACATGGTGTTTAATATGTTCTTCGGAATACAGTGATAATATCATCAACATATACAAACATAAACACTGGCGTAGATTCAGATTATTTAATTGGGTCATGACTGAGATTAAACATCATGCATCACTAAATTTGCAAGGATCGGGGAAGCCGGATTACCCATCGCAGTACCTTGCAAATTTAGTGATGCATGATGTTTTAATCTCAGTCATGACCCAATTAAATAATCTGAATCATACGCCAGTGTTTATGTTTGTATATGTTGATGATATTATCACTTGTATTCCGAAGAACATATTAAACACCATGTTACAACTATTTAACAATTATGATCCGCTCCTTAAATTCACAGTAGAACTAGAAACCAATCACAAAATTCCATTTTTAGACGTTTTATTAGTAAGGACAAAAACAAAATTAAAACAGATTGGTACAGGAAACCAATGGCATCGGGAAGAACCATAAATTATTTTTCCAAACATCCTCTACACCAAAAATCAACACTATAATAGCGATGCGGAATAAAATACTTAAATTAAGCGACGAAACATTTCATAATAAAACAAACAAATTTTAAGAAACATATTACAAAATAATAACTATCCCAATAACTTGATTCAAAAACTACTAAACATCAGCATCAGTCCAATAAAAAGACCTAATAATGAAACAGACAACAATTTACTAATGACATATAAAAAATTATCAACATACCATCATTAACCAATAAAATAATAAAATTACTCAACTCAGACCAAATTAAAATAGTTATGTACAACAAAAAACACAATTAATAATAACATATATTCGAAGTTAAAAGATAAAACAGACTGTCTAGATCGGTCCAAATGTAGTTTATAAGATACCCTGTCAAGATTGCTCATGTTTTTATATTGGACAAACAAAACAAAAATTAAAACAAAGAATCAAACAACATATATACAATTGCAACAAAAAACAAAAGATACAGGATTAGCATGTCACCATATACTCACTGGCCACACATTAGATTTTGATCAACCCGAGATCCTTGATGTAGAACACATTTAAAAAAAGACTTATATCGGAGATGATCTTTATAAAAACTAATCCAAATAATGTTAATTTCAACTCAGACACCAATAATCTGAGTTGTATCTATAGTAATATATTAAACTTAATTAAACCCATCACCTGAACTAACTTTAGCATAATATTAATAATTAAAATTGTTTAATAATTGGATTAGATTACTTATTTAGTTATATATTTTTTTTTTTAAAATTAGTGTTGTAGATATATAGTATAACAATTATCGATTAATTTAAATTATTACGATTTTGCAACTAAATCAAAACTATTATATACATGCTTATCCATAACTTACATTTACAATTAAACAATATAAACAAATTTTGATAATGTTACATATTGTTATTTTATCCAAATAGCGACTTTATGTTCGTAACAACAGTCTTTATCTTTTATCAATTGGTTTTCGCATTTTGCGTATTGTAAGTTTTATACAAATTCGTACGTGTCTTATTTTATATGTCGTGCAAGAGTTTTCTCTTTTAATTATGTGTTACATATTTAACTGTTTTTGTTTTTATCCATGTCGCCTTATTTTTGACTTAACTGTGGAATAGCTAAAATAGGTAAGTTTTTATTCTCTTTAAATCGTTATCGATAAGTATCTGTTTAATTCCACAATTATATTACGACTAGGCATTGAGAGCACTAAAGGGTCTTATGTTCATCAGTATATTTCTTTCATTTTTATTTTTGACTAATCTTGTTCAACTAAATTAATTGCGTTTATGATCCTTATAACAAAAATACAATAATATTTGTGTTCCTCCTTTTACTGCTATTGAAAATAACACCTTACGAGGTTTACTAACGTAGTTCCCAAAAAGTTTATATTTGTTTATATGTATATATAAATTTACGATAGTGTGATATTTACTGTGTAGAAAAACCTTGTTGCTTGTAATGTCTAATTAATTGTATTTGTACTTTATTTATATAATTTTTTTCTTTCAATAAAAGCCCTGAAGAAGCCTCCATTTGTAGGGGCGAAACGTCGGCATTTTTTAAAAAAATCTGCAGTGTTTTAATTACCTCCACTTAAAGGAAGAATAAGAAGAATTAATATATAGAACCAATTGGAGGGACTTACTCAATTTTGTAAATTATTTTGCGTTAGAAACATGAATGACCTTGAAATTACTTCAGTATGTCAGGTTTTTTTTCAAATATTAACTGAAGTTGTCGAGATATAGCGATTCAAACCATTTTTATAAATTTCTTTTAAAAGCCCAAACTTTTTTGTTTTAATTTTCCACAATTTCATCGCATACTATTTGGCTTCAATACATTTTCTCAATTTATCTACCATTTTTAAAAATAAAGATACACAATTTTGAATTCCGGAGATCTAGTTTGACAGCACTGAACTTACTTTGTAGCAAGTTTTTTAGTATTAAGGGTTTTTGAGATCGCTAATTACAAATCCAACCTCATAAGTCCAACAGCACAGTCACTATCAGAAGAAGATACGCTCAGTTAAGGCTATATCAGAAGACGATCTAACCAGCATAGATAAGATCCGTTAGTTAGTTGCAATGCAATTATGAAAAATTAAAACAAAATAATTTGATTCTTAAAATAAATTCATAAAAATAATAAAAATTACAGTTTTTTCATTATATCAGCTACAATTTCTTAAAAAAATCGGAAGTGTTTCAGCAATTTTAAAGGCAGTTTCGTTTTCAGCACAAAACCATCTACAAGAATTTCAAAACTAAGAAAATGCAATTTCGGACGTTTTGTTATTTCATCGTTTAAAATTTCTGTCGTCCGGTTATAGAAAAGTAGGGTTTTAAAAAATTTGTTGTATTATCACTTTCAGGTTTTATATCTATGGTTTTCCATAGTTATTTACTTTTTAAAAAAATTGAGATTGAAATATGAAAGTTGACGAAGTCAGTTGCCAAATATATATGAAATTTGTTAACTTTTATCTAAATTATATTTTAGATATCTGACTTATGCCAGAAAATATAACCTGTGAACTCAAGTGTAAAATTAAGTAACCGATATTTTTGTTTATGCATTTTATTAATTACCAATTACATAACATAACATAGAATGAAATAAAATTAAAATTAAAGAAATATCTCGTCCCAAGAGACAGTATGAGGAAGTGTTCCCAACATCCATGCTATGTTGCCTCTTTAGATTGCAAGACTGAATCTCTCATTCACCAGTAACTTTAAAAGTTTTAGTTTCTAAGTCATTAATAAAAGCCAAAGCATCTCTGCTAAAAACTACAAGAGCCTCGACACTTATTGGAACAAAGTGGTATCCCTGTTTGACAATTGATTGAATCATAAATACGAAACTTTTTTATTCCGAACGCATCAGCTGAAACACCAACGTTTAAAGCGGAGGACGAGATATAAGATGGTACCAAAGTATCCGAGCATGTAGCATCCCACACCAAGTTTTGTCCTTTTGACCAAGGAATCAAAAATATCCCATCCGGTCCTTTACCGTCGAAACGTGTGAGTTCACTTGAGTAAAGATGTGTTCGGATTTTTGCAGAGGCTAATGCGTTTTGAGTAATTTGATTAAGTTCCTTGTGACGGGAAAATCTGCTAGCGTTTTTTGACAGGGCAACCCATGTATCTCAGTTTTGACAACTTTCTTTCCACAAACACTTTGGCGAGGTTCACAAATATGTAGTCGTAATCTTGAAACTGCGTCAATTTGAAAGGTGTTACCATTTAACAAAGTTGCAAGATTGGCACAAGCAACATAGCTCAGCCACACTCCCGAAGTTGAAAATTGAGAGGCCAAAATCTTGCTTTCTCTGCAACCGTTGGAAATGTTAATCCATTAATTGTTTTTATAATGTTAAGTTCTATTCATGCTTTCTGGAACTGAGGAGTAATTGGTGGGGTACTGTCTGGGTTAAAATAATACTACATCGTCAAAGATTCTTTGTATACACAGACTGAAAATAAGGCCCATTCAGAAAATTAGACATAATAGAGACCACAATTTTATGAGTTGAGTGAACTGAAGAAAGGAAGGTACAAAGATAAATATCTTAATTTCACCATTACCAACAGATAAAGAAGCTAGTCGAATTTTATCAGAAGAGTATTTAATTTCGTCAAGTGAGCAAATTATCTCTTTAAATCCAGTTAAAGGAGTAGTCCTAATTCAACTCCGGGATTTCTAATGCATTTCTTGAAAGAAAGCTGAATCTTTATTCAATAATTCAAGTTCTTCATGTTTTTTTCTTAAAAACCTCTTGCCGAACAAACTAAAGGAGATTCTAACAGACACAGTTCTTCCTTCACCAAAGTAATGTTTGGATATATCTCATCAAAAGCAGCTTGTACAAGCGGATCTGTAAGGCCGCAGTAAAATAGTTCACATTTCTTGCTATTGATTTTAAGGCCAATTAATTAAAATTTTGTAAACTAAACTAAAATATTTAACCGAAAAGGGCACAAATATATAACGAGACTTTAAATCTCTATATGGCTCGCTTATGGATTTCACCCAAATGTGTTGCAGTCTGACTCTGGTACTAGTGGAATTTACATAAGATTTTGCCAAAGTGTCACCACTGGTTGCATCCCAAGGTAAAGCTTTGTTTTGTTGCCAAGAAATTAAAGACATGCCATTTATTCTTTTTCTATTATTTCTAAAACAAATAGGATAGTCTAAGAAGGAAGATATTTCTGCAGAAGTCAGAGCTCGTTTTAAAATATTATTAAGCGCTCCATGACGAGATTATTTTCCAAAATTTTTACAAAAAGTAAGGCCGTGATGGCCAAAATTATCACCAAAATCGCAGCAAATACATCTGTGAGGTTCGCAGTTCTTAGGCTAATAGAGATTTAAAACGTAGAATCGTTGAAAAGTATTCCTAGTATTCCACCAGATTCTTGTGTATGAACCGCAAGTAATCGAGCTTTAGATTTTAGTTCCGTTAAAGAAGAAATAAGGCTCAAGCGACTCACTTACATAAGAGCGTGTCAAAACATCTCTGACTTAATGGAATAGCACTGTTAACATCTTGTTCAGATAGAGTAAACCATGTCGACAAAGCTTTAGCATTAGTACGCTTATGTGAGTCAATGATTATTTTAGAAAGAACAATTTTCATTAAATCAGCAACTCCGGTACAAGTACCCAAAAAAGCTGAATATGAATCTCGTAGCATCTCTAACTCCTAATCCTCCCAAACGAACAGGTATGGTCGATTGGCGCCAAAATTGATCGTCAAAACTGCAATTTGTAATATTTTCTACAGCGGCCCGTCATAATTCTTCAACATGAGAGGTTTACGCTTAGTAGATGTGTCAGTCGACAAATCACATCATTTCATGTAGAAAGAAAGCTTGATGGGATCTAAGTTCTTTTAAGCTAGTTAAAATTTTCTTGGTAACTGTAATTTTCTTTTTGGCCTCCTGACGTGTAAACGTCAAATTAACATTAAAACTACAAACCCTGAAAAGTCATGATTACTTACAATGCATTCACATCGTGTGTAAAAATGACCCAAATCGTCGGTCCTTAAGGTACATTTGTCAATAAAAATCTTTTTATAGAACAAAAATATGTTTACTAAATTAATAATTACATTTTTTTACTGTTAAATGGTAAAAAACAAATTGATTTGGAGTATTTTTAGGTTTATGTAAATGATTAGCGCCATTTTGTGTATACAAAATTACAGTTCACTTTATGACCGATATTGACAGTTGACAGCAAAATATTTATTAATTTTAAATTTTTCTATTTAAAAATCGTCGGCCAAAAATTTAATACAAATCTTGTGCGTTAAATTATTTTACAGCGCTTAATAAATTTAAAGCACTCCGCTAACGCGTCGGGCTTCAAATTTATTTCACGCTGTAAAATTTAATTTTCCGCACGCCAATGTAAATAACTATTGTAAATGCTTTGGAAATACCTCGATTACTTAACGGACAGCCTAAAAGCATAAGCTAATTTGGATTTGTAATCTTAATACAAGGAGCAACGTTGTTAAATTTTTGTAAAATGTCTTTGACAGACTCACATTCATCCGAAAGAATAGTTATTTTACATTTACCGGAATTCAATAAATCACAAAATTCGTGAGATGTACTAAAAAATGGTTTCAGAGTTTCAATAACAATTTCCGGGGCACCACCTAATACTTCATCATCAAGAAACCAGCAATTAAATTCTGATTGCAAAGATGAAATTATGGGTTGCAGAACAAGGCAAAATAAAGCCGGATCAAGAAGATCCCCTTGTTGTGCACGTCTTTGGGACATAATTGTATCAGCAATACTACTTCGGGCGCTTTTAGGGATCTGCTTTAAAGTTCGTATATTCTGTTAGAAACTAGACAGCATTTTTGTTGCACACACAGGATCAATTTGATTACTTGGCAAACCAGACATATTTGCGAAAAAATCATGATCTTTTTGCGAAAAAATATGTTGAGAAAAAGAACTTTTTATATGTTTACGAGTAACTATGTCATTTGAAATACCCGAATTTTTGTGAGTCGAGGGCCATCTCAACAAGATCTCTACTTGTGACTCTCCAACTTTCAAACTTCGTTTTCAAACAAAAAATTTTAGGAAATTTTTGAGGTAGATAATCATCATAAGCAGCATTATCTAGAAAAAGACTTGACAGTGACATTTCATTATTTTTTTTAAATTGCATTGTTTTAAATTAGATAAAAATTCACTTGATAAGAGAAGAATCATCTGCAACTTTGAATAAGAAAAATAAATTGAAAACATGTGAATTACGTAAAAGATAAGTTCAAATTATTCTTGGAATTTAACAATTATTTTGTATACACATATTTGTTCTACTGCAATTTTATCCATTATAGCGTAATAGAACTATTGGAGCGTTGTAAATAGCAATACAGCATGATTATGTTAATTAGAGCATAAATTACTTACAATAATATGTGCTATTTCCTATAGAGAAACACGTGCATATATTTTGTAATTATGTAATAAGGAAGACACACATTACCTATACTATTAAGCGAGAAAACAAACATTTTTAGTATTGAAGTGTATCGACATCAAGTCTGATAATCTAGACATGCTACTGTAAACCGAATAATGTCATTATACCGAATAAATCAATATATATTTTTGTAATTAATTACATACTCCATACTTGTGAAATTTTTATATGCTGAATAAATGTACGCATTATGTATTGAAGTTTGGTAATCAATTATGTTTAATAACATAATGAATTAACTTTTATTAATACTCACGCGTAAACATCTCCGTCAAATCAATGTTCCAAACAATATTTGTTCAAAACTTCAATAGAAAATTGATTTGGCTAATTAAAATATTTAACTCCGATTCTTAAAAAAAATTTTAAAAAAGTAGCGATAAGTAATGTTCAAAAATTGCATTAAAGATACACCATGAACCAATTTTATCCAAATTAATTTCTAGTGTAAGTAGCAAATTGACTTATTATCTAACGTTTAAGATAGAAAATCTCAATCTATTTGAAAATACACTCCACTAGACTGACACATTTTTACTAGAACCAAAATAGTTCTGAAAGCTTTACAATTTCAAAATTGTAGTAAGAATGTGCGAGTTCATGTAGAATATTGTACTTTTCAGTAGCGGCTTCAAATGCAAATACAAGTTTTAGTTAAAATCTAAGCAACGTACATGTTTTTTTACTTATTAACTTTATTTATAAAAATGTTCGCGTGAAAAAATAAACAAAATCAATAGTTTTAAGTAAAACTATATTAAATTATATTTGTTAAATACAACAAAGTATTATGAAAATGTATAATGTTTAATGCACATTCTACCAGAACTCACATTTATCTTTCGGATTCATCGTCGAGTCCAATGGACAATGAAAATCTCTTGCAAATTCTTTGCTATTCTTTAAAGCTCCTAAAACTCGAAACCTTTTAAGTGATTGATAACTGTATGTTACCGCTTTATCAATAGCTTCGTGGGATCCCTTTGAACAATATCTTATTGCTGATGATATCCAAAACATCTGTTTAGGAGTGTAATCTAATCTAGGTAATCTACTTTCTTTTCCGTAGATATGTACCCATTTTCTATACGCTTTATAAGCAAGTTGTATTCCAGCAATGTCTGCTATATCCTCGTTCTTAGTATTTGACGAATTTACCTAATAAAATGTAAATAAGTCTAACACACTAACTTACTTACCGAACTAAATTACGTGTTTTTTTATTTCGGGAACGTAGAAGTTTTTATATTGTTGAGCGACGCAGTTTAATTTAGTTTGATAAATTTCTTGGATTTCGGCAGGCAACCAATTGTAATAATCGGATTCCTGCCGGATTGAGGAACCCTCAAATATTGCGTGAAATAATTGGTGGGCAATAAAAGTTCCTAGCCCGCCATAATTTAAATATTTCGGACGATCTTCATTATAAATAATTTGTTGAAGTACTCTATGTGGCACAGCTGAAACGATATTTTATTCTGATGTAAACATACTTTACTTAACACTCACTTATAGAATTGTCACTGGATAAATAATAGACCATACCGTAGGTGGTATACTTCTTGTTAATTTCAAAATTATTAGTGTCTTCATCTTCCGGCTCATGCAACTTTTGAAAATTCAGGTTTACCTTCTTATAGTTGACACTTATTATCGACGCTAACAAATTATCTTCATGTATTTTATACTAAAACAACATTTTGATAATTATTCAAACAATTTGACATAACTTACTCCTTCGTAAAGTTCATTAATTTTATCGGCATCCAACATTTCATCGGGATAAGCAACATAAATTGATATATTTGATATTCGACTTATTGCCGTACGTCGAGTTTCGAAATCCATCCAATCTAGATCGTCGACTTCGTCTTTAAAATCTTCAATAATGTTATCTATCATTTCTATTACATCGTCTTTTGCATCTTTGGACACAAAACGGTTGACATATTCAGCTTGAATTGGTAACGAAAATCTTTAAAGTGGTATCTGTTAAAAAACGTTAACCTAAATGATTAAACTTACATTGATTCAACACTTCCAGAACAAGCTTTAGTTACAGAAGTAGAAAATATTGGAAGAATTATTTGCTTATTTAGAAGTTGATAAAAAGTTTGAGTAATTTCCCCAATATCTTTTGTTAGCATTGCGCTGTGCTCTATAATCATTCTCCAGGCCATATAATTACTGATACACCTACAAAAATATTATTTCAAACGGTTTATTAACAATCACAACCACAACCTTTTGGAAGTTGTACTTAAAACATTGCCAAGGTAAAAAATGTAAGGAATTTCAGTTACTTGAATAAGCGTATCCATGTCAACATTTGGAATTGGATTCAAAATTTGTGAAATATATTCAATCCAAGGAATATCGGGAAATTTCTTTTGAATATCTAACAATGTAAAATAATCTCTTGTAATATCGTCATCCCAAGAACTGTTCGCTACCTACAAATTATGCTAATTGTAAGTGCATTAATGAATTCATCCATTACTAACGGCTAACAGGTTCTTCAAAAAATTGATAACGTCTTTGTAGTCTTCTTCAGCAGTTGTTTGGTTTGCTCCAAAAGCGACGGCAATGTCAACCATGTGATTATAGAAAATTTCAACTTCTTCGTCAGTTTCCATACTTACTACGCTTAAGGGACTTCCAATCTTAAAATAGATAGATATAGATAGATAACGAAAATGCAAACTTAGAACCCAATAAATTGAACCATGCGTTGTAGTTAACCAAATTAACGGTCTAAGACAGTTCGGTGCGGCCGTTTCGGTGCCAACCCAGTTCGGTGCAAATAATTGAAAAATTGAGGAAAACTGCGGTTTCATGTTTTAAAAAACTGATACGTAAAAAAAATTTGTTTTTGTAATTGTTATTATGAGTAAATTTTTTTAAAAGAAAGGAATTGTAATAACTACTTAAGATTAATACCACTTAGTGCGGATAAAACGCCGGATGCTACTCGGACATGAGTTCAGACGCTACTACTCAGACTCCACGGATTGAATCACTTAGATTTTTATATAAATATCTATATAACTTAAGTTTAGATCTTTTTGAGTATTAAATTAAAGCTTCGCACCGAACTGTCCGATCCCGCAACAATTTTAGTACATTTCACAAACTGTTTAATTGATCGATTTTAATAAAGTTTTATACAATGATAATCGACTTTTTATACAAGGTTTATTTATTTTATTTTAGGATTTTTATTTTTTTTTTATGTGTACATATCTTACGTTTATGGTTCAATTTCTTTGACTATGACTATATGCGCTTTACCTGCAAAATATATTTCGAATCTTCTTTATTTTCCCTAACCGCTACTTGAACAAAATATTCGTACGGAAAACCTAATTGTCGTAATTCATACGTCGCTTTTTTCCAATCAAAATTTTCACCGTCCCAATTATCTTCTAATACTGCCCAACCTCCAATGTGGTTCATAGTATCTTTAATAAGTTGCACACCATTTTTTCCTGAATCTTCATTAATGCATGCAGTGTACATTTGCTTAGCCATTACCATCGAAGGTGAGTCATTGTGTAGTACTGGTTCTTGTATTATTACTCTAATTCGACTAAGATAGTTGTCACGCATTATGGATTCCACGTTTACAATCGGTTCCTTTTGGAGTTGAACATTGTTCAAAAACTTACCACATGCAAACTCGTAAAAATCTTCACAAGGATCTACTTCTGTGTCTATATAATTTAATATCTCACTTGCGGCTTTTAAACAGCTTGTAGTTGAGCATGGTGAGACACCTGCAAAAAGTAGAAAATATAAAGAAATTTTAATTTTTATAATAATTATACAAAAGTAAAAAAAATAATGAATTACAGAAGCTATAGACTTAAAAAGCATGCATGGAAAAAATTAGAACGTAGCATTCTATGTGTTGAGCTAGCCAAATAAAATAGAAATTGAAGATATAAATAAATAAAGTTTTGTTTGTTCAAATCTTCTTGTAGGCGGCGGGAAGTGTATTTCCGATTATATTTGATATTCAGAAATCATATTATGGTTTTTCTTTGTGAGTTAGACAGGTATTTAGCCAATAGTTATTGGAACATATAAAATGTGAAAAAATCGTCCAATAATGAATTACTTTACTACCGATTTTATGTACCTCAGAATTTGAGGCAAATGTTTGTTCTTTGACCATTTTTTTGAGGTCTGCAAAGGTACTAGACGCTGGGTGCCAAATTCATATGCTGGATGCGAAAGCAATTCGATCCGTTTTGACATCGTAGTCAACGACTTGTACCAGGGTGCATTGTCCTGTCGAAAGAGTCCGTTTTTTTTTGCAACTGGCGTAGTTTTTTGTAATTTCTTATCTCAAACGTATCAATAATTAATTGTAATATTTGTCTCCCAAGACGATTTTGGCCACTTTTTTTTACATTTTCTAGAACAATTGACGAATGAGAGCGAACAGAGCGTTCAGCACTATCCGCGTTTATTTAACCACGTTTAAACTCAACAAAACAATAACACAGATTAAGCAATTTCCTTGTTCGAACAATATT
This sequence comes from Abscondita cerata, assembly GCA_030710515.1. Classification (NCBI taxonomy): domain Eukaryota; kingdom Metazoa; phylum Arthropoda; class Insecta; order Coleoptera; family Lampyridae; genus Abscondita; species Abscondita cerata. The sequence goes on along the minus strand of JALBCR010003066.1, from coordinate 99,436 downwards.
ATAGCCCATCAAAAAACAATGTTTAATCAACACCCAAAATTTTTTTATACTTGGAAACTATAAATCCATTTACATAATTTAATTTAATTTAATTTACATAAAGCAGGCGATTCGAGATTTTTATTTTTGCTAACAGTTAGTTGGTTCTAATTATTGAAAGATCTACTTATGTAACTGCTGTTACGCATCTGTCGACAAAGTTGCTTAATGCGAATGCATTTACGTACGTGATCGTTAACACGAGTCGACTATATGTGTCGCAAAACTTGTTAGAAGGTTTTTACTCTATTGCAATCTAATGTTCTTGCAAGAGACAAAAATCTAAGGTTCGGTTTTAATTCTATTAAATTTGTGTCATCCGTTCGACGTACTCTGTCATAATAATTATGTATTTTGAAATGTAAAATGTAAAATTTATAATCCTGGGAAACAGTTTACCATTAAAATAATACTTTCAACCATATTGTTTATGATTTCCTTTAATAAAACAATATTGAACCAAGCAGTCAATGGAAGAATTAATGTGGGTTTGAACAAGTGTTTTATAGTATTTTATTTATTTTAGTAGTTTTATGATCTTCCTAAGTGAAAAAACACAAATTTCAAAAATTTTTAAAATATTGTTTACTTATAATAAATTTGCAACGATCAGACAAAAAAGAGTTCTGAAGACAAGTAAGACTTTCATAATTAATCCTGACTGACGATGACAATAAATAACCATTGGAGACACAGCAAAGCAGACCAATTGATGATTAAAACCCCAAACAACAAAAAAGCTTAAAAAGGAAAAATGTAAATGCAGCTAAATACAAACTGAAAACTGAAAAAAAAGAAAAGTATTCTTCTTAAAATGTAAAGATCCTGGATAATCCAGAAACAGAATTTGTTACCCTCTGATGTGCAAGTTAACGGTAAGCCGAATTCTAATTTATTTTTGTTGATGGCAAATAAATCCCAAATAATGGTTTATTAAAGACAAAAGTTAGTCCACCATGCACTTTTTAAAGAGGAAATGACTCTTATCAAATTTTTACTAAAACTCTTATCAAAATTTTTAAAAATAACAATGAGGGAAAATCATGTCCATTAAACATGCAACCACATCGAGCGGGCATTAAAAGTATATGAAGAACTAATTCGATTCATTTTCTGAAAATAGTGCTGCGCCTGTTTTCGACATCACTGAACTCAGACAATACTTATTTACGTGACATGTGCGTAAACAGATTATTTGGGAATGAGTGCCGGTTTGCCAGCACTGTCATTGTCACGAATTCCCGAATATTGTTTACGCACAAGTTGCGTATCCTATTTTTTGCACGATATTTCTCTAAATTTGCACTTTCAAATTTCTGATATTATAACATTCAAACCACAAAATTTAATTAGTGAGCTGTGGTTACAACGCAAATGCACATAATGCATACATTTGTCATCCAGTCTGAGTTAACCTATTTAATTGTGAAACTTTTATTTGAAGATTTGAATTGTTTTTCGGCATTTACAAAGAATAGAAGGTGCGTAAATTGCATTATAAATATCGAAAAATGTAAGTACATCAACAATTTGTGTGTACAACGCACGCTAGTAGTTCTATCTACATAAAAGTGACTAATAATATACAAGCTGTCGTTCGTCATTTCGAATTTTCAATTATCAATTATACAGATCTGAAAGAGTTTTTGCTATATTAGGGATGTAAAGTGATTTCTCGTAATTGAAATTGTGTGCTTATGCAAATATATACCAAAAAAATGACTGGTTCTTTAGTTTTTCATATTGGCACGAAAATTTTTATCACCCTTCACATGTGAGTTACTGTAATATATCGACAATTGCCACAACAAATTAGGAACTAAAATATTGATATCATCTTGAGATATGAACGATAACAATTCAGCATGATTTTATTATTTTTTTTAAATAGATATAACTAAAAAACCAATCATTTTTACAATAATTAGTAGGTTATATTTATTTAAAAATAAGTAATAATCAGTCAACCCAAATAACCATGTTTAGTTTTTTGATTTAATTTAAAAGGTATTGTTTCTAGACGTTTTTAAATCAAAATTATTTCTAATTTTATTTTGTAAAAATTTCCTAAACAAAATTTTGATTCGATAATTAATCGAGCTATGGTGTTTAATTAACGCTCCTTCAAATATATTCTTTAAAGAAAAAAATTAAGTTAGCAACGTAAATTACCTATTTTCTAAAACGTGCTTAGTGTAATGATTCATTCTACAGTCCTTCTATAAGATAACCCCTGCTGAGACTACCTGCTGTTAGAATTGTAAATGATACCCTTAAGCCCGCTTCACAATGTGCAAACTTTTGTTTACAGAAATTGTAGTGTCCAAGTTTTAAATTTCATGAGTGTACATGGGAAGAAATAGGAGGCGATATTAAACGGAAATATGCAAGTAGGCAGAAAAGGGGAATATACTTTTCTAAGTGAAAGAGTACAATCGGTGATTAATTATGTGATTGTAAATGAAAGAAGTAAGGAAGACGTCAAAACTTTGAGAATAGGAAATGAGGAAAAATCAGATCATCAGACAATGGAGGTGAGCATAATAAGATAGTAAGAGGATCACAAAGAAGATAGTACCGAAAAATATAAAGAAAAATTGGAGGAGGAACAAACAACATCCAAAGAGGTCTAAGAGAAAATAAAGAGAATAGTGGAAAATAGAGAGTAGGAAAAAGAAGGTTGTTACAATATTAATTTTTAAATGTAACAATGTTTATGTAAATTCAGTTTTGTCCTATACAGGGTCCGGCACATCGAGCGTGCATTTAAAGTATATGGAGAACTAATTCGATTCATTTCCTGAAACTGAAACTGAACTCAGACAAAATATTTTCGTTTATACAGCACTTCTGGTTGTACCGGAAGTCAACTTTCTTATTTCAAATGAAACATCCTATTTTTTATTTTATTTTTAGATTGTACGTAAAAGTTAAGGTGTACTTTAATTACTATACCATACCCAAAAAATGACTGGTTTTTGAATTGCATTGAAGTTTCCTCTAATAATTATTTTAATTTCTTTTTTTCCTATTTTTTAGTGTCTTCTATTTTTTTCCATATATCGTTATTATTACATATTTGTATCTCCTTCTCCTGTTCTCACTATCATTCTTATAACCCCCTTTTTCTTTTTTTTTTCTCTTACTTATTCCTTTCTTACTCCTGTTAAAACTCCCTTTGCCCTTCTTTTATTATTTTCCTTAATTTATTTTTACAATTAAAGAAAGAAAGCAAACAAGCACTTTTTTCAGTGTTATATGCCATCTTCTTACGTTTACACTATTCCATAAAAACATTGTACTTCTTCTCATATTTCTCTCTTGATTTTGCTGTTTACTAACCAGTTTCTTCCATTTTTAAGTAAAATACACTTAAACACAATCTTTGGCACACAAAGGCTGTCTTTTTTGCAATGTCTGCTATTTGTTTACACAATTCCATAGAAGCTAACTATGGTTACTATTAATCACTAATTTGGCTTCCTTGTTAAACTTACAAATTAATATTATTCCCTTTATCTCTGGATTTTTAAAGACAGTGTATAAAATTTTGTATGCATTTCGAGGATAACTTGCAGTTTGCTGATCCTATCGTCTTTATTATGTATACTCGTAATCCATAAATAACTATTAAACGAATAAACTGTATTTTTTTTCTATTATTGATATTGATATTGTGTTGAAAGATAAATAATTTTAATATACATTTATCAGTTTCATTTTTCATATGGAAATAGTAACGCAAAATACACATCTTTAATTTGCTCTAAAAACTTTCTTATACACTGATTATTATTTTCAAAATTTAATTTCTTTCTCACAATATTATTTTTTTAATTAGGTCAATGTGCTTAAAAGCAGTTATTTCGTATTACCGGTAATTTAATTGTTATGTAAAAACCACGAAGTTTTACCGTTTATGTAACAGAACCTAATTTTTGTTGATTGTAGCAAACTCACAAACGTATTTTCAACACTTGAAAAAAAAAGTACAATAAAAGTAATTTTAAACACACTAATTATAGCTCTAAGCAATATTTAAAAATCTTTGTTATACATTTTTAAATTTGTTCTGCTGAAAGAATTAAAAGTGTCAATTTCACACTCACGCGACTAAAGTAATGCTGGTTAATTGAAGCACTAAATTAAAAATAATAAAAACAGTGTTTTGTTCGAGAGGTCAAACTGTTGTTATGGCTTTAATTGCTTGTTAGTTGTGTGTGAACAATAATTTTTCTCTTGTGTTTGACTGGGTTATTGTTACTGACGTCATTTTAAACAATAATGTATTCTAAATACGTACGAATAAGTTTAGAATTCGTATTATCTCGCAAACAAATTGTTCCAATTACGATGTTCATTGATTTCGGACTCTAATTTATGAGTTCTCTTTTATAGATTTATTTCCGATCTAGACTGAATCTTATGCTTTCTGCTCTTTTTTAATTTGTCGTCACTGTTAGTACTGTTTCTTGTCAGCTGGAGTCGACCATCATGTTCTCATCCTTTCAATAATTTTATGTTAACACAACCTTTTGTATCTAAAGTTCAAGGATTTTCCTAAATCTGAAGTTTCTCATACGCCGGAAATTTTGACAGATGTATATACTTAAAACATTCTTTTCCTTTATGTAAAGCTTAGACAAACTACTTCATCATTCTCAGCTTATATTGTAACGATCACATGTTAAAATTTGTAAAGAATTAACTGTAACAAAATGTTATAAACAAAATTTAAAACAAAATGTATAAACATAAGAGTAATAAGACTTTAAATATACATATTATATCTGTAGGATCAAGGAAATTCAATCAAAAGCATCTGTTAAACATACATTCAATTTTTTTTTATTTTGAGGCTGTTTAAGAAGGTATTTTAAAATTGGAAAAGGAGTAGGGGTATACGCTATTCGTTTTGATTTTATAAGTGAACTTTTTTTTTAATAAATTTGTAACGGTTGCAGTTCACAAATAATAATAGATAAAAATAAAGTGACGGCTCTAGCTATGCAACCCAAAAAAAGGAAAGAACAATATTTGGTTCAAAATAGCGTACTGAATTTGTGGGAGGTCCCGTATTTGTAAGCGTTAGCACAGTAATGTCCGGCTAAGTCGGTGAGATGGGGAAGGTCCTTGGGAGGACTCAAAGAAATAACTGCTGCGTAACGTGGCGCCATCTGCTGAGTAACGGAGAGAAATAAAACCGATCAACAGAAATTCACTAGGTTTTACTTAGAGTCTAACACGCTACAACAATCAAATATCAAAGAGAGACAAAAGACATGAATATAGCACATACAATTTAAAACATTAGGAGTATCTAATGGAAATGATAAAGTCTGTCGCATGAAACTTGCGTGCATTATCAATAACCAATTATTTATAGTCCGCGTTCAAATATGTCGCGATTTAGTTAAGTTTTTCGTTTATTAACCCCAAAATATAAGTAGCGTACCAATTTAAGATTGGTGATTAAGGAATCTTGACGTACACCCGTCAAATACACGCGGTGACTTAAAAACTAATAGTACACTCGTTCTAATACGGAATGTAGCTCCCGCCAATCTGAAAGGCCTTTTGTTTTAGCTTACCTCGCGATACCGACAACGCCCCCAACTTTGAAGGAGTTAGTGATAACAACAACTGAGTGTGGGTGAATGGAGGCTACCCCGAATAACAATTCTCTTAAACGCTAAAGGTATAACCGCTTAATGTCGCGTGTAGTTAAGTTTCAAACCCATGCAAATATGAATTGGTTCCTAAAAACGATAACTTAGCTGTATATTGTTGTACGTAGTTCTGATAAGGAAGGTCCTTGCTAACGACAGCCAGTTGACAGCTACTCGAAGATCCGTATAATTTTGTTTGGAAGAAATAAAAGACCCAGCTCTGGGAGCAGATGATTGCCTTTGTGAATAGCAGGCGCACCGCGTGCGTGACCCCCAACCGCTGAAGGATGTTCGGCCGTATATCCTCAAGGTCAAAGACAGCACGATCGTAGGCTACTTTTTGTGTCACAGAGGGGTTTTTAATAACTTATTTCAGCTCCCCCAGGAATTATCCAGACAGCCAATTATGAGTAGAAAATGAGGTCCAGACACGTGATAAATCATACGTTGTAATTAGCAATTAATACAACCACTAAATTAACCAGAAAAGTAGTAACGAAAACCACTTACGGCGTAAATTGGTCGGATTTATATTTCCACACTAATTTATCGTGTAATTATTAAAGCCACATTAAAATTTTATATGTAGTTTTGAGCGTATAATTTTGTTGGGAAGAAATAGAAGACCCAGCTCTGGGAGCAGATGATTGCCTTTGTAAATAGCAGGCTCACCGCGTGCGTGACACCCAACCGCTGAAGGATGTTCGGCTGTATATCCTCTAGGTTGACGACAGCACGATCGTAGGCAACTTTTTGTGTCACAAAGGGGTTTTTAATAACTTGTTTCAGCTCTCCCAGGAATTATCCAGACAGTCAATTATGAGTAGAAAATGAGGTCCAGACACGTGATAAATCATACGTTGTAATTAGCAATTAATACAACCACTAAATTAACCAGAGAAGTAGCAACGAAAACCACTTACGGCGTAAATTGGTCGGATTTATATTTCCACACTAATTGATCGTGCAATTATTGAAGCCACATTGAAATTTTATATGTAGTTTTGAGCTTCGTCACGCATCGCCAATCGCCCAAAATGAAGAGAAAGTTTTCACGATGCCGGCTCGTCGTTTCGATTAAAACTCTACAAATTCTGATCCACCAATAGAAAAATTCGTTTCAATGCGCGGTAAATTTGATTCTTGTCGTAACGCGCAACTTGAATATTTTGGACCGTAACAAATTCTTGATATTTGTAGGAGCAAAATTTTATTTTATATACACTTAATTAAAAATAAGAAAATGGCAAACTGCTCAACGTCCGTGATTTGTAAATTGAAGAGATCCACGCAAAGAAATAAAAATTCGGAATCCTAGAGTTATTAAAAAATTCATGATAATATCAATAAATAAAATAGTTGATCGCATCGTCATCGTTTTATTACTAGTTGTTAATACAATTTTTCGGCTTTAAATAAAAATTGCTACAAAAGCAACTTTAAATAATGAATTAATACCGGACTTCACCAACACGACTTAAACTTAAGAAGAATACGTACTAAGGTAGTAATCACACTTTTGAGAATTATGTAGTAGAAAAGAGACTGAAAATAATAATATATCTGTCCGTACTTTCAATGCAACGTATGTCGGTTCAATACTGCTTTTAAGTCATTTGCGAACTCTTGTGATCACTACTATAGCAGTGGGCCATCACTAAATCATGCAATATAAGAAGCATTTTAATGCGTCTTAAGGTACCTAAAAAATTGGTTCAAATTTTCAAGTTATTAGGAATGTTTTGATTTAAATTGGTAGATATTAAAGGGACTTTTTCTTTGTTGTAGTAGAATTTTGATTTTGTATTTATTTCTATTAAAATTATAGGGTTAAATATGCTATAAAATGTACAAATTCAACATAAAAAACACAAAAAGTAAGCATTTTGAAAAAAAAGTAATACTACAGCGACAAAGCTCCAAGTTTTGTTTTTCATAAAACATTAAGTTTTGCTTCAAACATTTAAAATTCAAAGTTGTTTTAATGGTTTAATGATGGCGCATTGCTGGTACGTATTCCTCTTAAGGCAAACAATCGTTGCTATGGTTTTAACAAAGTTTTTAATCCATCAGAAGAACTAAAAGGATAATGTCTGCAAGGAACAGAAAATTAAATAAATATTTTCATCAAATAAATGAATTAGATATATTAATAATAATCAAGCCAGAGATTTTTATGCAAATGCATATTTTTTAAATAAATATTATTAACCATTAGGTTTATAATCTTCTCAAATCAGAGCAAATTGAGTTTAATTAGGGCAATTAATGTGTGAATATTTTACATATTATGAGGCTCTTGTGCATTTAAAACATTATAAAGGGCATACTTAAGCATATACTCTTCAAAATTTTGTCGTTATTGTCGAAAACATAAATCACTCAAATTCTAAAATACAGTCAAATTCCCTTTCTTGACATTCTAACTTTTTAAATAATGTCGTAAATATGTATTTATATATGAATAGGTTTAAATCTAGTAAATTATTTACAACAACTTTCTAACAAAACGAGTGCATGCAACTATAGACTATACAAACTTTCTTGTCTCTTTGTTATTTGTTCCTTGCTGCAATTACTTTAAGAATGGAACAATAAGTTTTGAGACGCCTAGTGTCGACTCGTGTTAACAATCACGTACGTAAATGCATTCGGCAAAGTTGTTTAAGATTTGAGCTTTGTGAAGCAGTAGGTACGGATTAAATTGCACTACTACTTTTTCAACCAATTTTGAATTCAGTGTAAAAATTATGCGTGATAAAAATTCCGAAAGACAGTTTTGTAGTTTATTTGAGGATAAAACATTTTCCCCAATTTTTTTTTAAACAACGAAGAATTTTTTTTGTAAGGCTGGCAGTAAAGTGGTAACCTTGTAGTACCATTTATGTACTTTTTTGTTAAACTTTCCCAGAAAACTAAGTGATATCATATTGCTGATAAATTTTGGTCTGCTAAAAAATTTCAAATTATTCAACATACAAAGTCCGCCTTGCATCAAGCCAACACTAAAAAAAAGTGCAGGAATTAAGAAAAAATATGTAGATAAAATTTACGTTAAAACAATTACTTCCATTCATGATATAACTGGAAGTAATTGCATATCGCAGTAGTCAAGTCAAAATCTACTATGTGGGATTTTCTTAATTATAGAAAAAAAGAGGGTTTTATGTTATAAAAAGTGCTTCTTGGCAACCTTTTTTTAAAATGTGTGTGTGTATTTGTTGAACAATAATCAATAATTATGACTGCGCGGGGCTATACCCAAGTTCAAAATATATATGTGTTATAAATATTTGATTTTGCTAATAAACTTTGCAACGACTATATATTTTTCTGTAGATGAAACTACTAACACCTGCGGACGGGCCATAGCGAATTTGATTGTTGGAATTTTAAATTGAGAAAAACCATGTACAGGATATTTAATTAACTTAAAAGAACTCGACAAAACTGATGGTATTACAGTTGCTTAATTTGTAAGTGAAAGTCTGTCTTTTTTTCTACCGGAAGCGGTTCACATGCAAACAATAATTTCAATGTTTTCACATGCGGTTCCATATATGTTAAAAGACGGACAAAACTTAAAAATATTCTATCACAAAACCGAGTAGCTGAGAAAATTTGAGATAAATTTTCTTTAGTCATGATTTAACTAATTATGTAAAAAAAAATATTTGTTAAGACACCATTCTCAGTACAGCGGTTCAGAGAAGTGTTGGCTGGCATTGATTTACCACTGATACCACTTATAACGAGATCCCCATCTCGTTTATTTGGTTTGGATGCTGAGGTATACTATGCAATTAATTACAATGGAGTAAAAGACATAATTTTGGACTTGACCCCAGAGTAATTAGTCAAAAAGCTTCCATTGAAGAACAAATACTTGCCACATCAGTTGCAATTTACTAAAGCTAATTATTCTTCTGTTCATACTATCTTATACAATTGCAAGCAGCAGAAGTTCCATTAACAGAATCAATCGAAAATTTAAAAAAAACGCGTGCGTTTTCTCTATTGCAGTAAGTATTTCTATTTTGAAATATTAATTCTGACGTAGATAAAATATTATATGAGATACGTGTGCATTATAAGTAACTGTTACCAGACAAAAAGACAATAGAAGAGAATAGAATCCAAAATTACATTTACATGTTAACTACATTACAATGCTATTGTAATTATTTTTAATAAAAATTATGTAAACTGTTCAAAAAGCGTTGTTTTAATACTGTGCATATTGATAGAAAATTAACCAAGCTGAAATTACATTGGAATGGGGATCTACACTCCGTAGCAAAAGCGACGCGCATTATTTTAACGATAAAATCGGTGAAAATTAGATTAAAATTTGTATTTAAAAACTAAATCATAGTGTTTCAATACGGTTTAATCATTTTTATACATAGTTAATATTAAAAAACTAATCACAAAGTTACGTACGGAACATTATAAAACAAATTGAACTTTAGATTATTATTTATTTTTTTTGATATATTAAGGATTTGTTGCTGCCAATCTAAAACACCACGTTAAATGGGAAGCTTTCCTCTATCAGGTCCTTTTGACCGTTTTTTTTTCTTTTTTTCGACTTTAATGAGGCTTTATTGCGTTGTATGACATACGTTCTTTACTAAATTGAACGTTGGATACAATATTTTTTAAAAATTAAGAAGATACGTACTTTACTAAATTGAACTTTGAATTAATTAAATCCTTATTAAAATCGAAAAAAGCAAAAAACAAAAAGATGAAAAACGAAGTGCGTATTACTCTTTCGGTTGATAATAATAATAGTAATATTAAAAATAATAATAATAATTTTTGTTTTATAATCGTTAAAACTTGCAGCAATATTTAATGCCAATTAGATTACTTTACTAATCAAGCTACTAACTGGTAAACCCAAACATCATCCATTTAGTGAATCTTTAGAATTTCAAGAAACTCCAGATTGTAAAACGATTTTAAAAAGGAGAGCTCATATTAACTAAAAGCAATAATTGCAATAACAAACATGCTGTTGTATTTGGAATAATTACCTTCATCAAACAAATATCTTGAACCAGAACCTCAATATGCATCAAGTTTTCAATTTTTAATAAGAACTATAAGAAATGTTTGCTAAAGCTACGATGATATTACAATTATAAACAGTAACACTAAAAATAGTATGAATTCCAGACGATCTTCAAAATTTAGTTGCATTAAGATAAATAATGGTCAACAGATCAGTTTCATCCATCTAATACAGATTATCCAAATTAAGGTCCACAATTGGTAACTTTGTTACAGTTTGTTGCCGTAGACAAATTTATTATAGAAGTATTTATAATTGTTTCGGCGCCCTTACCCGTAGTCTATGTCAGTGTCAGTGTGGCAGTTACAAAAAAAGTGCTTCTGAGACGAGGGCGACACCCTATAAGTTCTAGTTATTGATCACAAGCAGTAGGGATATACGATACAAAAGAAAAAACTGTAAACGAAAGAAACGTATAATTTACAGAGTAGATAATAACGATATGGTTAACAAATAAGACATGTAAGTAATGTAGGTCAATCACAGATAAATAAACTAGCATCCTGCAGAAATATTGTTCCCCAAGCAAATATAATTCGGCAATGGCCGACTACGTAATCCACGCCTTGACAAAAGATTTACTTGTACTTTGAACGCGAATTTAGTATTAAATGTATTACGATTATTTTCCTAATTATGTCTAAATAACCAACTTAATATTTACTTTAATAAAGTAGTACTGGCACAAACAAACGTGTAATCAATTTGACGACGGATCCCTGGAGCACACAAATTATCACAACCTGCCCTGAATACTAACTAACTAAAATGTTAACGATCAGTTTTGAACATTCGTGCAATTATAATTAGAAGTTTTCAATAGCAGTCGCAGTCGCGTGTAAAGGAATAACTCAAAAGTAGAATTACTTATCTGTCGAGTCAGGTTACGTGTTGTTGGGGTTTGTCATATCGTTTAGGCAAATTTCAAATTGTTAAACGTCGACGAGTAAAAAGGAAGAAAAATGAAAAAGGCTGATATCCAAAGGTGATAAACTGATATCAAGATCAAAGGTTGACCTGCTTATCAATAATTAAAAGCAGCTCCTGTGTAGTATTTGTCTAATTACGACAATTTTAACCTCATGGGTAATGAAATCCAAAGGGAATCGCCAGTACGATGAATAATTGAAGTAAATTTTGTTCATGGGCTAATTTCGCTTCCAAGTAGTAGGTTTAATTTGCCCACACGGCACTTGATTTGATAAAAAAACTTCTAAGCTTACGGCATTCGACAGTCTGCAAACGTCACGGTAAAACTTGACACTTCTACAGGTAATTAAACAATTCGAAGATTCTGTTTAATAAAAAAAAAATTTACCTTTTACCGCAAACGTGCAAGTACCGAAATGAATCAACCAAAAACCCAATAAAACCATTATACAACTTAGTTTTTCACGCTGCTTGTTGATCTAACCATCAACTAATTTCGTAAAGTTGCTCATACGCCAGGCAAAGAACGCAGCAAAAACAAATTTTTTAGACAAAACTTACAAAGGATTAAAGATGCAAAATTAGCAAGTTTGGACATAAAATACATTTTTGACATAGAAATTTATGTATATTCTATTTTTGCTGTTAAAACATTAAATTTTAAATAAGAAAGCTTGCATTAATTTTTTTTGTATAAAAATTAATGAGGTCAAGAAGTACCGTCACTAACAGTGATGATTTTTTTTATTGTACATTCCAGAATTTGAGAAATTGAGTTTATCAGTGCATAAAATATAACGAAAGTTATTTAGATTTTGTCGATTAAAGTTAATGAAGCAATTGCTAAATACAATTCTTCTTCCTCTATACCTCACCAAAAGCGCTTGCACTCATAAGAAATAAATTTGTATTTTTTAAGAATTATATAGCCTATATCGTTTGTAAGCTTAATGCAATCGCTAACAAATGATAGTACAATATACAGGGTGGTTCATTTAAAAATTTTGAGAAATTCTCTAATTAGAGTTTTGCTTCTCCCTTTATTATAAAACATACGAGATACCAATCTTACCTATTTTCTAAAAACCTAAAACCCCACAATATTACTTAAAATATTTACAAATTACTAGATTTAGTGAAAGGAGGGATGACAGTTTAGGGATAATTTTTGTAAACTATTGGCTATATTTTACAAAATACTTTGTATAAACTAGTAAGACCATATACTTTTAAAAGTTCTTAAACTTGGGAATTCAAATTTGTAATACAATACAGGGTGTACCGTATAAAAAAATGTAAGTTAACAGAGCCACACATTTCTCTTTTTCTTTTTTTTTAAATTGAATTCATTATACATATGCGCGCCAATGATCTGATAAGCATAAAATTCTTATATCAAAAAATGCGCAATAACTACCTCTTAAAACCCATCAATATTTATTTAGATATTTCGACCGGGTTCAGAACAATAAATAAATCGTCAGTTTTTAAGAAAAACTTTAACATCTCGTATCTCTGCAGGATAACCCCCTAAACTTTGTCGCACTTATATACTAACAAACTGTATAAATGGGATAATATTCTCTACAACAAAAAAATATAGGAACGTTCTAGAGTAACAGCAGTACAAATTATGCACTATAATGAGGTAAATACGTGATAGGATAAATTTTCTTGCCAACATCAACAATTGGACTATGTTTATATGAGACGTAACATATAAAACTGGCCTAATTGGAATAATTTTGAATAAATCCTAAATTTAATTTTTTTTAGAACAATCTACATAACAATTTTCAAAAACAGGGAGAACAACAAATGTCTGTCCGTGTGGCTTTATAAAAATTTCATTAGTCGAAATGAGTCGCTTGTTATAATGGATCTTGACACACAAAGTTGTCGTTAATTCAGATGGCATACGCAATGGTTTGGGGGTATTTTTGAGTTTTGAGTATGTTGATTACATTGCTTTTTTAAAATAAGTACTTTTGTTTATTTATTACTATACCAGAGTTTTTATACATTAATGAATTTATTTAACACACTGTGCATTTGAAGCCATTTTTTTAAAGATTTCGAAATTACATCATGAGAAGTAAGCAGTCAAACAACGGCTAATTTCCTGATTTTAGTAAAATCCAAAACATAAAATCTGTTCTATTTCATTTTCTTAGAAAAACCATAATTTCCTTATGCTTATTAGATTTTCACCGTATTCTCTAATTAAATTAGTATTTGAGTTTGGATGTTTGAAGATAATTTGCAATCTTTAAGAACGCACTAGAAATACTAAGACTAGACGTTCTCATAGTAACATAAATTTTTAATTATTAATAGATGCATTTAGATTGTGAAATAAATTTAAAATGTTTTCACAAGATACGTAGAAGTAAAATAACGCTCTCAGTAATCAAATTAACTTTCTTTCTTGCTTTACTTCCTATTGTGAACTATTATATAGTTTTTCTTAGTATTAATGATTTCATTTTAATACTTACTTTTTGCAAATTTTACCAATCCTATTATTAAGCAAACACTTGATAGACCTGCCAACACTAATAGTAACACTAAGCAAATTTCTGTCTTGGTTCTACGTCTGCACCACGACTTTTTGATATGTTCTTCACTATAAAAATAATTATTTTTATTTATCTTAAATAAACTCTTACCAAATAATACTTATAATTCTGCATTGTGTTCATATATGCATTAACTAAAATATGGGCGATAATAAATGTTGATTTATTGTAGGCGATCAACATACGACATGCAAATTAAAGATAAAATAGAAGCTTTTAAGCGCCTACGTTATGAACACATCCAAATTAACAATATATTAATCCTCATTCAAATAATATTAAGGTTGTTTATAAATATTTGCTTTAACTATTAGTATCAATTATATAAGTAAAGTTTGATTGCAGAAAATAACTTTTTAGTTAATTTATTTGTGTTGTACTCAATCATTAAATTATAAACTTTTGTACACTCCAGGATCTAAAGCAGAATCTTAAATCCCCTCTTTTGCTTATTAATGTACAATTTTAAATATTAAGAGAATTATAATAGCTATACAAATCCCAAGTGATATAAAATATATTATCTACAATCAAATTTTAAAACTTTTACTCTCACTTATGAAGCGTATTAACCAGCACTTAATCAACTAATAGAAAAATGTTAATTTATTCCACTTGTAAGATTATTGCAAAACATTCAAAATTTATTCATCAATTACTTAATAACATTTAAAGTAACACACAGGTTCCCATTAGTTACATTTATTTTCTTGTCATTGATAGGCATTTCTTTTTCAATAGTAGAAATCGTAAAACCTGAAACAGTTTCCGATGAATTTACAGAAACTGCGAATCAGCCTTCTTGCCTGTAATTAGAAAATACTCTTACAGTAGTACCGTAAATGGAGATATTGATTTTAATTATTGATTAAGTTAGATAACATTCGATAATCAATACTGTGGTCAATTTCGTATCCAACGCGGCTAACAAACTTCATCAGAGGCGTCGTAAGTTGAGAAAACTAATGGTACATCAAATGGAATTAATTTTATACTAAATTTTCAAAAAGTAAACGCTATTTGTTTGTTTGATAAGTAAGTTGACGAACAACATTCGTCCATAAGCGCTTGCAGGTAAAAGCAATAATTACAACAGTTGAATAGTAACTATATTTTAATAATGCGATTGTTGTACTAAGTAACACAAACATATAAACGAATAATTATCACATTACTGAAACACGTATATAGGGAACAAATTTTAAAAATACGTAGCGCTAAGAGTCGTTTCCGCATTTAAAACTATAAAGTAACCGAACCAACATTTGTTTTGTGTATGATGAATATTGACAGGATATAACCACCATTATCTCTTGCACTCAACTACTACTTGACCAAAAACCCATCTGTTCAGAAACAAAGTCCAGAAATTTGATGTAAAAATTAGTATACTTTTACATAACAAGCTCGTGGCAATTTCGTGTTCCACTTACGTGTAAAAAAAAGAACCGTTTGTATTATTATTCAATTCCGGCGTGGTTTCAGCCTAACTGCCAGTTAAAATAACAGAGAAATCAACGACATCCCCATAAGACAAGTGAATTGTAAGCAAAATAATCTTACTTTGCACAAACAAATTTTTGAGACAAAAATAAGACTTTTTTTTCCTATAAACATGTGTCCTAAAATACACCCTATTTGAACTACATCAATCTTATATGCGAAGAAGAATGGAGGACTATGCTGTAGGTAGCGTAGGACATTTCCGGCACCTGTTATAAAGACATCAGTTTTTTTGTTTTTAAAACGAATTTTCTTAATCAATAATCAAATAAAAAAAAATTTAAATCAATTTAGTTTCACAATAACCCTTGTTCTTCTAACAACGATTATCTCGAAAACGGTTAATTGTATCAAAAAAACGTTGAAAACGGAAATCTTAGATTTTTGAATGCCCAAACAGATGAAATACTCATTTCTTTAATTTTATAAACCAAAACATAAAATGTTTTTTCTTAAATAAACCTACCCCTACCTCCACTCTTCTTCGCCCCTTTAAATGTATTGTTATGTTATTTTAGAGATAAGAAACGGTAGAAGTTTAAAGCCGCAATGGATTGCAAATTTTAAAGAAATTTAATAAATAATGGCAGTCAGAATTTAAAAAAATCGATTGTTTAAAAGTAAATTAAGGTGTTGCATGCTTTGAATAATAGAAGCAATGTACACATACGGTATTTGGTGCCATTCCTCCAGAAGCGCCACTTTTAGGTTATTCAACGTCTTTGGTCGGGGTTGTCGACGTCTGACTCTTTGACCAAGAAAATTCCACACGTATTCTATGGAGTTCAAGTCCGGATTAATGAATGATATTGAAGTGGGTCGCTTTTTTTACATGTCGCGCTTTAAAACTCAACACCTCCTCTAATAACAGAGATAGGAAAGTAAGCAAAAAGAAAGAAAATGTTAAAGATAGATAGGGTTATAATTATCCCTTACTTCTAATTAGCTGCTACTACTGATATACTTCACATGGGCATTCCGAATTTTGAAAAAGCATAGATTCATTGTAATACCTTGTATTTAATAAAAATTGAACTTTATTTAAAAATCAGTTACACAATAACATTCCTAATAGATTAAACTACAATTTAAAAAAAATCATCCAAATTGATTCAACGGTTTAGAAGATAATTAGCATCAAAGATAAGGATCTACCTTAGGTGTCCGACAGTGTACAATAAATAACCATAAAACATTTTTCTATAACAACATAGGTAATAAACACTAGGTATTTAATTTGATGATGTGTTAATACTTTTTATTATACAACTGTATGGTTAAAAATTATAGTTTTTTCTAACATGAATTTATTTTTGTTTTAATTTATTTTTTCTAAGTACCTAGCAAGAACTGGAACGCATAAACAATATATAAAACATGCAACTAAAGTGCGCTATTGCCTCGGGCGATTAATAAAGACCTTTTTACTTTCTTGTTACAAAATATACTATTATTACACAAGTTGAGGTAAACACGTTCTAAGTTCAAACACGTATAATAGGAGTAATATTTGTTATAATTCTATAAGAACTGTTAATTTACTGTAGTGGTCTAACTCTTTGTTGCTACATCTAGTGTCGTCTCGTATTATCGTACAATCTCTTGCAAATTTACAGCAGACTTGCCAACACTTAGTTGGTTATAACAATCGAAGGATAGATTTCTGTAATTGCTTAAAAATATTGTATTATCGTAACTTTTTATTATTATTTACTAGCATTACCCGTGGGCTACGCTCTACATAATCGAAGTTTGATTTCCATTCATTTCGACTTAACACTTATTTACATGCACCCTCTAGTGGCAAGCTACAATAAAGCAAATCACTTGAAAATATTCTACGTAATAGAACATCAATGTGTATCAATTTTTACTACGATCAGTTATATGGTACAATAGTTAACCTCTACCAGCGCCCTCTAATGGCAATCTACAACAAAGCGAATAACACAAATAGTAGATTCTGTAACAAAGTTAGAATGAAAATTTGATACGAACATTCCGAAGGCAAGCGTTACCGAGTAACAGACCGTGTTTTCTCCACGATCATATCTAATTCGCTCAATTTTATTCATTTTATAAAATTAATACTAGCCTCAAAACATGTAATACGTTGCATTTACATTTGACACTGACAGTCTAATTGTTTCGTTGAGCATAATTACAGAATATCAATTCTGTTACTAGTTACTGAATGAAAATACAAGCAAAACCAATAAGCAGCAAGTGTTTTAGAATAAATATTCTATATCAAGGGTGAGAATTTTTTTTCTATTATTAAAAATGATTTCAGAATTACTATATCCTACTAAAGTTTGTGGAGAAAATATTTTATGTGCTTGAATATGGATCAGTACCAATTTTCATAATGATTGGTTAAACGGTATAAAAGTTGAGGTGGTGCAGCAACCTCTGGTAGCAAGCTAGAAATAGCATAAAAATTTTCTCTATGAAAAGGTACGTATACATACTAAATTTCATGACGATGATACTATTGGTGTAGAAGTCTATTAACTTCAAACAAACAGGCAAACAAACATCCATTTTATGTATAGATTTTGTTAAATAATAGTAATGGATTTGTTCTACAAAATAAGTATATTGCATTTAAATAATGCATAAGCATTTGACTATTTTGTTGACTTACTATTATTCAGGTTTGTACCTTCTAATAGTTGAGTTGCTTATGTTTATTATCCGTTGTTTGCTTTAGATTGGTCCTCTTCATTATATATGCATGTTTTCACAAATGGATAGGACAAGAGATACAGAATTGTTTGTTTTCATTAAAGTAATACGTAAAGCATTAATCAATTGTTTAATATTAAATACTTAAGGTAATCTGGGTAACGAGTTATTTAAATAATCTTATTTAAAATGTATTACCAAAACAGGTATAATACTTAATGTTTTATCTGTTTCTAATCTTTATTAGAATTATGTTCAATAATTGATTTGTTGATATCTAGGGTATGTAAAAAAAATAGAGAATACCAACTTTAAATATTTTGTGTACAAATTAAGTCTATAAGACTGTGATGCAAATAAAAAGTTAATAAACTATACATACACTGCTTATAAAACTATTTCTGGAAAGTATAAAACCTCCAAAGATCATGTTTTGATGTCAATTTCAATTAAGTATATTTATTGTATTGCATATGAAATAAAATTGAAAAGATGTAAAATTCCACAATTAAGGATTAATAAGGTTAGTAGATTATATCCGCTGAATGATGTAGTTTAGAAATGTGTAATTAAAAAAATACTCCCTTAAAACCATAGATACTAAAAGAACGATTTTTTAAAATAAAAGTTATTTAATAACTTCACTTCTTTCTGCACTCGTATTAGGAAGTAAATCAGTAATTTTTTCAGTAATTCATGACTTAATTTTAAAGTAAAAATTTTTTATAAAAATCCAGGCAGATATTTTCTCAAACAAAACGATGAATACTTTGCGAGAGTGTTTTGATAAAAACTTCTCCTATTTGTAAAATCTAATTTTAAACGCTAACTCATTTACATTTACTGAAACGAAACTTTCGTGTATTAAATTAATGTTTCCTTTTGAATTATATATATAAGTATCGTTTAACATTTTGACTTGAAAATACTCGAGGGATAAAAACATTTAATATAATAATTGTAATGGCGTAATATTTGTAACTATTCCTACTACTACATTTTCAAACTAACTTGTTAATAGTATTGAGGATTAAAACTATTTTTAAAGATAATCTAAAACATTTATACAAACATCTGATGAACATCTGAGCTACGGGACAAATTGCATTAGATCGGCGACAAATAACTACATAAGAGATAGATCTTCGACAAATTAAAAAATCTTATTTTTTTTAACTATATGTGTCGAATTGTTCCTTATTACACTGAATCATTTGTCTTTTTTTTTGATATATTAATTTACCACGTTGAGGGGGCCGTCTATTTCGGCTTGAATAAACGTGACGCGTTTTGCACGTTCGAGTACGCTGTCTACCAATCAACCCCATCCATTTTTACCCTCACCGTTTATGCTTAGCAAGTAGAGGTTTGGGATGGCAGTTAGAGGGACTAGTTTTGCTGCGGTGCTTATTTCCGTTTTTTTTTAAATTAATATCCGTTGCTGTTTGAGTAGAAATAAAGAGTTCAAGTTTAATTTGTTTGTTTGCTTCTTGCAACGTTTTGATGCCATGGAGTACCGTATCTTTACTACCGCTGCCCGAATAAGAGGAACGACTATCTACAAAGAGTAAACTGCTATAAAATCTAGCGCCCGAGATCCGTTTGCACAGTTTTTATTTACAGATAGCCGCCACACCAGGAAGCTGCACTCAGGAGTTGGTTTGTAGAGTCCATATCTTCTCCCGTTTGATCCTCAAAGCAATAGGTTGCATTTTGAAGAAGCAACAATAAAAACAACTTTGTTTTACTAATAAATCAATATATAATAGCTATTCATGCACCAAATGCGTTACTATAATGATTACGCCTGGAGAACCATGAATACAGCTCGAGAGCTTTAGCCCGAGAGATGGATATGGTTCGATAGGCGTAACCATTTAGTAACACCGTGGTG
The DNA here is from genome assembly GCA_030710515.1 of Abscondita cerata. Lineage (NCBI taxonomy): Eukaryota > Metazoa > Arthropoda > Insecta > Coleoptera > Lampyridae > Abscondita > Abscondita cerata. The sequence continues at coordinate 79,054 of JALBCR010003066.1, read as the reverse complement.
CATACAAGATTTTATTTTTCACTTTGTATTCTTAAAACAAATAGGATTGGCATCTTTGGGCGCATCGCTTACCTACGCAAATACCTATAATATCTGGTAGCTATGAAACAAAAACAAATTATTAATTAATTGTCAAATTTGACATTGAATTGCCCTACCAGAATGTGTATAAGAAAATGCTGAAAAGCGACGGAAAGTTTGCTGCCCGTTAAATCGAAAGCAAAATATGAAAAAGAATACTTAATTCATTGCATGTATTGCATATTGTATTTTATAAAATAAATTTGATTATTTAATAGATCATCAGTTAAGATCAAACAATTTTTTGAGGGCGGACGTAATGAATTTATTACGCTCTCTTATTACGCCCCGGTTGTTATGGAAATGTTTATATATCTCGTATCCTAGGAGTTATCATTCAATTATAGTAAAGTGAAATATAAACATATTTAATGTATTAATAGTGGTATCATTTTTTTACAATTTTGTTTAATTATACCATTTTCCGTTAAGAATTATGCGTTTTTTCTGGTTTTTATGTCTTTGTTATAATTGCCAGGAAATTAAAACAGCCCTCAAACCCTTTGTTATAGTAGAAAGTTTTGATAAACCAAAAATACACCTAGTTTTACAGCTTTGGCGACGTTTTGCGCTCTATATTGCGGGTGCTTCCTGAAGCCAGTGCCAGATCAGATTGTAATTATTGTTACATACGTTAGTATATTATTTTTAGAGATGACGTGTTAAGCACAACTTTATCTTTAGCTTTTTGGTAAATAATAAAATATTTTATTAATAATTATAGTTAAAAACATTTATATTTGCAGGTAGAATAAAAATCTTTACAAAATGATTCTTTCATCTTTACAAAAACCTAAACAGAAAACCCTAGACAAACTATGGGAAACTTTTAAATACGTAGTTAAAGAGTCCGTGAAACATATATGTGGAATATTAAAAGTTTATTTATTCGTATAGTACATTTAAAATATTGTATTGTGATGTAAGTGTTAGGTATGGTGCCCCAGAAAATCAGTATAAACCTGTATAGTGTGGTGACGAAACCGTGTGCAATAGTGGATTGGTTTGTCTTGGGAAAACATTTGCTTCAAGGTTTAGGAAAACCACTAAAACCTAAACATATCAACCCTTACCCACCTTAGTATTCATATGTAATAATATTAATTAAATGTGTAAACAGTATAGAAGGGGATATAATGGACCGGTCTAAGCGCCAGTCACGACAATGATGAAAAAATAATAGGTTAAAGAAATAGCAAAACAAAATAATGGAAAAACAGATAATCAGGACAAGAATACAAAATATTGCTGAACTTCAGATGTCCTTCAGATTCACAAACCATAATATAGCTTCATCCGTTAAATTATGAATGTTTGGGAACCCTCCTTTAAACTTCGTTAATTGACATTCCTCTACAATATGTGTAACGGTTTCCGGTTCGTTTCCACAGCCACAATTTGGATTAGAAATCGTACCCCATTTAAACAACATAGAGTTGCATTTTGAATGTCCTGTTCTTATGCGTTTAACTTTTGACCAAATTTATCTGTTTTGATCAAAGCCCGGGACTTCTATTGTTGGATCATCACTAAGATATTTATTAAAAACATCAATTCCAGACCATAATTTTTTCCACTCTTCAACTTCAGAAAAATCCGTAGTTAAGTAGTTTTCCAACCACATAGGATTTTACATTTTAAAATATTAATTTAAAGGTAAAGAAGATGGTAGACTAAAGAAATCCAGATAGAGGTCAAATTAAAAAAAAAACTATGGAAAACTAGTTACAAAATGGAACAAAAAGAGCATATGACATCTATAAAACACACAGAATATTAGTAAAATAAACTGTAAAGTCAAACAAGAAAATTGGAATGATTGGGGAGAAAAAACTAGAACAAAACAACAAAAGAGACTAAAAAGTATTTTATAAAATACTTAAGAATATTAGAACAATGGTGAAATTTTGAGGTAAGAAAACAAAGTAATGAACATTCAAGATCTACTAAATGCAAGTGAACACAGTGAAACCGAAAAATGTATAGATAAATCCAAGAAAAACAATTACACAACATAGAAGTAATAAAGAAAGAAAGTAAAGAAAAAACAATAAAAAACTGAAATACGAAAGAGCTCCAGGAATCGACTAAATAACAACAGAAATGGTAACAAAACATGAAAAAACTGGAAAAACATTGTTACAAAATTTTTTTAAAAAAGCTTGAGAAGCAAAAAAATTCAGAAGAACGGGAATTAGATTTAATCCTACCTATATCTAAAGGTGGATGTGATTTACTCAGAGAAATCACTCTACTAAGTATAATAAGAAAAATTTATAAACAAATAATAGAAACAAAATTAAAAACATAAGTAGAATTATACAATTAGTACCATTACAAAGCGGTTTCAGAAAAGGCAAAAGTGTGTAATATCATATATTTATATGACGGGAAATATTAAGAAAAACTTTAAGCAACCGAAAAACAATAATTACAGCGTTTATAGATTTGCAAAAACCCTTTGATGGGATAATACGTATATATGGAAATGCCTAGAAGAATATAGAATAAATGCCAAAGTAATCAGAGTGACACAAATTCTATACATAAATGCAGACAATTGCAATATTAGAAAAAACTTTTAATCTGAAATATTTAACACAAATGATGGATTAAGCTAAAAAGGCAGTATGATTCCTTTGCTTTGTATTATTTTTATGGATAAAATAATTTAAAAAAATAGTGAAACATGGGTTCTAACAAAAACGGGATAAAGAAAGAATACAGACAGTAGAAATGAAATACCTACAAAAAGTAGAAAGAGTAAAAAGAATCAATAGAATTAGAAACAAAAACATAAGAAAGGATTTAGGGTCAATATTAGAGTATATAGAAGAAAACAACTGGGATGGTGACATCACACCTACCAAAAAGATTTGGAAAGTAAGAACGCCCGAAAGAACACCTATGAAAAAAAAAGCTAAACTTATAACGAAGCAGAAGGAGATGACAGAACGAAATGGACTAATTTTTTAAACAAATAAAAGTGTTGGTTAGTTTTTGTATTTAAAAAAAAGCAGTTATTATATTATAGAACTTTTTGTGAAACAATTTCTGGTTTGGTTAAGAAAGGAACGGACTTACCTACGCATGTATTTTAAATTAATGTCGACAAGCAATAGTTAAGTTAAGTCAGACTTCCTTTCACATATTACAAATCAAACGTAGCCGAAAATTAAACATTTGCTCGCAATTGGTTTCCAATAAACCATCTCCTCTAATAATAGAAATATTCAAATTGTCAACACATTTTTCGGGTATAATTTTAATAGTTAGAGATAAATGAAAGAAGGAACTAATACATTTGTTTTCAATAAAAATGTCCAGGACCACTCAAGCGAAATGTTTGGACCAATACGATTTTCAGTTTAAATTTAGTCTTGATATAGCCCTCTCTTGCTAGGGTGAAATGTCGGCATGTTTATGGAAAACAAATGTCGTCAGCTCTTTCTTTCATTTACCTCCATCTGAAAAGATTATACACATCATCATGTAGTGTTCACTTTAGTAGAAATATGATGAGTAACTATCAGATAAACCTCTCATGTATGCTACATTTCTTCATTCTGTACATTTACAATTTACAATTTCAATACATGTATTGGCTATTTTTAACTATATCTCCAAATATATAGAAAAGCTAATAAAAATAAAAAGATTTAAAACTGTAGTATATACTAAATTAGTTGTATATTGAATAATAGACCCCTTATACAAGGTAATTTATAATAGGTGTACAAAATTTTGATACCGTGTTTGGGATGTCATTTAAGAAAAAATGTTGTATGAAGATAAGACGCATTTTGTTTATTAACTGAACTACATCAGATTTACATTTCTTTTAGAAATCTTATATTAATATGTTATGTCGTTAGTGTGAACGCACACCTACTCGATTCATTTTCAAATCTATACGAAAATCAACCTTTTTCAAATTCGTCTCACATTAGAACGGCTTAAGATATTTTCGTTTCGAAAAAAGTTTCGAGTTTACGAAAGATGTGTCTTTATTTTTCGATTTAGATTTTTTGTACGAGGGCATCTTCGAGGTTAAAAAAAATGTTAAAAATAGTCAAAAACATTTCAAACAAATTGAGCCGTAAGTTGACCACAACTCGCTTATTTACGGACCGATTTTCAAAATTCAAAAAGCATCATACGCGGGTAAAGAAATAAAATTTTTGGCCGTTTCAGTTTTGTTAGACCTCGCGTGTTTTCAAAAGTTATAAGCGAAAAACGTTTCCGACAAAATTTCATTCGAAAACTAAAACGGCCATAATTTCTAAATTATAACAGATAAAAAAATTTATTTAAAAAAACATTCCTTTTATGACTCTATCACATAATGTTTAAAAAAATTTATCATTTTTAAACATTTTTTTTTAAGGAATTTGACATTGTTATACGAATACTGTAATTTTTATAACTCCGGAACCATATTACGTAAAAACACGAATAAAAATCAAAATATTTGTAATTTTGCAAATTTTCGAATGTTTTAACTGTAGAGGATTCAATTTCACCCAAAAATCTTCGTATGCACGAACTTGATGACTCACACACGCGTAACTGCGAGCATTATGCGAACCAAACAGTCAATTTCACCTAAATAAACTTTGTTGTATTACGTTAAAGCGGTCGAGCCAATAAATCCGCTTCTAAATATTTTTTTAATAAATAATTTCTATTCGGACTACATCCATATCTTCTATATTAATATGTTATGTCGTTTGTGCGTCCTCACCTACTCTCGATTCGTTGCGAGCGCACACCCGAATACTCTCGACTCATTTGTACGAATTCACATGGAGTACATACTCTGCATTCATATTGATTACTCAACTGATGAATGTTAATGTAAGTGCTAATTATTGTTCATGACTGTCTGTTTTTTAGAAGCTAATTTATTTTTGTGACTTAACGCATGCGTAGCATGCTGGATTTGTCTAGTAAAGTACAACTTTAAAATTTATTATCCATGGAAACAAAACAACAAAATTTGTGAAACAATTAAGTTGATAGTTGTCAAAATGACTGAGTTTAGTATAGCTGAATATGCAGATATGGTTTATCTGTATGGGTATTGTAATGGTAACGATCTTCAGGCGTCTAGAGAGTATTGTCGAAGATTTCCTAATAGACGTCAACCGAGTGCTATAGTTTTCGGTCGTATTTTCCAACGACTCAAAGAAACTGGTTCCATTGTTGTTCCACGTAATGATCGGGGTAATCTCTCTAGAGAAGATATTGTCAATAACAAAGAAAATGTAATTGATGCAGTGTTGGACAACCTCTCACTGAGCACTAGACCCATCGCAGCGCATTTTCGTTTATCTTACAGCTTTGTACTACGAACACTACATTGTGAATAATTACACATTCAACGTGTCCAGGCGGTATACCCGGAAGATTACGGGCAACGTGTAGAGTTTTGTTGTTACAAAAAATTGCCGAAGATCCAATATTTTTAACTAGAATAGTATGGACAGATGAGACCCAATTTACTAGAGAAGGTATTAATAGCACTCATAACTACAACTATGTGATTTCCAGAATCTAGATCCATGAACAGGGTAAATGCAGAACACTTTTTTGATGAAACGCTTATCGAAAAGATTGAACACAATCTTGTTCTTGTTCGGCAAGAAATGTGATTACAACACGATGGCGCTACATCTCACTACGGTAGATAAGTACGTGAATAATTGAATAAACATTATCCTGAACGATGGATTAGTTGGGGAGATTTTATTGCTTGGCCGCCAAAATCTCCCGACCTAAACCTTTTGAATTTGTTTCTTTGGGACCATTTAAAGCAACTGGTTTATAGTGTCGAAATTAATACTCGTAAACAATTACTTGACCAAATAACAAATGGATTTAACAAAATTCGGCAAGATGGTGCAACAATAGCGCGGGTTTACGACTCAATGGGGCACAGGTGTCATGCTTACATTCGAGCTCAAAGGGGGCATTTTGAACAATTCTTATAGATAATATTTTTCTTTCATAGTCATTTATTTTCTTGTTAACCATTTTTACAGTTGTACTTTTACTTGCTAATGAAATAAAATTAAATCTGATGTAGTTCAATTAAAAAACAAAATACGACTTATCTTCATACAACATTTTTTTCTTAAAATGGCTTCTCAAACACGATGTCAAAATTTTGTACACCCTGTATAACAAATTTAATAAACATTTTTTTCCAATTACATTATTAATTTATTAAATGTAAAAATTTTTTTTGTAAATAGAGTGCGCTGCTAAAATATTATTCAACTTGTTTGGGTTGAATAATAAAATTACCTATTACACCACGCAATTGGAAAAAATGTTTTATTCGTGTCCAAAAGAAAGTAAGTACTACTTTATGCACTAGCGTCACATATCTAACATTTAATTGTAAAGACAAATTGGTTTACACTTTCGCGGCATGATAATGAAGTAGCGTTGTTCTTATTATTATGGTAATGCTTAAACATCTACAAAATTTTAACAGAAAGGAAGGAACGCTCAACCAGATCAATCTGATCCTCAAAAACACCCAAACGGCGCACTTGGCTGGAGATGATGCCGCCTTATTTGAACCGGTATAAATACAAAGTGCAATCGTCAGTCTAATTTAACAATAGAGATGCAACAATCTCTGAAGAAGCAGGTGTTGTCAAAATATTAAGAAGAAATTCCATTCAAAGAGAGCCTTTAGACCCGAATATAACAATGCTTTGGGAATATTCTTTCAAATACATAGAACTAGTATATCTAGAACCCTAATTATAGCCATCATACATGAATAACCTGTCCTGTGAAACACGACCATATTAAAATTAAACTACATAATTAATATTAGGTTATTATTATAATTGAATGACAATATCATGCTAATTGTGGCAAAGTTTTTGAATCACTTACTTTGCTTCCATGTGTTTGCATTTTACATATGTAGGTTTTGCTACGTGTTAGGCGTAAACACAAATTGTGGCATTGCTGCTGTATCTCACGTTTTTTTTTATATAATTAAATAAAATTATCGGCACAAGCTATAAATTCTATTCTGCATCTACAATTTAAATGTTTGTATTAATTTGGGACCTCAAATTAGTTTTTTTTTCTTATTTCTCTCATTTCTCCTGTAACCAACTAAGATTTTATGTTCCTATTGTCTGGATTAAAAGTGTCGTTCAAAAGTAACTTTGTACATTTATTTTTAAATTTATTATTATATCGCGCATATTATATGTATTATAAGTGAGCATAGGTGTTGCTAAAGGTTTTTTAAATATAAAGGTGTAATTGGAACGTTTTCAACAATTCTTAGACAGAACAAACAAAACTTACTGTTTTGGACAGTATGAAATTAATTGCTGTATAAGAAATATGAAAAATTTTATATCCAGTAATTTGGGCTTAAAAAACAATGTAATCAGGAAGTTGCATCAACTTCTTTTACAATTTAAATACATTCAAACAAGAGATTAATTAACAAAAATATTAATAAGGATTTGATGAAAGCATTTAGTAGCTGCGAATTTTTAATTAAGATTTAAAACACGATGTTTAAATTAGATTTAACAGAATAGTTAATTATATGTTTTTAGGAAAGTGTAAAAACTAGGTACATTACTGAACTAATCCGTTCAATGTTATGATAAATCGAAATGGTTTGTGATCACTTACGTGAAAAATCTCTAGCTGATATTTTTCCCAAAATAAACACTTGTAAAACAGCAGCATAAAGCACGCCCCCGACCATTGTATTATTTTTGTTTTTTTATGCTACTCACAACATTGAGCGCGAATAACAACACGTTTAACACAAATTTGCAAAACTTTTCGCATTTATAATGGTACTACCGGTGTTATTAAATTTTCAAAACAAGTTAAAATTTAATTTCATTTCCCGAATTAAGTTATTAAACCATCAATCAAGCAATAAAAATAGTAGTTGTGAAGGACTTTTCAACAGTATTTTAACCTAAAAGAATAACGGTATTCGTTTTGAAAATGCATAATTTCTTTTAAAAGTATTTACGAGAAACAGAGGTGTAAAAAATTGTTTTATGTTTATTCTCTATCTTAGAGCTTATTCTGAAAGCGTTGTTTAATCAGATGCTACTCATTTAATACGTTTAGTAATTACATTACATTAACGCTTCCTGCTTACCTAATTTTCACATAACGTGCATTATGTACGCTTATTGCGTTAAACGTAATAAAGAAGAAGATTCTGTTTTATATTTCACACAAGGAAAAACTTGTTACAGTTTTAAGTTATTTTAGAACCTTTTAATTAGTAAACACAAAACAAGTAATTGCTGGTATAATAAATTTCGCGTTAATTAGCATTAAAAGGTGAAAGATCAAAGTGTATTATTATAGAATGCTGTTTTTTTGAATTAATTGGTTTCAAAGGTTATTTTAAAATTTCATCAGTAAACCACGCTGAAAAATTCAAATTTACTTTTTTTTCGGTAATTTACCCCGAAAACCTCCTAATGTAACGTTTACTACATTCTTTTTATGTTGTCGAAACTACTGCATACTTGCATGTTTTATGTTACAGGAAGTGGTAGTTAATAGGATTCATTAATGTATCTATTGATGTCAGACAATCTCATTTGAGGTATCTTCCTAACTAGGTCAGTAGAATTAAATTCAAATCGGAAATAATTGCTACCAAAGAATTTATTGTTTTAATGGTTTCAATTGTAGTTCAACACGAATCTCTTATGTTTTTCCCCTCGGCGGGGTTGTGCTTAACTGATGGGGGGTTAAAATGTACCCCCAAAGTGGTATTTTTGCGGTTTTATTGGTTATATCTCGTAAAGCACTATCGAAAACATTGTTTTGTTAAAAGTTGTACGGTATCAAATTCTGCATCGAATGAAACTTGACTCATATTTTTGCTCTACCTGTTTCTAAACTTTTGCGAATAAAAGTTAAACAAAAAATAATACCAAAAAAAATAGGTAAGGTAATAACATTAATAATTAGTGTACACAGAGAGCTGTACAATTGGAAAACGGTTATAGTTACTAAGTTGTATTTGGGCTCATTTTAAAGAAAATTTAAGGCTCTACCAATTATATCTTGAGTAGTTTTTTGGTATCTTTCTTCGTATTTGCACAAACACAAAATTAATCTGATAATCGCGTCAATATGGATTACCACAAAAACTGATACAGTAAAAAAGATACTACTGTTACGAGGCTAATTTTAGCCGCTTTTTTTTTTTTCACTATTGTAATGTGTTAGTTCCTAACTTTTTTGAAGGTTGGGGAAACTGCCGTTTCTAAATGTAAATACCTTCTCATGGTTTGGAAGTAAACAACTGTTTACTTTCTCACCCAAGAGGCAGGTTAGAAGTTACGTGTTGCAAACATTATTTTAAAATTAAATTAAATTTTTAAATACAGTTATACGAATACGATTCTTAATATACATACAACTCAACATACAAGGATCGATTTATAATAGTTATAATTTGTATTAAATGCGTTTGGGTTACCAAAGATCGTTTTGTTTTTAATCAGTCATTACAAAATTAACATTCAGAAAGTTTCATAACCTCAACTCCAAAACCCGAGATGTTCTAAAGTTGGACGCCTATCTAAAAAAAGTATGTTTACTTTATGTTCTTATTTATTAAAGAGGTGAATTTGTACATCACTTCAATAATCTTAATGCAACATTGTTTTTTCGGTCTCTGTTAACCTATCAAACATAATCACTAATAGCAAAGCAAAGTTCATGTTTTATTTAGTTATTAGTGCAATAGGTTCAAACACCAACTGCACTTCGCTGAGATGAAATATGTGAGGAGTAACTACTGATTATGAAAATTATGAAATGCTGAGTTATGTGATCGATTTCTATTCAAAATAGTATATTATACACCAAGGTTGTAAAGTTTGTCATTATTGCTTCAGCACCAGTTTATTTCGGAAGGGGCGGTAGCCCCGAGCGAAATAAGGTGCGTAGGCAATAATGGACTTCACAACCATGGTGTATATACTATTTTTCTACTACTAGCCAAATTTAAGCGAAAAATTAAAAATAAACATTTTTCTTGTAAAAATCAAGTAGCACAGGAATGCAAATAAATCAAAAGCATTAAAAGCTACATACGTTGATAAACCAACTGCAACTGATTCACTACACACTTGTGTCGCATATTTCACCTTCATTTTCTGAAAATTATTCAGAGTGATATGTAAATTAGTTGATTTAGGAGCCAATCGCAGCGGTTTAGATTTGTCTGACATGTAGAAATTTTTAGTGTCTTTCCAAGATGCTTTTTTGTTATTAAAGATTATATCGTATTTAATCAAGTTATTTTGCACCAACTTCAATAAATAGGAGACATCGTAGAAATAATAGATTTTCTTATCGTTTACGAGAAGGTTTGGTTTTTCAGGTGATACATATATTCTTTTAATTAGGCTTAGAAAATTTTACTACTGCCCTAACATTCGCACCGCATCGTAATTGTAGCTTTTCTATGCAGTCTAATACTATCGACTTCAATTTGTCACCTTTACATATCGTATTTGTAAAGATGTAGCACAAGGGTTGTTTAACTTTTTATATATAACTCTAACCATGATCACGTAGCAGTTTGAGCTGGCAAAAAATTTAAAACCTACTTTAAAATTAACATTTTGGGGCTCGTAAAATATAATTTTAGTGAAAATTGTTTGTACTCCTCTATTTATCTCCTGCTTCTTAGTGGTTTATTTTTAAGTCCACTTCGGCTGTCACAATTTGTGCTCTGCTTTCGGGAAGTAATCGTTGGGAGATGTTCAATTGAAGTGCTTTCTTTTCACGTTGCAATTTAAGAATGTTCCTCCGTAATTTTCTTTACCTAAGAGTATTTGAGCTGCAAGCTTGAGTAGTTTTGGTATAGCTAGAGATGTTAACGGGCATTTATTGCTTTGCCAATATACCTTGCAATCATTTGAATATTGGGTTTCAGAAATTGACACTTGTAATTTATTTAGGAATGGCAAGTGTTCACCACATACTCGTTAAGTTTTTAGAGTCGAGATTTTTATGCAACAGATCGGACCTTCTAGATTCTGTTAACCATTCAAAACACCTACAATCAAATATTTGTAATTTACTTAAAATTCTTGATGTAACTTAACTCGCCTGGTTAAATCTCCTTTGGGAAACCTGAAAAAACTGATTCTACCATCATATTTAATAAATAAATAAATTCAGGTGATGTATTTGCGGTTATGGGATGGGGGCGCAAATTTTAAACTAATGGCAATTTTTTATTCAAATAATTTTATCGTGTTAGGTAATTTTAAGCAGCAAATAAGTTAAAGATAATCACCTGGATATACAAAATTATGTTTCACTCGTTTTTGTTAAACAACTATTCTTAGATTCTCAAAAAATTGAATTTGTCCATTATTAACCTAGGTCAACAATAGAAAAAATTATTAACCACTAATAGAGAAATTCAACTTCTCAGTTGGCTAGGAGACGCAATAATTGTCTACTTCACAGCTAGTAATAGAAAAAAGGAATTTGCTTGCTTTGGAAGCCTGGTACAAACTCGTGCACTTAAGACAAACTAATTTATGTAAACTAAACTAATTTGAACTATAAGTTTTGCGACACCTAGTGCCGACTCGTGTTAATGATTATGTACGCAAATGGTTCGCAATGTTTGCATCATTGGAAACAGTAAAGTGAACTACATAAACACGTTTTGAACAAGCTCATGAGTTAGAATAAGACAAGGAAGATGTTAATAAGAATTGGTGATTGCATTTATATAGGGACTTACATGCATTGTATGTGTTAATAAACTTTATTAATTGGAAATTGCTATCTTAACACTACATTGTAACTTGACGCAATGGTCATCCGTATATGAGACGGGTTTTATACCACCTCAAACAGAACAAATTTTTAAGTTTCAAGGGAACATGTCAATACGTTCAATGAAGTTAACCAAAAGAAGTTTTCACAACTTGGTTTTTAAAGAAAAAATATTTGAATCCTATTACTTGGTGTGACGCGAAATCAAACTGATCAATAGGTGTTACGTTTGTGATCAGTAAAATTATGGCGAGTGAATTCAAAACCGGAAAATGTGATAAATAAAAAAAAAATTAACCAAGATGTAAAAGTAGAATAACCTAAAATAACATGTAAATTAATATTCACAATTGTTACATTCTTACCTAGTAGCCTTAAACTTATTTCGAAGTTCTTATAAGAGAACTGACTTTTCACAAAGCTAACCAAAACCAACAACAAACATAAGACGAAAGAATAACGGATATTTAAGAACCACAAAGTGCGTCACAATAAACGTCAGTTGTATCTTTAAACACCAATTTATTGTATGCAGTGTTCCCTTCAAAAAATAGATTGTGAATAAAATAGGGGACCCAGACACAATGTCAAATAGACACAACGCCGAATAGACACAACACCAAAACTTGGACACAACGTCGAAACGAATAGTTGGACACATCGCCGAAACTGGACATAACGACAAAATCAGTAATTGGACATATCGTCGAATGTGGACACAACGCCGAAAAGCATAAACTGACGCCACAAGATCGGAAATCGGGTGTCGAAGCCGAAGTTAAAACGACAGCAGCCTATTTTGCAGAAATATTAACGGTTAACAAAGGCTAAAATTTCTAATTGAACACATCGCCGAAACGTGGACACAACGTCGAAAAGCAAAAACTAACGTCAACATAGATCGGAAATAGGACGTCGAATTTGAAATCTGGACATTCCTTTTAAATTGAATATGCGTATATTTCAAATTCTATTGAAAAGTATTTTACAATACAAGAAATATCTTTACTATTTCTTGTAAATTGAAATTAATTACAAAAATTGTCATTGTCAAATTCCATCAACCATAAATTCCAAAATATTGATTAATCATAATTTTAGTGGAATAGTTTTCTTTTTAATATCAAACAATAATGTTTTGAGGAATGTTTAATGGTAGGTACTAGAGTTACCAAAGAAACTTATACTACGTTTTCCAGTAGTGCAAAAAAGGGAAATATTTGGTACGGTAATTGGCGCAAAAAATCATGTAAGTGAATTAAGTTATTTTTGCGCTGACCGGTAGAAATGTTTATTTTATTTCAGTATGTACTGTTACGTTCTCGTTTCTCTTTAATTTTATTTTGTTTTTATAGTCATCGTTCAACTTTAACTGTGTTGCTATAGATTCCATTTTTGCAATAATTGAATCTATAGCAACAAACCATGGTTAAAGTTAAACGATGACTATAAAATGGGCCTAAGCAAATTATAATTAACAGCAATCTTGCTGAATATAGAATCCACACAATATATGTAATAAAATTTAGGAAATCCTTTATTTCATTTTATTATTTAATTCATTTCGGTTTAGGATTTCTTTTATTAGTTCTCTATTTTGTTCTTCAACTTTATAAAAGGTTATCACCATTATTATCATAAACATAATTAGAAGATTGACAATTAAAAAAGTAAAATATACGTCAAACAAACGGATTGACTCCAACAAGTTTATTACATTTTGTTCATTAACTATTATTATCTGCTTTCGACAGTGTATAAACATTTCTTTATAAAATACAAAATTGATTGTGCTCTAAGTGATCAAACACAGTACGCATGCGGATTGGAAAAACGACGTTTTAGAGTACTATTTGAAAGATGTGATTATACACTTTATTTGAATTTGGAAGTTTTCTTTCTTTTGAAAAGGGAGACGTTCTTTAAGTAAGACAATACTCGATTTTCTTTTATTTACGGATAGGACTCAGGTATTAGAAAAAGGGGCAGAAAATATTACATTCGTTGTTGATTTAAGACTACCTCTGACAGTACCCCAATTACACAATTTCTTACTTTTCTTAGAAATCGTAAACACTTCTGATGTAAGTCACTATTTAATATATTATCTAGCGTTTTTTTTGGAAGGAAATACAAAAAATGTATACTGTACTAAAACGATGTACTAAATAAGATTTATTTATACCCCAGTTTTGGTGTTCCTAACTTGAGTCTATTATTAATAAAAAGGCCTACGAAATTTCAAAATCGTAGCATTAAGTTTGATTATCGATTTCTTTCTTACGAAAACTGGTACGAAAAACTTTAAAGACACAAACAAGTTAAATTGGATTGTTATTTATACGTCTATTAAATTTTGTGGCCGTAGTAATAAATAAATTACTTTTTTTTGAAGGCAGATATTAAAAATTTAAAAATAAAAAAGAATGGTTTTCATGAGTTCAACTCATCTTCCAATTTTTGTTAGGGTAAGTTAAAACAATCACTACGGACAATGGCCTTGAAGAAAAATCTCGTAACTCTGTGTTTGATTGACATTATCTCCTCTAAAAACAAATACAAAAAACTGTCAAGATACAAAAAAGTTAGTTCCAGTTATTATCATCACTTTTACCAAATTACGATAATAAAAACTTAAATTTCGTAGAACCTCATTCAGGTCTCCGTAGCGCTTTACCGAAAACAGATACAAAATTTTATCAAGTTATTAAAAAGTTTGTAATTGATGAGTTATTTTTTCGAAATTTTTAATACTGTTATCTCCTAAAATATAACTTTTCAAAGAAAATTTTTTTAAGCACGTTTTTTGACCGCTCGTTCCTACGAAACTAAAAACGATAAAAAAAATTGTTCAAAAACAAAAAAATGTATTGAGATCTATACGACAACCAGTTTTTGTAGCTCTACGAAAATTTTGAATTTGAATTTCGTAGCATCAACTTTAGGTCTACGGTACAACATTGGTAAAATAGACGCGAACATTTTTGCTTAAAAAAATGTAGGTTCTACTTTCGTCTATTTAAATTTCCAAAGTTCATTTTTAACATTTATCGTTTCGTAGTAATTGTTATTACTACAAAACAAAATGGCGACTAAAAATTTTTATGAAAAACTATAAACCTTTATAACGTTTTGAATTATATATTATTATTATATACGATTATTAGTTTAGGAATACATACACTTAAAAGATAATGACAAAATTTCTTTAGAGGTTTATAACTTTTGTGTGACGCAATATTTTAAGAAAACATTAAGAATAAAAAAATTAGTTCTTGTCAAGGTCTACAATTACATGTAAATACTAGGGTGGGTAAGGGTTGGCATCTTTAGGTTTTAGTGGTTTTCCTAAAGCTTGAAGTAAATGCTTTGCCAAGACGAACCAATCCACAATTGCACACGGTTTCGTCACCACACTGTACAGGTTTATACTGATCTTCTGGGGCACCATACATAACACTTACATCACAATACAATATTTAAAATGTACCATACGATTAAATAAATAAATAAATAAATATACCAACAAATAGAAGTTTTAAAACTATTATTTCTATAAAAAAATTGTACTTGAAAAAAAACTGAATTTTAAAACCGTACATCTCTTTTTGTTAAAAAAAAACTATTGTAATCACCAAACGGTATAATCAATCTCCACCATGTTTTTACCAAACTTCTAAATTTTATAATTATATGTCACATCTTATTCGAAATAAGAGTTGAGAACATACGAAAAATGTCAAAAACTTGTGCTAAAACGCAAATAACTCAGGAGTGGGGGGTAACAGAAAATTTATTTTTAAATTAACTGCCAATAATTTTTTGAGTTTTATAGGCATGAAGCTGTGTTATGGCTTATTGATTTGAAAGACATATGAAGTTTATCAATAATTTGTTTTCTGTTTTAATTATCGGTTTTTCCATTATTTTGTTTGCTATTTTTTGTCATTGTCGTGACTGGCCGGTCCAGTATACATTGTCACGCAATAGCCATTCTGTTATGTTTTATGTTCTTATTTACGTTCTATTATGTTTACACACTTAATCAATATTATAACAAATAAATACCGAGGTCGATCAGAGTTGGCACGTTCAGGTTTTGTAAACCTTAAAGCAAATACTTTGCCAAAACAAACCAATCTACAATTACACACGGTTTTGTCAGCACACTGATCTTTTAGGGCACCATGTAGTACACTTACATAACAATAAAATAATTAAAAATAATGTGCCATACAAATTTAAAATCAATCCAAATTTTCCACTGGAGATTTTAATTCTTGTTTCTAAACTATTACTGTAGGTACACATGAGCAAAAAAAGTTTAATGAATTTCTTATTGTAAAATAAATTTTGTTTAGAAGTTTTATTATTATAATTTTTTGTGGATTTGACTATTTTTCAAAGAATCTGGTAGTAGATTTTCATATCATCTTAATACATAAAATACTTAATCTTAAAAACACTACACACATCATTCATAAAGATTGAAAATAGAAGCGGACCTAATACTGATCTCTGGGGAACACCCGAAGGAACCATGTGAGTACTACATCTGTATCCGGCAATCTAAACAAATTGACGACGATGGCTCAAGTATTTAGTAAGAAGCGAAATAGTGTACTTGGGAAATCCAAAAAGTTCAAGTTTAGAGAATATAAACCGATGATCAAGTCTATCAAATGCCCTACTAATGTCAGTATATACGACGTCGACTTAAACCCTACAATCTAGAGATCTTGCTATAAATTCCGTTATAATAGTAAGATTTGTGACCGTTAATCTTCCTTCTACAAAGCCATGCTGTGGGTGCAAAAGCCGATAAAAATCATGATTTTTATATCAAATCGTGAATTACAAACTAGAATATTTCGGCGTTGTGTCCATTTTTGGGCCTTATGTCCAACAAGTGATTTTGGCGTTAAATCCAGTTTCGACGATATGTCTAACTAATCGTTTCGACGTTGTGTCCAAGTTTTGGTGAAGTGTACAATTAGAAAATTTAGCAATTGGGCATCTTTAATATTTCTGCAAAATAGGCTGCCGTCGTTTAACTTCGGCTTCGTCGCCCGATTTCCAATCTTGTGGCTTTAGTTTTTGCTTTTCGACGTTGTATCCACATTTGGCAAAATGTCCAATTACTGATTTCGGCGTTGTGTCCACATTCGACGATATGTCCAACTACTAATTTCGGCATTGTGTCTAGTTTTGGCGATGTGTCCAACTATTCATTTCGACGTTGTTTCCAAGTGTCGGTGTTGTGTCCATTTGGCGTTGTGTCCATTCGGTGTTGTGTCTCTGACCCAATAAAATAGTATACATCTTTAAGTGGGAATTTCATTCTATCCTCGCGTTCTATCCGACCTCTAGGCTTCGCCTGTCGGTCGGATATAATTAGCCCTTGGATTAAATGAAACATTTCTCGCCTCGCCTGTAATATACTATTTAACAACAATTCCAATACAGTTTTTATATTTTTTATAATCCTTATGTAAACACAGAAAATTAATCAGAGTAAATAGCTAACTTGATAACTTTAATAACATAACGGTTCCTATTAAAAAACGATTAAACCTATTGATTTGGTTTTAGTTTCATAATGTACCAAATTTAATGCTTAACTAATTATCTTAAATTTAATTTTTTGGTATATTTTGTTGTTTTTGTGAACCCTAATTTTTTAAACTTTTTTTCCAGGTTACATAATTTCATATGTTTATGTAAAACGATAAAAATACCAAAAAACTAAATTATATATAATTAGTAGGGCATTAAATTTGATTTAAAATTTAGATAAAACCAACTCAATAGCTCAAACCGTTTTCGAACCGTTACAGTTCTTATGAATCATATGGTTTTTTAAAGTTATAAAGTAAGCGTTTTTTCTGTCAGATTTTCTTTGTTTATTCAAAAACTATAAGAAATATTTAAAAATTATATCAAACATGTTTGTAATGCATTTAATATTTTTAAATATGAAACTAAAATTAGCTTCCTAACAAAAACATCTTTTTTACTGTATCAGTTTTTGTAAATTAAAACGGTTACCACATTGCGGTGATTATCATATTAATTCTGAATTTGTACAAAAACGAAGAAAGATACCAAAAAATTAATAAGTAGGGCAGAAAGATTATGAGAACATAAAATATAAACCAATGTTTATATTATTTGCTGTAACTTTTTAGAAAGGACGAGGCATTGGTAAAAATTAAAGTAAGGAAAACCCAACATCTTGGAATGATATTCTCGTGCACAAATTCAACAATCTAGAAAGTTGAAATATACTTACATGATTTACATAACCAACTCTTTTATTTTCGATTAACTTAAATTAATTATTGAGATTACTAAGTATTCGAAATCTACTATCGAAGATAGATTTGTGCCAATTAAAGAACATATCAAAGTCACACGTGCATTTCCAACCTTTCTGTACAATATGAATTTCAAAAAAAAATTTGTTTTTTTCAAAATTTGATTTTGGCATCAGTTTCTGCATTGATTGAAATAAACATTTACGAGTCTTATTTTAGATAATGGTGCAATTTCCAAAACATGGTAAAAATGAATAATTGCCCTAGAAAGCTGAAATTTTGCACACGGACTTTTTAAAATTGCATTTAGAATAACTTTTCTTATAACTTTTTTTGATATTCTGAGAAATAATTCCACTATTGCAATTTTTGTAAAAATTTTAATTTGACAAGTAACGCAAATCACGTGTCTACAATTTTTTCCTAAATTTTTAGTTTAATTAATGCAAAAAACTGTTGCTAAAATCAAATTTAAAAAAACTATTAAAAACAATTTCCTTAAGATGCGACTTTACTGGTCACACTGCATACAGGCTGATCTGCGTGAAGCGTGATGTCAAAGTTTTTTAACTGGCAGATACACCAGAAACTTGAAATTATAAATATTTTCAGACCTTTAACTATACAGGATGTGCCAAAAGTTGCTATCAACTTTCTTATTTTAAATACAAACATTAAGGCTGCGCATAACGTTTCTAGGGATTTGTATAATAGCGGACGTTCCTTAAACTATAATCAAATTCGTATTCAAGTTTCTAAGCTGAACTGAGAAACAACTATTACCTATCAGGTGGCGCAACTACAAATATGGAATAGTTTTCAGTTTTTAATTAAAATGATATTTAAATTACATTTTTTTCGTTTTTTGAACAAATGATGTAATTACAGTAAAACTTGTTAATTAAAATTTCTGTTATTGATAAATTGGTAGTAGTCACAGAAGTTTTATTTCTACCTTTATTTTGGTGTCAGATATAAAAAAAAGTAAAAAATAAAACATTTTTAATAAAAATATCCGCTACTGATACGCTTGTGATTACACAAAATTTGAAATTTTTAAGTAACGGTATTTTTGAATGATTTAAACAAAACTCTTATAACGATGTCTTCTTCAAAGGACTTCGGCTCTCTTAAGAAGCATTTTCGGATTAAGGTAATTTGAGTTAAATCGACATAAAATAATCTCTAGTACCTGGCCGAAGAATTTTTGGACATCCTGTATAACTACAATTTTATAATACTACGATACACAACTACAACAATGAAATAAAAATACTACTGTTAATTGATAATATTTTTCAACCAAAATTACAATTTGGTTACTAGGATCTCTATTCTGTGCGTCGTCATCCCCGTCATCGTTGTCCGTTGCAAGGTTTCCGTTGTGATGGATTAAATTTGACATGTGATTCTTATGTAGTTTTTAACGCTGACTCACTTTTGATATCTCGAACAGTTTTCGAGATATCACATCACTAATTTTAGTTGTGAATCATAAGTATTTTTCGATGCTGATTAAAAAATCATAGCATTTTACAATATCTCAACCAGTTTTCGAGATATTCGAAGCAAACTTACAGCATTTTGGCTGTAAGTTTGGTTATGAGCCGTATATTAGCGGCTTTTGTTTTATTTATTAGTTGGTAAAAAATAATTGGAGCGTTTTGGCAAATAAGGCCAGGAAGGCCCTACAAAAAACCCAGTTCGTCAATTTTTAATAGGAAAAAATACTTAATTTGTATTTTTCAGTAAACAAAGGTAAGGTTCGCTTACATAGTGAACATGAAGTTTTACAGAAAAGGCTGTAGGGGTAGATAATAGACGGGCTCTAGAAGTAATTGAGTGCGCAAAATGTGAGAACCAAATTCCACTGGATTTGACATAAGAAAAGGTCAAAAATTAATAATGCGGGTCCTGTCAGTAAATTTTTTGCTTAATTTTTTTAAATGTTTTTCTCCTTCTACTCTCATGTGTAGAGAAAATGTATTGAGTACATGATATAGAATTATTTTAATGATTATTTCAGTAATTATTTATAGTTTTTTTTTTAGTGGTAAAAGGGACGATGAATTGTCAAATAAAACAAAATTAATAATATATGCAAGGTGTCACAAAATATGTGTTCCAGGTTTAAAGGGGTTATACAGGGTGTTTCATTAATCAGTACAGAAAATGAAACTGGAGATTCCTTGCAAAATTTAAAGGGGGGTTTAACATAAAAAAAATTTCCTTAAAGCCTCCCCTGAAGAGTTACAGCCCCTTAAAGATGTGTAAAAAATTCACATTAATCGATTTTTTTCTGAAATGACTTGAAATAAAAAAAAGAAATCTAAACATTCAAATACTACTACCAAGAAGCCTCCATAATTTCATAATTTTATTCACCCTTGTTCTCTGCAAGGGGTAGAGTCTTACTACCCTTAGAGTTTTTACCAGAACTTTTTAACTAATTTTTTTTTCGAGAATTTTAAAATTCAGATTTTGGAGGGCCAATTCAAAAAAAAAAAAAAAATAAAAAAAAAAAAAAATAAAATAAAAAAAATTAAAAACTTTTTGTCTCTTAAAAAATTTCACGTAAACTCAATACTTTTTTACCAAAAAAATAAATTAAGCGAACTTGCAGAATTTTTAATTAATAAGTTGCGTATGCAAGTTTGACATAAATAACAATGTTATTATTAACTATCATTTTTAATTTAAATTAACAATATTATTTCAGAGAGTGTTCAAAATGGGCACCATTTTCCTTGAATACAGGCTCTTATTCTTTTGAACAAGAGGAACATATGGAACAAGATAATCAAACTAAAGAAACAAAACACGAAAAGGAGGTAGTGATTTACGAAATAGCCAAATGAAAATCGACATCCTGCAAAAAATTACAGAGTGCATTTTTAAAAACGAACACAACCATATAGACATATATACACAGGATAAGCCAAAGGATAGCACTAATGAAACAAAGAGACCGCAAAGAAACACATACGCGATCATAGTGCTCGGAACACATTTTGGACGCTTCGGCATTTCAATATTGTTAGTATACAACCTTGGTATTTTTTTTTATAGACAGAAAAACGTACGTCAATAAATAATACATTTTTCCAATCATAAGAAATTAATTTCATAATTCCATTCAAATCCAGGGCGGAGATAGTATCCCGCCATTTATTCTAAACGCTGCATTATATTATGTGTTTGTAAAGTAATTGTTAGACTTAATTGTGTCACTATTTGTGAATCTACATGTGTTGATATAAATTTGTCTGTTATATTGGTCCAGAGTTTTATTTGGTAGCATCTTGCTCTATGGAACTACGTCCACTAATTATCGAAGAAGTAAATTTACTAATATAGTTTCCTCCGTCATACGTTTAGTTTGACATAATAAATCAAGGTCGAAACACATAGTAGAGCAAAAAACAAGACCTATGAAGAAATAACCAAAAACATCAAACAAACAATAAAAAACGAAGAAGCAGCAAAGAAAATTTGAAAAGCACAAAAGAGGGGAAACTGGTAATCACAATAGAAAAAAACTAAAACTAAAAGACAACTTGGAAGAAATAATTAAAGAAAAGATAGAAGAGGTAACCACTAGAAAAATAGGCGATAAGATTGATACAAGGAACGTAATAATAAGAGGAATGGACGCAACAGTAGAGAAACAAGAAATAGAAGATGCAATATTATAGTACGTATCAAAAAGAACAAAACAGGAAATAAGAATAAGAGAAGTAAGATCAAACAGACAAAACACTAGAGCGGTAACTGTAAAAATGAAAAACAGCACGGCAGAAAATCTGACAACAGCAGGAAGATTGAAAATAGGCCTGGCATGGTGTAGAGCGGAATTTCAACTAGAAATTAAAGATGCAAAAAATGTTGGGGATACTACCACGAAGAAACAAAATGCAAAGGACCCAACCGACAAAAGAACTGCAAGAAATGCGGGGAAAAAGGACATTACTACAAAGAATGCGAAAACGAAGAAAAGTGTCTTACCTGTGGTCAGAAAAGGCACAAAACGGGAAGCGGTAGATGTGAGGACTATAAACAAAAGTTTCGAAATTTTTATACTTGCCAACTGTTATGTTGGCTATAATTATTGAGAGATCGACTACGTAACTGCTTTACATACCTGTCGGCAAAAGTTGCTTACATTTAAGTACGTGAACGGTTTCACGAGTCGACACTAGATGTCGAAAAAGTTATCGTTTAAATATTATGATCCCTCCAGTAGGGCATATAGTTGACAGTGCGCGTTTGTACAATAGTGAACTTACACTCGAGTTCTCTCACTCCTGATGAGTCCCAAAAGGACGAAACAGCTGTCGGGTGATTCTCAGTGTTTGTTTGCTATTGTACAACCACTTGCGTACTTTACTGCAGGCGATTCGAAATTTGTATACTTGCAAACTGTTATGCGCATTACGTATCGGTATCATGGTAATGTTGTTTTGTATATTTTGTTGTACTACTTGTTGGATATTTGGAGATCTTCTATCCTGAGGTAAAGTTTATAACGGTTTCCAAGTGTTAGGTAAACCTTTTCCATCATCTCATTTATTAATGCAACTAGGACGTCTTTCTATCTCGATTTGTTCCCCTAATGAGGCGGTTACATAAATATTTTTCTCTTCCTAGCATTCTTGTATTTTCAAAATCGATTTTATGTCCTGTTTGGTGATGATGTTCAGCTAGAGAATACGTTAAACATCCTTTTCGGACTGCTAGTTTGTGTTCTTCTCTTCTCGCAGAAATACGTCGATTGGTTTGTCCAACGTAAGAGATGTTACATCCTCCGCAAGGAATTTCGTAAATGCCTTGATCTTCTAAAGGAATAATATCTTTTAGGGGAACGGAGGAAAGACTTAACTTTATTAACAGGTACAGAAACTACTCGTATGTTGTGTTTCTGTAGAATGTTACTTACCTTCTTTCTAGTACCTTTGAGGTACGGGATTGATACAGTAAACGTACTCTTATCGTTAACTTCGTCGTCACTTCTTTGTTTCATCCTTTTTATTTTATTTATTAATTACTTGAAAAGCTGCGTGTTAGCGTGGCTAAACGTTGTAATTATTTAATAATTATTACACGTGTTTAAACACCAAAGATTTTTATTAAATATATATATATATATATATATATATATATATATATATATATATATAAATAACCAATATAATAATGGGTCCTATATTCATACATAAACCAAATATGTTACTCATAATTTACATTTTATACAATCACAAAATGAATAACATTAATTGACTGGTGTAGAAATTATAAATAAAAGAGTAAAAAAAATATTTATATAATGGAAAACTTTTTACGAACTTGTAAGTATTGACAAGAAGAGACGAGTAGTTTATTTATTTTGAAAGCTAAAATTTAACATTTTTATTATGGTTAAGATAATTATTACCCATTAAACAATCATAAGTGCAAATTACATTAGTCGCCTTTGTAATTCCTGTGGTTTAGCTAAAAAAACAATTCGTATAAATTATGAGTAACATGTTTTGTATTAAATCGAGATGATTCTTACTATAATTCAATGAAAGTCTGATAAAAGAAACTCAATTAAAAAGGTCCAAAAAACATAACTGAAAATTGATGCCTATTATGATTGTTTTATTTCTGAACCTCAAGAAGGATATATTCTACAGTAAATAATTAATTAATTTTTAATTTTCGTTTTATAACATTTTCATTTCTAAAGTTATCAATATTCTGTTTGCAGTTATGTTGATAATATTTTAGAGTACACGTTTCTAAATTTTCTTTAAAATTGGCTGGCAAGTGAAAAAATTGAAAAAAAAATGAATACAATGAAAATTTGCACGAACACTCTATAACTACAGTTGATTTATGAAACATTTTTAACATAAATTAATAAATAATAAATTAATGTCTAAGTAATAAGCAACTATTAGTGCAACATCGTGGTCGCCTTTATAGGTTCTATTATTTAATTTAACCTACAAAATAAATTAACTTAATGTTTGCCATTTAATTAGTATTTAAAAGAGCTTTGAAACCATTCCTGTGAAATTTCAAAATATTTGAACGATACTAATTTTTTTATTTTTTTGACTTCAATATTCTATAACATTTTTATTTTGAAAGTTATTGAAAACCTGTTCGACAGTTATGTTTAGAATAATTTAAAGTACACGTTTGTAAATTTTTATGAAAATTAGTTACACTTTTATGTCGACAAGAAACGACATTACACATTTTTTGATATTTTGAAAAATGAACTGCACCATTTTTTTTTATTTATATTAAAATCGATAAATAGTTATTTATGTATCAACGCGCTAAAGTTTAATTTTTCATGACAAATGTGTTTGAGTTGCAGAGGAGATAGCCGAGGCAAATAAAACACGTGACTTGCGAGATACAAATTTTTTGTTAACTACTACAAAGACCATTTTTTTTGGAAAAAATGACATATTGCAGTGATTGCATTTTTGTGTTGAATAAAATACTTTTGTATTGAAGTGAGCATGAGACTTTAATTATTGTTATTATTCTTTTAATTGTTATCATTTAAATTACTATATTCCATACGTTTAGATTCTGAATAATAATAATAACGTGGTTTATGATTTAACAACATTTTTAATTTATAAAAAAAATAATCGGACGTATAATTCTTACAAATATGAACATAATCCTAACTAACCTTACGTGCACGACTTTAAGCAATTCTTTACAATTGTATTTAATTTGAATACACAGATCTAAATATCCTAACTTAAGCTAAGTTTGTCCATTTATGTTCAATGTGTACGTGGGACCTTTAAAGGTTTCTTTAGCAGTGACTCTCTAAAACCTACACTGCTTCATCAACTTTCTTACTTTTAGCTATTCTTACATTTTCCCTTTTGGTTTTAAATTGTTGGTGCTTTTTCTTCACCAGCACTTTATTTAATCTTAAATTTATTACAATTTCGCAATGCGCGGTTTTTTCTGCGATATGCTGCACTATTTATATTAATTCTGGAATAGGAATAGAAAAAATCTAACTTACTAAATATTTTGGTGGTGTATGTAAATTGATCAATAACCGTTATCCTGAAAATAAATTTATCAGTAAGTTGCATTCATAAAATAAATATTAGTGTTGTTCATATGCTAATGAAACATAACAATAATTTTTCATATGAAGTGTGACCTCGGTAGTATTTTGCCTTTTTAGGAATTAAAAGATTGATACGTACGTATGACCCGTTCATTAGAAGTTTATGGACCTCCCGTTGAAATATTTGTTTAAAAATTTGGAATAGGGGATTGCTCAAAAGTTCCTATTTAATTAAAATATTTCAACTCTTCTAGCACTTTCGGTTGACACCGGAAGTGGCTACCAACTGCTTATTTTAAATGGAATGATATATTTTTTTTTTGTATATTTGGATTCAACGCTAAAATCTGAGGTCGCAAGTGTGGATATCTCTCGTTAAACAAACGGCAAGTTCTTTAAATAATTTTGTAACATTCTCAATAAATAAAAAATAAATTTAGTATGTCTTCATTCGAATATTCTTGTTGGTTTCCATATCGTTATAATGTGTCACGTCGACGTTTACAAGTTTGATAAATAAGGCACATTGTTTTAATTTCAACAGGTCACTAGTCAGAAATTATTTAATAAAATAGATAAATATTGTGTGTCGAATGTAAATACATCGATAGCAGGAAAATGGTAACAGATAGGTATAGGGAACCCTTATAAAGATTGAAAGACCACTTAATTCCCCATCACATGAGCAACAAGATACAGGGGTGTTCCATCTAAAAAAATGACTTTTGGGCAGTTGAAGTTAGTCAGATTTAGCCAAACATTTTGAACACCCTGTAAATAATGAGATGTCAAATTACACATCATTTAAAACTTAACCAGTCCTCCTAAGTATAGCCCAAATTTTGTTACTATAACTTTCTTTTTCAATCATTGAAAAGCGTTTGAAAAAAAAACCAATTTTTCTCAAAAACTATTGATTTTTCTTATAGGTTGTGCTACATGAAAGTAACTCAGATTTTAGCGTGGAATCCAAATATACAAAAATATATCATTTCATTTAAAATAAGAAAGTTGGTAGCCACTTCCGGTGTAACCGGAAGTGCTAGAGGAGCTAAAATATTTTAATTAAATAGAACTTTTCGAGCAATTTCCTATTCCAAATTTTTAAACAAATATTTTAACGGGAAGTCCATAAACTTCAAACGAATGGGTTAGCTGAATCACCCTGTATATTATATTTTTTTCTGTAGTTTTGTCATTACAAATAATTTCTGGATTTATTCAAAACTAGTGTTAAACACACATTAAACCGCGCATTGACAATATATTACACATATTTATTGAACAATATGTTTACTCATATTTCAATAGAGCATCACTATTTAGCCAAAAGGATATTTTACACCAAGAAGTTGTGCGATTTATCCATTTGAGGTCATTTTTATTTTTATTATTTTTTTTAATTTTTATTTCGATTTTATTGTCTAGCTCTTACAGAAAATCAATTTAACGAACGAAACAGGTAGGTACATAAAAAAATATGAACAAAATTAAATATAACACAAGCAAAATAATTACAGAAATTAAATTATAGTAATACAATCAAGAAATAACAAAAAAAAATAATATTAAGGCTCGATTTCATAATATTTTTAAAGTGGTCTTTTTACCAAAAAGAAACTTTTTATAAAAAAGACAAATAAATGACTTTTATTGTGAGTGCGAGTGAAATAAAAACAGACATTAATATTACATTTAATTTTTTTAAACTGATTATGGAACTGACCGTAATAATAGTAGAAATCAAATTAAGTTAATTAATAATTGATACATAATGCATGTCAAATTAGTGTAACAATAATTCTGATTCAGAACTTTGTAAATAAAAGCAACAGTTTCTTATGATTTTTTAATATAATATATAAAAATATATAAAAAATATCCTATTATTTTTATCCTAAAGTCAAAAATGACAGAGCTATTGATGATCATCATATCAGAAAAGGCCGAAAAAATCTTTTTGTACTCGCCGCTTGGGAAATGACATTTGATATAAGTGTATAGCCAATCAGGAAGCTATTTTTTCCCGCATCAGTTCGGAAAAAAATTACAAAAAACAGTGGCATTCACAGACATTGAAATAATAACATCGTAATCGAAATATAATATTTAGTTGTTAAAGATCATTTTTCCAATGATAAATATTGTACAAACCTCTTGCGGGAACATTATTCTAGCATTCAATGCGGTTATCATGTAGGAAAAGTTCTTCCCGAACTTGGTTCGTAAATAACTATTATAGCCGTGGTACACACAACGCTTTTTAGACTCTCACTCTAAAAGTAACGTACGAATGCTAAAAGATGAAAGAATTTTGTTATTGTCAAGAATTTGTATTCATATTTTTTTGTTTGTCACATCAATTAGCTACTTATTGCAATGAGGCATGGGTATCGTGAATCAACGAAGCGGCCGTTTTACTTTTTATTGACAGATGAGTATAAAAAGTGCTACTTTACGGCCGCAAATGAGGACTTAAATTATCTCTTTTTCAGATGAGCGCCTAAAATAGTTATTTGTGTACCAAGGACAAAGTGCACTTTATGTACGAGACTGAATTTGCTGGCCGAAGGCGTTAGCCGAGGCAAGCAAACAGGCGGAGTTGTTAAAAAGCACTTTTTCCGAGGTACATATTAATTTTTCCGTTGACCTTAAATTAATTAATTTTCTATTTATTACCATTTACTGAAAGAAAATGTTTAGTAATTGTAAACAAAATTTTACTTTTGTTCTGATTTTACTGTACCTAATGTTCACTTCACCGTTCAGTATTGTAAACATTTGTGTCAAAATTTATTAAAGGAAATAAAAGCTTTCCGCGTTCGAATATTGTACCGATAAAGCATTTGTTTACAACAATCACATAATTTTTATAAGAGCATTTGATTATGATAGGTAATAGGTAAAATATGTACTTTTTTATAATTTATTAAAATAATAAAATTACATTTAGGTAGTGTTATTTTGAAGTATATTTAAAAATGTAGTTATAGTTGGAAGTCTACCCTCAAAATTAATGCATTTCTTTAATTGTTTATGATCAAAGATGTAATGAAGTTTCTCCTATTAAACACATTAAAGTCGATTCTTACTAATTGGACATATAATAGTTATAAGACTCAGTTTGTACCGTGGTCAGACTTATAATCATTTTATATTCAATAATTGGACTAAATTCAGGAAATTGGCCTATTCTCCATTCAATTTTACATACAAAAAGTACAAGTCCAAGAAGTTAGCGGCCTCATCAAAAATAGAAAACGAAATATTTGGTATGATTCGTTAGTGCTTCGTTTGTGCCTGTTTGTGCTTCAATAAAATCGATTGCGACCCTACACGTTATGGAGAAAAAGGCACTTTTCAGATGCCCGCTAACATCACGCATCATTGGAAACACAAACAAAATTTTTAGTATGATTTGTTAGTGCTTTGTTTGTGTCTGTTTGTACTTCAACTTTCCTACCACAAACACTTGGTATTGGGAAGACTAGGGTTCGATCCCCACAAGAGTCGGTTGGTCTGCTGCGAGTTTTTCAGAGGTTTTCTTGCGGTAATTATAAGTTAGCGCTCGTAAGCACGTAAATGTTAGGCTAGTAACTTCCTCTGTTCCTTATCCACTGCTTAAATTTCTTCGTCTTTCAGGTACACTCCCGTTGTATATGTATCCATGCATATTACGTATGTACATGCGTACATATACACGTGCATCTCTTTCCGGCTGAAGTAGCTACTAAATGCTAGAGCAGTCCCCCTTCAAGAAGGGGGCAAACAGGTTTAACTGTTTCACATCTCTTTGAGAGGAATGAAACACGTATGTTTTTTGCAGAAGCGAAATTTTTGAAAGCACAAGCCCCTATAATAATTAAAAATTGTTACTTATACCTCTTTTACGATACTTGTTACACATTTAATTTTATAACACTTGCTCTTTAGTAAATATTGCTTTTAAGATCGTGTAGTTTGAACGTGAAACAAAGTTGTAACGTTTGTTGGATTTTACTGGATAGCCAGCGATACAGGATTCTAACGTACAGAGACACCTGATTTCCGATTTTAGTGCCCTGCCCTAGTGTTGAGTCAGAAACTATTCCAATTAAAATTTGGTGAGGCAGTAACGATCACATTGAACATCAAATATATAAGAACGTAGCAATACACCAATATAACGAAAATAAAGAAACTTCCAACAAGAAAAAAAAACCGTAGTTAAACAAACCCAAATGTAGACATTAAAACTCAAACCAGGTTAATTATTTAATTCATCTCTGATTACAACTCTATTCCAAATCTGCGGATGGTTATAGAATTTTTGGATTTTTCTAACCCAACCACTTAAAATTCGATGTCGCAGTTTTTATTCTGTGAATACCAAAAATTTCGTTTGTGCTTACAATGACCCGTGATGTTAGCGGGTACTTGGAAAGTGACGTTTTTTTCAAACATGTAGGGTTGCACCCTATTTTGTTAAAAGCACAAACAGGCACAAATAAAGCACTAACGAATCATACCAAAAATTTTGACAGAAATCTAGAGGCGACTAATTAAGTGAAAATGTGGGCTAAACAGTAGAAGGGGGCACCGTGGACTTTGGACCCTAATTAGTAAAAGTGAACAGCAGCTAGCCTAATTAGGCTAACAGCCTCTCACCTACCTCTCACCCACCTCTCACCTCATCAGGCAGTTCCCTAATTAAGCCTCTCACCTCATTAGGCTGTTGTTGTCAACAGGCTGTTGACGTCAATGGAAAATACGGCCTCTCACCTCATTAGGCTGTTGTTGTTGAAGTTGATTTCCATCATGGCGGATGTTTCGGCGGTCGATTTGAATTTCCAACATGGCGTCCCATCATGGCGGATGTTTCGGCGGTCGATTTGAATTTCCAACATGGCGTCCCATCATGGCCTCCTAAAGTTTTTTTTATGAATTTAAAAAACTTGGTTGAGATTCGAACTTGCAACCATTGCATTGCCGAGCCAAGGCTTTAACCACTAGGCTACGGCGACAATTGAAAGATGGAGTTTGAAGTTTGTATATAGCTGTAAAGGTTGATTAAGATGAATTAATGATGGTGTAAAATGTAGGATAAGACCTGTTGATTAAACATTTAATAAACAAGATGAAAAAGGATAAAAACATATTTATCACTCTCATTCATTACAAACTAATTAACAACCAAAAATAGCAATTACGTACCGCCATCTTGTATGATTAAACATTTAATAAACAAGATGAAAAAGGATAAAAACATGTACATTTTTCTTTCTCATACTTTTATAAACTAGAAAACAAACACGAAAACAATTACCTAAAGCGATTCAATATGGCTGTCAAACCAGTATGGCTTCAGAGTCAGTGCTAGATTTAAATTAAAGTTGTTGTACAAGGTTGTTTTTTCGAAAACATATTTTTCAAAATAAGTAATATACGTTTTTTCCCAATAACATTGACGTCATGATATCAGAATTGTATAAAAGCGACGTCTTTGTGTCTAACATTTAGTCTTGAAGTGTCTCGACAGTACTTATTTTAAAATGGCTGGTAAATTCAAATTCAACTCTACCAAGAAGAACACAACTCCTTACCATAGGCCACAATCACCAGTGTACAGACCTTCAGAAGTGGACTATAAAATGTGCAACGATGCTCGAAAATCTTACGGTGTCACAACAGATGAAGAGTGTAAACAGAATCTAGAACAACGTGAGAAAAATACACTGCTTAATGAGGTATTTATTCCGCTAAACAAAAGTTATACCAAATCAGTTTGTTTTGGAATGGATGTTTACAATGATTTTAAACCTTGTTTAAAATAATCAAATCAGGGTTTAATTCTACAGTACATTTTACGTTGTCACAATTTAAATCGTTTCTGGATGAACTAGATTATATCATTGAAACGCTCAACCATAAAGATGTTGGAAAATACGAGTTTGAAGATTATACAATCCACACAACAGAATTGAATGCTGTACGCTTCATATCAAAGAAGAACGATGAAAAGTATCAACTTTATTTAGGTCTTACTTCGCTACAATCTATTAGAAAAATGAAGAATTATTTTACATCTCGAATGCAAAAATTGGAAAAGTCTGATTTTCAATTTTATGAATTTGTTAAAGATGTGGTTAACATAATTGATAAAAAGAAAAATGTTGGTTATCAAGAGTACGTAGATATAGAAGAAATCGGGTATGACGACTTTATTAAAGTGTTGGATGAAAAATACAAGGAGAATATTACATTACAAGATTTAGTTAATAAATTTCCACATTTTGTAGCCCTCACAATAAAAAATTATATGGAATCTTATGATGATCGGTTTTTGTACAAATAATTTTGTAATTATAATTTGTAAAATAAAAATTGAGTATATTAACACGTTTAATTTAAAAACCTCCTTACTCATCATTTAACTATCGACGAGTAATATGTATCAATTCGAACACCCATTTTCTGCGATTGTTGCAGGCCCCTCAGGTTGTGGTAAATCATATTTCATTGTAAATTTCTTAAAAGAAATAAACGCAGTATGTGATGCTAAATTTGAAAAAATATTCTGGTTTTACGACGAGTGGCAACCCCTTTACAAAAATTACCTGAAGTGCAATTTCAAGAAGGCTTACCGAGTATGGATCTGTTTAACGGTGTAGAACCTGTTTTAATAATAATTGATGATTTAATGCGTGAAGCAAATGCTTCAATTGTAGATATATTTACAAAAGGTTGCCATCACCGTAATCTAAGTGTGTTTTTCCTAACTCAAAATATATTCCATCAAGGAAAAGGCCAGCGCGACATTTCCTTAAACACGCATTACATTGTATTATTCAAAAATCCGCGCGACAAAGCCCACAAAATCTTTATTAATTACATTAACCACGGC
Organism: Abscondita cerata; assembly: GCA_030710515.1. Classification (NCBI taxonomy): domain Eukaryota; kingdom Metazoa; phylum Arthropoda; class Insecta; order Coleoptera; family Lampyridae; genus Abscondita; species Abscondita cerata. The sequence continues at coordinate 46,839 of JALBCR010003066.1, read as the reverse complement.
TTTAACAACTACTTTTAAATTTACAGCTGATTAAAAAATTTAACATGCTGAGGCTCGAACCATTAACGATTGATACACAAACTTTTGTAAACAGATGACACCATAGAAATAAAATGCAAAGTTTATTTTGAACAGTAAAATAAAATTAAAAAAATAAAATAGTTGTCATGTATACTCAATGTATTACCAAACATCCGGTATGATGGAAATATTTGAAATCAAAAATAGGTGATTAAAATGGGATGTCTATGTTACCAGCTATAAATATTTCATCTTTCTAAAATAAATACGTTATAGATTTTTTCTATATAATTTTTCATCTATATCGTTTAGTTTATTGATTTATCCCATCTAAATGTTCTACGCCACCGGTGTATTATTCTCCCAACTAAAACGTACATTTTTAAATTTTTTTCTATCTAAAAAATACGTCATCATGTTAAAATGATGCTCAGTGTAATGTTTTATACATATATGATATTCGTGTTTTGTGAAATAGTTTATAATGTACGTCATCTGTGTTTGTGGAATAACTTATAAAGTAATACATTTATGTATGTATATGAGATAAAACCTGAAACATCCGCTTTGACTAACATGGGTACAAAATATTTAGTTAATATCATGTTCTAAATATTTAATTGCATAGATATACTAATATTTTATTTGGTGTGATTAGTGGTTTATTAGAAAAAAGCTAAGATTATAAACGATATTAAGTAATTAAGTAAATTAAGTCATACTTAAGTAGGATACATGTTAAAAATATCTTTGTGAATACGGTAGATGATGTAAAAAATCGTTTAGCGAAGTACTTCTACAATAAAATTAGTGCAACATTTGTTTTTTTTCAACTTTCAAAAACAGAGTTTTGCATATCAAACGAATTTTTGTACAATAAAGTTTTTAATTGATTATCTTGTCAAACAGTGTATTAAGTTTGTCCATGGTTACATGTAAACATATTAGGTATTTTGAATGATTACATTTTTGGTTTTTTTTTTTTTAACAATCGCCTTAATTGAGTGACGGAAAAGTTGTTTTTAACTTTCACACAATAGAGATATTCCGTAAACAAATCCATTAGTGGCAAGTACTTTTACATTTACATTTGATTAAAAAAATTTAACATACTGAGGTTCGAACCATTAACGATTGATACACAATCTTTGTAAACAGATGACACCATTTTGACATGATGACTTATGATTTTAAAAACATACCTGTTCAACATGTTAATTACATTAACTACGTATTTGACATATAGTTTTGAATTTACATTTGATTAAAAAAATCTTTAACATACCGAGGTTCGAACCATTAACGTTTGATACACCACCACTACGTATTGAACATATAGTTTTCAACTTTACATTTGATTAAAAAAACTTTAACATACCGAGGTTCGAACCATTAACGTTTAATATACCACCACGTATTTAAAATATAGTTTTGAATTTACACTTGATTAAAAAACTTTAACACTTCAGGGTTCGAACCATTAACGTTTCAATCACAAACACGAAAAACAATTACCTAAAGCGCTTCAATATGGCTGTCAAACCAACATTTTTCTTTATTAATTACATTAACCATGGCTTTAACAAGTACTTTTAAATTTACACCGGATTAAAAAATTTAACATACTGAGGTTCGATATGGCTTCAGAGTCAGTGGTAGATTTAAATTATAACCTGTAGTGGTTGTACAAGGTTATTTTTTCGAACACATATTTTTCAAAATAAGTAATATACGTTTTTATTCTAAAACAATTTAAAACGTGGAATATCGAAAATAAAATTTTAAAAATTGGCGGTGAAGTTAATTTAAAAAATTTTAAATTAGAGTTTAAGTCGGTACTAAATTTTAAAGCTGACGAAAAACCGAATAACAACGCAAATTAAATTTAAAAATCATAAAATAAAATCCCGCGCACTAAGTTTTAAAGCTGACGAATAAAATACTGTGCAATCTCGTACTCCCAAACTTCTAAAATTTCTAAAACTTTATATCCTTGTGATAAAAAAAACAAAAACTTTGAAAAACACAAACGTTTTAAATGAATTAAATTAAACAAAATACAATATGATAAAAATTAAATTAAAGAATGCACTTTTCTACTATTAAAAATTTGTTGAAAGCAATTAAGCCATAAGGACTTTTAATGTCTCGCTGGTGAAACTGACATTACAACTTTCCCAAAATTGCATACTATTAAATTAAAAAATAAAAACCAATTATTTCTTAACTCATCTGACTTCACAAAATTACAATCTTCACCATTCAATAAATTTAATTTACGAACTTCCAAAATCATTTATGAAACTCAAGGAACATTTAGTTTCTTTAATGTATATTCTACAAACATCAAAATCTCAAATCCAAAAATTCCAAATTTATACTCTTTACCTAAAATACATAAAACCAACCATCCTATTAGACCAATAGTTAATTACAAATCTTCACCAACATACTTTATTTCTAAATTTCTATCCCGCGTTATATCAAAAGAAATTAATTTCAAACCATCTTATTCTATCAAAAAAAAATACAATTAAATTAGTAGAAAATTTGCCTAAACCGAGAACCATTCTAAGGAAGAGTGTAAGACGTTTACAAAAAAACATTTTATTATTACTGTAGTGGTTCTAACAAAATCAAAAGAAACATTACAACGATAACGCATAAGATTCTTTTGTAACATGTAGGCGAACACATAACAATGATGCTAAGTATCTCGAGATGTACACGTTTGACAAATGCAATTTATCACATTGAAATTTTTGAATTATACATTAAACATCATAGTCTTCAAACTTTATTCACAATGCAAGAGTTTATATTGAATAAAGTAAAAGATGTTAACTCCCATAATCTGAACCTTGAATGATTCTGTAATGATGTTCAATCAGCTTCAGATGACGAATATAAAAAATTTGAAGGAAGCAATTAAATATGTTTTAAGATATACTAAAAACTTATTGTTACACGACCTGTACTATACATACTAATTTTCTAATTGATGAAATTAAAAATACGACTTCGTGAATAATCAAAATATACATATTTTATATTTATATTAACGTGAATGTAAATAAAGTATTTCCAATATAGATCATACGGGTCTTAATATTTTTTCAACGTGTATAGTTTAGTTTTATGAGCTGGTAAAACCATTTCATTATTATAAAATTGACAAAAAACAACTTTCAAAAATCTTGTTAATAGAATGACGTATAACAATAATTAACTGAATGGTATAAAACCGTATACCAATCACTACAATACATCATAAACAAGTCGAGTCAAAAATAAGAAACCTGTTAAAGAAAAATAATAAAAACGTAAGTTATTATTTATAATAGTTTATTGAAAAAAAACTACTATATGTGTTACATTTTATTGTAATTTTATTTATTTTATTTTTTAATTTTATAGAATGGATTTATCGATATTAAACAAGGCAGCTATGTCTCAAACAACTGAGTTACCAACGTTTAAATCTTCAGATCTAGAGGTGGGTAAAAAATACCCAATATCGAAGATTGTATTAGGAACGTCCAAATGGGGAAGATATGCTTTATGCATAACCACCACATGTAAAGTTTTTCTACCAAAGAGAGTGGTTGAAGTATTGACGGAGGAGTTCACCAAGAGTTTACAACCTGAAGCAATCGCATTGATTAGTTTAGGTGTAAAATGTTCATCTGTTAATCTTGTATTCGAAAATATTTGATTTTAATAAATATTTTAATATTTTATTTGGGATTTATTTAGTTAAATATACTCATAAATCGTTTAATCGTTTGCTAGAAAAATAGTTACAATAATGAATCGTATTCAAACGTATTTAATTTAATTTTTAAATGAAACTACTAATTCTATGAAATAACTGGACAATGTTTAACTTCATCATTACGTTTTTTAATTATACAATTTGCATATATTTAAATCTATTAAGAAGTTGGCGGAATCTAAAGTGTTAGGTACTAAAAAAATTTTTAATAAAAATGTTGAATTAATAATTTTGTAAACTATTAAGATGTGAAATTGATTTTTGTGTAATCATTGTGTATAAGTTTGTACAAAAATTAAAATTGTTTAAACTAATAAGACTGTTTTTGCATAAATACACTTGAATAGTTTTTACCTAAGATCTTTTTCGATAACAGGTATATAATCATTGGTTGATTTCTTCAACACTGCAGCATCTTCTTTTTGACGAATAAAAAAAGATTTATTTAGTTAAATATACTCATAAATCGTTTATTCGTTTGCTAGAAAAATAGTTACAATAATGAATCGTATTCAAACGTATTTAATTTAATTTTTAAATGAAACTACTAATTCTATGAAACAACTGGACAATGTTTAACTTCATCATTACGTTTTTAATTATACAATTTGCATATATTTAAATCTATTAAGAAGTTGGCGGAATCTAAAGTGTTAGGTAATAAGTAATTTATTTTATTTTAAAAAACCAGAACTTAAATGAAAATGGCACTTAATAAGAAAACAAACAAACGTATGTGTTAGTTCAATTTTTATTGAATTAAATTTCATTTTTGTATTAATTTCTTCAACACTGAAGCATCTTCTTTTGAAACTATTAAGAAATTTGAAAAAATGTTAATCTTTTTATACGCATTAGAAAAATTTGAATGTAACTACTTGAGTAGGTTTAAACGTCTTTTCTATAAAAATTTGAAGTCATGTGCATTGGAGCATGCATTAATTTTATGCGAGTGGTCTAGAACTAATGGTAAAGATGTACCAGGTCGAGCTTGCACACCAGCTGAAGAGTATTCCGAGCATCAAGAATGTGCAACGCATTGTCTGTGCTTCTAATCAACTTCCACATCGTATACCGAGACCTGCTGCTGTAATTGCAAACACCGATCCCTCAAACAGACCAGGGCAACACTGGGCAGCATTTTTCATTGATGAATATGGAAACGGAGAATACTTTGATTCATTTGGAAGACCTCCTGAAAATAATCACCAAAAATTTTAGATCGTAATTGTCGAACTTGGGTTTATAATGCTCAAACACTGCAAGATTTCCATTCAGGTTTCTGCGGCCAGTATTGTCTTGTGTATGTATTATTTAAACTTTGTAATATTAATACTTTAGAATTTTTGAAATTGTTTGATACTAATTTAATCAATAATGACCATCTTATTATTTTATTGTACAATTTATGTTTTACAAAAACGATTTTGTTAAATTTATAAAAATTTATTCGAAATAAAGATTTATTTTTCAATAATTGTAGTTAAATTTAATTTTAACTTTTTAGTTGTGACGTAAAATATAAGAAAATTTGAAATTCAGATGAAAATCTGTAGTTTACCTACTCATGAACAACGATCATTATCGTTCTGTACTGTAAAAATTCTGTACTGTAAAAATTATTAAACTCGTAACTATGTATCAGGCAATAAAAGAATCTGTAAATGTTAACCATGCAAAATTTGTTAGGCAGTAAAAAGGTATCAATTAAGACGGGAATGGGTGTAAGAATTATTTTTTAACAGCGTTTTGTCTAAAGATTTATGTTTTATTCAATTAACAGTTTTCGAAGTAAGAATTAATTTGATTGTACTGAATTAGTGAATAAAGGCTAGCGATTCAAACTCCGAAATTGCATTTCAATCAGTAGGTGCAAATAGTTTGTTTCCTTAAGAAGATTTTGGTTAGTGTTAATTGTTTCATATTTTTTTTTTTTGAGTAAACTTTTTGAGTTTAGTTTTTTGATTTTGTAAACGGAAATCACTTACAAAATAAAATTACGTTTTATATTTTTTATTGCAGATTAGAGGGTACTTTTTATTGTATTTATACCCTTTAAGTGTTTAATACTATGTCACGCATTCGTTTTTGATGACTCGTTTGTCGATTGTACTTTATTGTTTTTAAAACAAAATTCTGAATACGATCTTTTTCCGTTTTTCTTAAAATTTTACATTATTTTTAAATATTTGCAATGATTCACTAGAAACTATACAATTTTGAAAGCAGAGGAATGTCAATTATTCATTAGTGTCGTTAAAATTTCCCCAGCGAAACATTAATAGTCCTTGTGGATTAATAGCCATCGACAAATTTCTAATAGTTGAAAAGTGCATTCTTAACAGTCAGTTTCATTTTGAACGAGTCTGTATGTGCATGTAATTTTCAATATTGATAAATTAAAACGCGTTCATTTAAATAAAATGTTTGTGAATTGTTCCAACAGGGTAAGTGTTTTTCGAATATCAATATTAGTATTTGTTCAATTTTACTTATACAACTTTGTAAATCTCTCTGTTTTCGTTATTTTAGTACCTATATGTTTCTTAGATTGGTTAGTTATTGCCACACGCAATAAAATATTATACCTTGCAACTCGTAATCATTAACAACTACTTAAAAATTATTTTTACCACTATCTTGACGTTTTATTTAATTTCATTAAAAGTTTATAATTGTTTTGCGTTTTTATTTATTTAACCAATTTCATTTCAATGTTAATGAATGATTTCTTTATTTTCATTGCAACGTTTATAATTAACATTTTTAATTTTTTAAGGTTATAACGAATGATTTTATTTGAAATCTTCTATTTAAAATTCGACAAACAACTTTCTACATATTTTAAAATTATATTTTTGCAATTGGTAACTTTTGTAAATATTTATTAACAATTTGTTTAACACTCGAGGGACTTTATTTTATGATTTCTTTTTTAATTTAATTTGCGTTGTCATTCGGTTTTATTCGTCAGCTTTAAAATTTAGTGCGCGGATTTTATTTTATGATTTTTAAATTTAATTTGCGTTGCTATTTTTGCTTGTGAAATAGTTTATAAAGTATGAGAAGGAAAAATGTACATGTTTTTTCCTTTTTCATCTTGTTTATTAAAATGTTTTAATCAAACGTCATACAAAATGGTGCTAAATGATCAATCATACGTCATACAAAATGGTGCTACGTGAGTGTTATTTTTGTTCAAACGTTAATGGTTCGAACCTCAGTATGTTAAAGTTTTTTAATCAAATGTAAATTCAAAACTATATGTCAAATACGTGGTTAAAGAATGTTTACCAGGTAAGCATTAATCGACTTGTTTGTACGTAAGTAATTACTCATTATCATTAGCAAACTTTCCTGTTATAACTAAATTTCTATTTTCAGAGTTTACACTTTCATAATTTCAATTTTTTTTATTTTAACGTTTTTATCAATATATTTCTTATTTTTGTTTTTTAGAACCATAATTGTTGAGATCTATTAATTTTGAAATTAAGTTATATTGTTAAAATATTTCTTGTTTGAACTGCGTGTACTGATTTTGGAGGTCGTGCAGTAATTAGTTTGCTGAGTAATTCCCCGTTTAATTTCGTTTTTAGAAATTTCGAAATTACCGTCAGTTTGATTTTGAACAAGTTTGTATGTGCATGTATTTTTCAATATTGATAAATTAAAACGCGTTCATTTAAATAAAATGTTTGTGAATTGTTCCAACAGGGTAAGTGTTTTTCGAATATCAATATTAGTATTTGTTTTAATTTTACTTATACAACTTTGTAAATCTCTCTGTTTTCGTTATTTTAGTACCTATATGTTTCTTAGATTGGTTAGTTATTGCCATACGCAATAAAATATTATACCTTGCAACTCGTAATCATTAACAACTACTTAAAAATTATTTTTACCACTATCTTGACGTTTTATTTAATTTCATTAAAAGTTTATAATTGTTTTGCGTTTTTATTTATTTAACCAATTTCATTTCAATGTTAACGAATGATTTCTTTATTTTCATTGCAACGTTTATAATTAACATTTTTTATTTTTTAATGTTATAACGAATGATTTCATTTGAAATCCTCTATTTAAAATTCGACAAACAACTTTCTACATGTTTTAAAATTATATTTTTGCAATTGGTAACTTTTGTAAATATTTATTAACAATTTGTTTAACACTCGAGGGACTTTATTTTATGATTTTTTTTTTAATTTAATTTGCGTTGTCATTCGGTTTTATTCGTCAGCTTTAAAACTTAGTGCGCGGGATTTTATTTTATGATTTTTAAATTTAATTTGCGTTGTTATTCGGTTTTTCGTCAGCTTTAAAATTTAGTACCGACTTAAACTCTAATTTAAAATTTTTTAAATTAACTTCACCGCCAATTTTTAAAATTTTATTTTCGATATTCCACGTTTTAAATTGTTTTAGAATAAAAACGTATATTACTTATTTTGAAAAATATGTGTTCGAAAAAATAACCTTGTACAACCACTACAGGTTATAATTTAAATCTACCACTGTCTCTGAAGCCATATCGAACCTCAGTATGTTAAATTTTTTAATCCGGTGTAAATTTAAAAGTACTTGTTAAAGCCATGGTTAATGTAATTAATAAAGAAAAATGTTGGTTTGACAGCCATATTGAAGCGCTTTAGGTAATTGTTTTTTCGTGTTTGTGATTGAAACGTTAATGGTTCGAACCCTGAAGTGTTAAAGTTTTTTAATCAAGTGTAAATTCAAAACTATATTTTAAATACGTGGTGGTATATTAAACGTTAATGGTTCGAACCTCGGTATGTTAAAGTTTTTTTTAATCAAATGTAAAGTTGAAAACTATATGTTCAATACGTAGTGGTGGTGTATCAAACGTTAATGGTTCGAACCTCGGTATGTTAAAGATTTTTTAATCAAATGTAAATTCAAAACTATATGTCAAATACGTAGTTAATGTAATTAACATGTTGAACAGGTATGTTTTTAAAATCATAAGTCATCATGTCAAAATGGTGTCATCTGTTTACAAAAGATTGTGTATCAATCGTTAATGGTTCGAACCTCAGTATGTTAAATTTTTTAATCAAATGTAAATGTAAAAGTACTTGCCACTAATGGATTTGTTTACGGAATATCTCTATTGTGTGAAAGTTAAAAACAACTTTTCCGTCACTCAATTAAGGCGATTGTTAAAAAAAAAAAACCAAAAATGTAATCATTCAAAATACCTAATATGTTTACATGTAACCATGGACAAACTTAATACACTGTTTGACAAGATAATCAATTAAAAACTTTATTGTACAAAAATTCGTTTGATATGCAAAACTCTGTTTTTGAAAGTTGAAAAAAACAAATGTTGCACTAATTTTATTGTAGAAGTACTTCGCTAAACGATTTTTACATCATCTACCGTATTCACAAAGATATTTTTAACATGTATCCTACTTAAGTATGACTTAATTTACTTAATTACTTAATATCGTTTATAATCTTAGCTTTTTCTAATAAACCACTAATCACACCAAATAAAATATTAGTATATCTATGCAATTAAATATTTAGAACATGATATTAACTAAATATTTTGTACCCATGTTAGTCAAAGCGGATGTTTCAGGTTTTATCTCATATACATACATAAATGTATTACTTTATAAGTTATTCCACAAACACAGATGACGTACATTATAAACTATTTCACAAAACACGAATATCATATATGTATAAAACATTACACTGAGCATCATTTTAACATGATGACGTATTTTTAGATAGAAAAAATTTAAAAATGTACGTTTTAGTTGGGAGAATAATACACCGGTGGCGTAGAACATTTAGATGGGATAAATCAATAAACTAAACGATATAGATGAAAAAATTATATAGAAAAAATCTATAACGTATTTATTTTAGAAAGATGAAATATTTATAGCTGGTAACATAGACATCCCATTTTAATCACCTATTTTTGATTTCAAATATTTCCATCATACCGGATGTTTGGTAATACATTGAGTATACATGACAACTATTTTATTTTTTAATTTTATTTTACTGTTCAAAATAAACTTTGCATTTTATTTCTATGGTGTCATCTGTTTACAAAAGTTTGTGTATCAATCGTTAATGGTTCGAGCCTCAGCATGTTAAATTTTTTAATCAGCTGTAAATTTAAAAGTAGTTGTTAAAGCCGTGGTTAATGTAATTAATAAAGATTTTGTGGGCTTTGTCGCGCGGATTTTTGAATAATACAATGTAATGCGTGTTTAAGGAAATGTCGCGCTGGCCTTTTCCTTGATGGAATATATTTTGAGTTAGGAAAACACACTTAGATTACGGTGATGGCAACCTTTTGTAAATATATCTACAATTGAAGCATTTGCTTCACGCATTAAATCATCAATTATTATTAAAACAGGTTCTACACCGTTAAACAGATCCATACTCGGTAAGCCTTCTTGAAATTGCACTTCAGGTAATTTTTTGTAAAGGGGTTGCCACTCGTCGTAAAACCAGAATATTTTTTCAAATTTAGCATCACATACTGCGTTTATTTCTTTTAAGAAATTTACAATGAAATATGATTTACCACAACCTGAGGGGCCTGCAACAATCGCAGAAAATGGGTGTTCGAATTGATACATATTACTAGTCGATAGTTAAATGATGAGTAAGGAGGTTTTTTAAATTAAACGTGTTAATATACTCAATTTTTATTTTACAAATTATAATTACAAAATTATTTGTACAAAAACCGATCATCATAAGATTCCATATAATTTTTATTGTGAGGGCTACAAAATGTGGAAATTTATTAACTAAATCTTGTAATGTAATATTCTCCTTGTATTTTTCATCCAACACTTTAATAAAGTCGTCATACCCGATTTCTTCTATATCTACGTACTCTTGATAACCAACATTTTTCTTTTATCAATTATGTTAACCACATCTTTAACAAATTCATAAAATTGAAAATCAGACTTTTCCAATTTTTGCATTCGAGATGTAAAATAATTCTTCATTTTCTAATAGATTGTAGCGAAGTAAGACCTAAATAAAGTTGATACTTTTCATCGTTCTTCTTTGATATGAAGCGTACAGCATTCAATTCTGTTGTGTGGATTGTATAATCTTCAAACTCGTATTTTCCAACATCTTTATGGTTGAGCGTTTCAATGATATCATCTAGTTCATCCAGAAACGATTTAAATTGTGACAACGTAAAATGTACTGTAGAATTAAACCCTGATTTGATTATTTTTAAACAAGGTTTAAAATCATTGTAAACATCCATTCCAAAACAAACTGATTTGGTATAACTTTTGTTTAGCGGAATAAATACCTCATTAAGCAGTGTATTTTTCTCACGTTGTTCTAGATTCTGTTTACACTCTTCATCTGTTGTGACACCGTAAGATTTTCGAGCATCGTTGCACATTTTATAGTCCACTTCTGAAGGTCTGTACACTGGTGATTGTGGCCTATGGTAAGGAGTTGTGTTCTTCTTGGTAGAGTTGAATTTGAATTTACCAGCCATTTTAAAATAAGTACTGTCGAGACACTTCAAGACTAAATGTTAGACACAAAGACGTCGCTTTTATACAATTCTGATATCATGACGTCAATGTTATTGGGAAAAAACGTATATTACTTATTTTGAAAAATATGTTTTCGAAAAAACAACCTTGTACAACAACTTTAATTTAAATCTAGCACTGACTCTGAAGCCATACTGGTTTGACAGCCATATTGAATCGCTTTAGGTAATTGTTTTTCGTGTTTGTTTTCTAGTTTATAAAAGTATGAGAAAGAAAAATGTACATGTTTTTATCCTTTTTCATCTTGTTTATTAAATGTTTAATCATACAAGATAGCGGTACGTAATTGCTATTTTTGGTTGTTAATTAGTTTGTAATGAATGAGAGTGATAAATATGTTTTTTATCCTTTTTCATCTTGTTTATTAAATGTTTAATCAACAGGTCTTATCCTACATTTTACACCATCATTAATTCATCTTAATCAACCTTTACAGCTATATACAAACTTCAAACTCCATCTTTCAATTGTCGCCGTAGCCTAGTGGTTAAAGCCTTGGCTCGGTAATGCAATGGTTGCAAGTTCGAATCTCAACCAAGTTTTTAAATTCATAAAAAAAACTTTAGGAGGCCATGATGGGACGCCATGTTGGAAATTCAAATCGACCGCCGAAACATCCGCCATGATGGGACGCCATGTTGGAAATTCAAATCGACCGCCGAAACATCCGCCATGATGGAAATCAACTTCAACAACAACAGCCTAATGAGGTGAGAGGCCGTATTTTCCATTGACGTCAACAGCCTGTTGACAACAACAGCCTAATGAGGTGAGAGGCTTAATTAGGGAACTGCCTGATGAGGTGAGAGGTGGTGAGAGGTAGGTGAGAGGCTGTTAGCCCTAATTAGGCTAGCTGCTGTTCACTTTACTAATTAGGGTCCAAAGTCCACGTTGCCCCCCTTCTACTCTAAACTAACTATACCTCTTCGGCCAATGCATCTAGCAAATGTATCGATAATAACCGTCAAACTTCTTGATTGGAGTTGTGTGCAAATTACCTCAATACTTGAGCCTTCTTTTAGTGGTTGGTGAAAGTATTCGAGTCAAAAGACACGTGTCCGTAATTGTGCTAACGTTTCGACTGGCCAGTTTTTTTTTTTGAGACGGTCTAACAGTTGGTGTACTGCCAATGACTCATTAAAATTCCTCCTTAGTTCTGAATAAAATATAAAATATACTCCACCAAACAAGTTTGATGTAAAAAATATGTAAACGGTCTTAGAATAAATAACATTTAATGTATATGAACAAACAGAAAAAGTCGAAACGTTTGACTGTAAACTGGACAACGCTAGTCAAAACGTCGGCAAAAGACCAGGTATTTTAATCATCCATCACCAGTACTTTATCTTTTTTTCTTTTACTTGAATTTAACTGTAATTAGTAATTTATGAACATTTTAAATTAGCAGTTTTGTGACTTAGGCACTTCATTACATTACATTACAGTGATTGCGGATACCTTTGCCCTAATACAAAAATTTATAAGTACATTTTAAAAACACCAAACACTATTTTAAAAAAATATTTCTCATTTGTTTGTCTGTGTCAAAAAATTATACATTTCACCGCACGTTTTCCAAATTTGTGTATACATTACCACAATACTTTTTACATGTTTATTTTTTCTCAATTAATTAACAAAAGAATTAACAAAGTTGTTGACCTAAACAATATAGACATTGAACTTAAGATTTAAATATATCGCAGTATAATTTAATCAACAATTTTATAAATTACATACTAAAAATAAATTTAAAATTTTTCTTTTGTTCCGTTATTTTATACCTAAAGCCAAATCCTAGTACTAAACATTTTCAAACATTCTTCTTTTTTTTGTTTTGGTTTAATCGTCATCATTTTGACCTAGTGAATTTAGAAGATAACTTGGTAAAAAAATGTTTATCGCTTAAATTCAAAGTCCAAAATAATAAATACTTAATTACTTAAAAATTATACTTATTTGTAAGATGTTAAGAAATGTAAAGCCGTTAAAGTATATAACTTAATAGTTGAAAATGCTGTTATTAATAATAATTGTGTTGTTCGCATTGATGGTCGCATGATTTTTAAATTAAAAAAATAAGTATTGGTATTTGAGAATTTGTTGAATGTCCCTCCAAAAATTATTTTTTTGGAAATATGTACGATATAGTGACGCGAAAAAATGGGTGTATCGCAATATTATAGTCAACTATATAAGAGGTCAAATCGAAAAAACTTAAATGTTATGGAATATATGCGTTTGTCACTCCGATATTGTTTGTCATTGATCCAAATTTAATCAAATCAATTTTACAGACCGATTTTGAATATTTTCACGATCGGCTTCATCACATTAATAAAATACAATGAACCACAAATTCACATTTATTTAAAAATTAAGGAAAAAAAAAATGGGAGAAGCTACTTAGGAACGAAATTAACACCAACATTTACATCAAGCAAAATGAAAATGATGTTTCAAACAGTGCTGGACTGTTCAACAGGATTAATTAAAGTTATTGACCAATCGATAAAAAACAATGAGCCTGTGAATATTCACAATGTGGTACTAAGATATATACAACTGATGTTATTGTGTCGTGTGCTTTTGGAGTAAATTGTGATGCATTAATTAGCCCAAATTCTGATTTTATTAAATATGCTAATCTGATAATCCAACCAGAAGAACTTAAAGAATTTTTTTCTTTAAGTTTCCCAAAAATAGCTGATCTCATAGGAATACAGATTATTCCTGCAAAGTAAAAACATTTCTTAATGATCTCGTGGCACAAATTATTAATAATAGGGAAATAAACAATCATTGAACGTCGAGACTTCATGGATTGTATTAATTAAATTAAAGAATAACAAAACACAATCCGACATGTCGTTAACTTTTGATGAAATAGTTGCACAAGTCTATCTTTTCTTTTTAGCTGGGTTTGAAACTTCTTCAACTACTTTAACATTTTGTTTTTACGAATTAGCTGCAAACGAAGACGTTCAAGAAAAATTACGAAATGAGGTACGTAATATTTTAAAAGAAAATGGAGGAGAACTTACTTACGATGCATTATCAAAAATGACTTATATGGACATGATCATTAAAGGTAATTTTAGAAAATATATTTGAATTTAACATTAATATTATTTATTTTTTAGAGTCCCTTCGTAAAGTATCCTCCATTACTATCAATAAACAGAAAATGCATGAAAACTTATAAGGTTCCTGATTCAAATTTGGTCATTGATAAAGGTACTAACATTATAATACCGGTGTTATCAATACACTCAGATGAAGAATATTATCCAAACCCTAATGTCTTTGATCCAGAAAGATTTGCTTCAAAAACATCGGATTGTATCTGGTTAGCATTTGGTGAAGGACCTCGAAATTGCATAGGTATATATTGTGTAAAATTTGTCTGCTATTAAATAATTATTTTTAAGGTTTGAGATTTTGGTTTAATGCAAGGTGAAAGTTGCTTTAGCGTCGATAATAACTAACTACAAATTTACAACAAATCGTGAATATTCAGTTGTACTAAAATCTATTGGTCCTTTTAGCACCTAAAAAGTGAAATAATATTACATATGTCAAATTGTTAACCAAATCAAAAAATCTGTCAATTATAAATCAGTACTATATAGAGAGTTTAGTTGATTTACGCTTCCAGGTGCGTAAGACAAGTATTTATCTTGTTTAAGTACAAGACAAAGTTGTGATTATGACAATTATTATGCATTACAACAGTTCCAGTCAGTTGTAGTGTTAGAATTACTAACTCCAATTGCATAGTTTATAACTATTTTATTGTTTCTTCAATATTAATTAAAGGCACAGATTTTTAAGTAATACATTAATTTGTTAACAAAAAAATATATAATCAGTAAAAGTTAGTAAAAAATAAAATGGTTGTAAATTTTACTATGTAGTAATGAAATCATAACTATAGTTCATAACCCATAGTCATAAACTTAAAAAATTCTAAATTTCATGGTGCTCACTATAGCTTAATCAATATTAAATTAAAAAGAATTCAATCAAATGGCCCATTTGAATACTCAGTCTTTCTGCATGAAATTAAGTGCCCGGATATATACCGTGTCTTCCCGGAAAATCAGAAAGCATTCTGTTTAACATGCGGATTTGAAAAGTCCGATTTATATGTCCCAAAGGTTTTCAGGATATTTTTTTACTATCAGAACGCCTTAACAATGTATATTAGAAAACGTTAAGCGTAATAATTTCCAAAATTTAATGGAACAGATTAAAAATATTTGAAGAAATGTTTAACAATATCTTCTCAAAACGTTACAGGGGATTTAAATCCCAGTCTTGATTTTTTTCTTGTTCAATTATTCCATTCCAATAACATAGTTTAATTTCCATGAGTGAGGAAACATAATTAAAATTTTGTTTTATTACTTGAACGGTATTAGAATTATTTAGAATAATATTCCAATTACAAAAAATTTTCGATATCGTGTTTGTCGACTTCAGGCTGCCCTTTCTATGCCTCTACATGGGTCTAGAAAGATGTTCAAAATTACACTCTTTATGTACAATTTTTGAATTGCCGAGGCTATAGCCATCAGTAAAGCATTGACCGTTTCCTAACACTAACTAATAAATACAACATAATAGTATCCAGATTAAATCAATCAGTGTTGAATCCCTTAACAAATTATTCTAATTTTAGTGTAAACTGTAATCCGGAAATTTTTAAGAATTAAACAATTTATCCTTCAATTTGAAACCGCTGCCAGAAAAGTAATCTTTGTTTTAGTTAAATCTCATTCAGAGTTAAGATGTAAAGAACACGTTGATTGCTTGGCTAAGAGTAGCAACGAAGATGGTTTGAGAAATCTTACCTAAGGTTTATTTCTGCCTGATACTATCGCCGTAGTTAGAGCCAGAACATATAACGCATATTGAAAACTATTATGGAAAGTTTTTGTTCATACAAACCCCACAGTTATACATTAATTCCTCTTCCTTCCAGTTAACCGTCTGTATGAACGGCATACCGAGAAAGTCTGCTACATCCACAGTCAAATTAAATTTGGTCACGGTTGTTATTCCGCTCATTTACACAAAATTCAAATGTTAACATCGAGATACTTGTCTCACATGCAAAGTCAAAGATGTTCTAGATCATATCTTTTAAGCGTAATAAAATGCACAGATCTAGTACCGAGCTTTACAGATCATTTTTTAAAAATGTCCCACTACCTTTAAACGTATTACGTATTTTAACTAATGTTCAAAAAGAAATCTAAAACCAACATTATTAAATTTTTATCTCGAAATGAGATTCTGCTTTAACTCAATTTTTAATCATTAGTTTGGTCAATCAAATTAATCTTTGCTAACGACTGGCTGCATGTCTAAGAGTTTAATGCCAAAAAAAAAATAAAACGCTGTTTTTAAAATAATAATGCCACTAAAAAAAGAAATCGCAAACTGGGATTAGAACCCTCGTACGTTATGAAATAGTATTAAATATTTTTAATATGTTTGCATAAATTTTAGAAATTATTACACAAAACGTTTTCCAGTGGACCAATGTTAAATTATTCTGATAGTGGAAATATCCTAAAAACACTTTGAGGACATATCAATTAGGACTTTTCAAATTCCCCATGTTAAACAAAATGCTATTGATTAAACTAGAACATAAATTATAATTGTGTTAAATACGCTATCTTTTTCCAATTTTTTTTACAATTCAAAGTAATATACAGAATTGTCCCTAAAATGTGTGTGTACATCTATTAACCACAGATTCCTGGGCTCAAAATAAGATAATTTAACCCAACTTAACTATATCTGAAAGTGCTTCGTTTAGCCAGTATTCTGATTCCAAAAGTTCAAAAGAAATTTTTTATTTTGCTTATAACAAAAGAACGGTTTTGTCGATTTTGATGATATTTGGTATTGCACTCTTTACAGATGTAGGTCATCTTTTAAGGATGATATTAGTTATTATCAGTGGACCAATAGTGTACGAAACACTGGTAACCCGGCAAAAACCACTCAAAAACTTTTAATGTTAAGGCCAATAACTTTTCAAAAAAGGTGTCAGAAAGAGACATTCCATAGTAATCTTTTTTTGTTATTTGTTAATGATATATAGAGATCTTTTAAGGTTTAGACACAAAAAAATAAAATCTGAGGACCGCGCACTGCAGTTCTTAAAATAGATGTTATCTAGCAGTCTGGTATTACCAAAAAATAAATGATAATAGCTATTGGTTATCAGGTGTGAAGCGACTCAAATTGCTGTTCGTGTTAGCTAGTGATCTTTAGCAGTGAATATTCTTTGTTATTTGCGTAGTGATGGCTGTAAACTACACTTATGCTGAGCAAACGGATATGTTGATGGTTTTAGGATATTATTATGAAGGAAATGGTCGGAGAAGTGTTAGAGTGTACAACGAAATTTTCCAAATCGTCGCGTGCCCAATGGTTAAACTTTTTGCAAACATTGAAAGATGCCTTTACGAAACAGGAAACCTTGCATCGATCACAGCTGATCGTGGACGTGCTCGTTACAATTCCACACCCAGGTTAGAAGAACAAATTCTGGAAATCAGTGAGAAAATAAACCCAAAGTAAGAGCTCGATCCTTATCATGTACAACACGTCCAGGAGCTTTTCCAGCTGATACCATCGCGTGTCTTGAGTTTGATTAGGTTCATTCAAGAAAGAAGAGCTAAAAATGATCGAATTTTTAATAGCAACATTCTGTTTACTGGTAGGCATGTTACCGAGAAGGGGTTATGGCAATTTTGCAACGGGCTCCATATGCGTGGCAGATGTAAATCCCACAGTCAATCAACAACGCCACTTTCTAATCATAGAACGAAATTAATGCATGGTAGGGTAATCATTAGGCCCTGTCATTTTACCAAATCGTTTAAATGGAGAGATTTATTTACACTTTCCTTGTAAATACCTTGCCCGAGTTATTAGAACACTTGCCGTTAAATCTTGGGCGTGACATGGTTTCTACGTGATGGAGCACCACCACATTTTACATTGAACGTTCGGAATCATCTTTCATGTACAGTTTTCTGATAAATGGATAGGCAGAGGAGCTAAGCCTCCTGCAAAATGGGCACCCTCGTTCACCAGATTTAAATATTTTGCAATTCTTTTTGTGTGGGGAGCTTTTAAAGAGTAAAGTGTATTCTCGTCCTATAAACACACAGGACGAACTTTGGGCCAGAAATACGGAACACTTCACAGTCCATTAAGAATGATGCAGAAATGTTACAACGAGTACAGTTCAATTTTTTTGCGTCGAATCAACCTTTGCATCGAGGAAGGTGGTGGTCACATTGAGCATTGCACTGTAGATCTAGTAAAGCACATACCTACTTGTCAGCCTAATAAATATCATAACAAAATGCCTTATCGTCATTTATTTTTAGAACACCAGACTGCTAGATAATATCTGTTTTAAAAATGCAGTGCGCGGTCCCTCAGATTTTATTTTTTGTGCCTAAACCTTAAAAGATCTCATCAACTAACAAGTAACAAAAAAGTTTACTATTGAATGTCTCTTTCTGAAACTATTTTTTGAAAAGTTATTGAGTTATAACATTAAAAGTTTTTAGTGGTTTTTACCGGCTAACCGTGTTCCATACACTGATAATAACTAACATTACTTTAAAAGATGACCTACATCTGTAAGGAATGCAATACAAAATATCATCAAATTCTACAAACCGTTCTTTTTGTTATAAGCAAAATAAAAAATTTTTTTGAACTTTGAATCAGAATGCTAGCTAAACAGAAGCACTTTGGGTTATAGGTAAGGATGGAGTTAAATCATCTTGTTTTGCAGCCCAGGAATCTGTGGTTAATAGATGTCCTCCCCTTTTAGGGACACCCTGTATGTCAAAAAATTAAGTTGACTATTTAAAAATCACCCCTAAATATGCAATCTCAGATACGTATTCAATTATGTTATTTTCAACTCAGATTTCATTATATGTACTACCTGATTAAACTTATTACCATTCTCACAAATTAATATATTGTTGGCGAATCAACTTGCAAAAACTATTACGTAAAACTTTATCCATGTCATTGACATACACCACAAACAAAGAAAATCTAAAACTTTGCCCTGGGGCAGCCTATATTGTTTTCTAATTTTTCTGACCAAACACCATTTAATAATAATAATAATAATGTTTATTGAATTAAATATTTTACAAAAAACAATGTAAATTAAATTAAAAGCAAATTTAATTCAATAGGGATAAAGATCGGCTATTGCCAGTTTTCACTTTTCCCTTATGCATGTAAAACTATATTCAATTATACAAATCTATTAATATATTAAGTTAATTTTGTTGTCATTGAGACGCTTGCACACTTAGTAAGATGTTTTTAAAATTTTTGATTAAATTTTGGGGCAGTAAGAGTTTTGACTAAATAGATCTATAGTTGTGGCGCAAAACATAAAAAACTACTTTTCAATTTATTACTAGTATGTTACGGAATACAAAATGTGTTAAAATTCCGTAAAGCTAAATCATGTATGGTGTATGTGGGTAGCATTAAAGTCTGTATTCTATTTTTAAAATACCGAGTGCATTGTAGTGAGGCGTAATACGTTCGTATCTTTTAATGTTATACAGCGCGCATACAACAATTTTGTAAAATTTGCAGTTTATTTTCATTTCAACTGTTAAAAAGTTGTAATATACACTACTTCCATAGTCCACATGACTCAGTACAAGAGAGTTCACCAAATTCCATTTTACATCTTCTGGTAACGATCTCTAAATTTACTTAAAATCGATGAAATGTAGATAATCAGTGAGCCATTTAAGTGAACTATTCACAATTACATAATTTTCTAGTTTCTCAATAAGTCTCTTTTTGACTATGGTTTCAAACGTTACGTTGAAGATCAATAAAAACACTAAGAACAATATTTCCCACATGTATGTTTTTCTCGAAAACCCGATTGCCCTTTTATACAGTAAATTATTCGCTTCTAAAAAATGACGTATTTGTGCACAAGTAAATGTTTTCATGATTTTGTCAATAACTGGTATCAAAAAATAATACGACAATGTACCACTGCCAAAATTGGCGTGGTCACTTTTGGAATAAGAATACACTTGTTTTGATTGCTTTTGGTATTTTTCAGTACTAAGAGATGTTATGCAGTACCGGATATCCCAAAACACAAGAGTTGTTTTTAAAAATATAGCATTACATACATGTCATCAGTAGTTGATTTATTCTTAAGTCCTATTTATTACATGACAAATTTCAATGCCGTTTGCTTTTCCCCTTACGTCTTCCCGAAAATATATGTCAACAAACATGTGGGTAATTGAATATGACAACGTCGCAAAGTCGAACACTGACTCAATGCTGATAAAAGTGCTCGCATTTTGTTTGTTTTCACTTTTAATGTGATGTTATATTATGTTACACGTTCATTCAACTCAGTCCAGTAAGGTTTCTATAAAAAAACATCGCGAGTTTTATCAAACATATTATTAAAACTCGAAAACTTAATGACTCTCGGATTAATAAATATTGAAGTTTAAAGAACGGAACATTTTTTTCTGGCTTTCTTCAACTCATAGACCAATCAAGGTGATTATCAAAATTTATTTTTGCGTATGACAAAGCAGTTATTCAAAAATTTGCTGAGCCTCTGACAAATACTTTTGTTTTGACTATAATTTATAATAGTTCAGAACTTTTTAATACCTATGAAACCAGTTGTTTATGGCTAGAATGGTGGAGTTTTAGTAGTTATTTTTACAAATAACGATGTGGATCAAATGTGAATATTTGTTTGTTACTCAATAATTTAACAACAATTTAAAGAAAAACTACCACCTCCGGAGAACGAATAATTTTTGGTGGAAGGTTTTTTTTAACTGAAGTGCTTAAAAATAATGAAATACGAAAACTATTTTTTACATACTTATATTTGGTCAGTTGCAAATTATTGTATGTATTAATTTTTTAATGGAAAATACAGTAGGTAAAGACCAAGATAAAAGGCCTGAGAATGCGTTAAGGAAATAGCTGTTTTTTTTCTGAAAGGTACATTTTAAATAAAATATACAGGGTTATTCATGGTATACGACACCGAATATTACAGCCAAACTATTTAATAAAATTGAAAAATATATCTGGGATTGATAAAGACCTATCAGGGAATATTTTAAAATTACTTTCTAAATATACAGGTGTTCCAAAATACACAGAACGTATCAAAGTTGTGTTTTTCTTATGGAATGTCTTGTATATTAATACAATTTCAGTTTCAACGTTCAAAATAAGAATGGATTTTATAGAGGCTTACCTTACTTAAACCTAAAGGTTTTTGAGATATTTTGTATTTTATGAAAAAGTCGTCACAATTTTATCGATTCATATCTCAGCAACTAATATCTTTTTCCAAACTAAATTCGCACTGGAGTCAATGAATTGATCAGATTTTATGTCGAACTTGTGAAAAATCCACTATCATATACAGGATGTGTACAAAATAAGATTAATTAATGACATGTTTTGAACCGCAATAACTTGCTTATTTTAAATCGACAACAAATGTAAAATGTGAGTACCTATCAAACAATACTATAGTGTCCTATAGCTAAATGTTCAGGTTGTCATGAAAAATGCAAATTTTCATAATGGAGACTGATTTGTAACAATTTTCATATTTATCAAGTAAGCTATACAACTTTGACAGGTGAATACTATGTATTTGTAAGGAGTAGAAGATTTGCATTGTGTACATTTCATCAACTGTATTAAATTTTAAGAGAAATAAATATGTAGTGAGTTTACAAAGATTTAATAAACGTACCAATTTACTTCATAATAATATCTCTTCTAATGAATTATCTGCTCCACGGATCAATTCCCTAGCAAAACATACTGGTGAAATACAAGAAACATTTGCTTATAACATGTGTTCAAAATGATGAACGCCTGACTCTAAGCACAAACGTATTCTTCTTTTAAAGCTTTCAGTAAAATTTGATAACATGTCTGGGCTTATGTTTTGGAACGCTTCTCTGATGAGTTCTTTCATATTATGAGGTGTTGTGGGAAGTGCTACGTGTCCCTATAAGAAGAAATCCGGTGAGGTTAAGTCAGGTGACCTTGGGGGTTAATTCTGAGTTTCATTTCTTCCAATCCATCAATTATGGAAATTGACATTTAAAAATTCTCCAGTGGAAATGTGCGGAAGCCCGATACCCATTTGAAGCCACATCGCACTTCTTATGTGTAAGGAATCTCTTGTAGTAACATTGGAAACTGATTTCTCAAAAATCTAAAAACAAGATTCCATTTAATTGTTCTTCGAAAAATAGGGACCAATGAAATATCGACCTTTTATCCCACCCCACACATTCACTGACAATCTGTGCTGATTATCATTCTTTCTAAATTGATGAGGATTGAAATCGAAATAAAAATGAAAATTTATGTCTATTAACGGATCCACTGATTTACTGTTGAAAAACATGCACTCGTCACTAAACAAAATAAGATTACAAAAGTTTTCATTTTCTGTCTCTTTTGTCCACATACAAAATTGCAGTCGCTTCTCAAAATTGCCTTCGGAAAGTTCTTGGTGAATTGGGATATGATAGATGATAACTATGTTTTTTAAGAATTCTTGAGGCATTTGCTTAGCTAATATTGAAATTTTGCGCGATTGGATTTTGACTCATATGGAAACTTTACATAGACTATTACCGCGAATTTAATCTCTTCATTTTTTGTCACAAGTTTCCTATTAGGGGATTTTCTGTACTAAACACTTTCAGTTTCTCGAAATTCAGAAGACGACTTTATTTGGATGATTTCTGTTAGGAAATCTTTGAGTGTAGAGTTGTGATCCCTGCAAGCAGTTTTCCATACATTCTCCAAGAATAAAAGTCATATCGATTCGCTCTTCTTTTGAATAAACTTTTATTTTGAATATACACTTCAATAAAATGAACAAAAGCACCAACTACGGCTACTAAATGCCGATTTGCAGAGAAAAACTCTTATTGATAACTGAGAAACACGGATAATAATTATCACCTGTCAAAATTTCATAGGTTGGTTGATGAGGTGTTTAATTTGTTACAAATCCGTCTGCATTATGAAAACCTGCATTTTCATGAAAACGTGAATATTTAGCTATAGGACACTATAGTATTGTCCGATAGGCAATTACATTTTACATTCACTGTTGATATAAAATACAGGTTGAAAATAGTAATAAAATATTCCGCTGATACGTCTCTATCAATCTTAGATATATTTTTCCAATTTTATTGAATAGTTTGACTGCAATATTCCGTGTCGTATACCGTGAATAACCTTGTATATTAGAGAGTCAAAACAACTAAATTTGTTGATTTTAAGTCTAATAAAAGTTAGTTGTATTAATTAAGAATATATCAAGAATTTGTACATTTTATTCTTTAAATACAAACAAGATTTTGCACCACAAAACTAATCTGTAACACTCACTATCAAAACACAGACTGTAAACATAAACAATAACGTGACGATTAAGTTTCAGCTACCTGCGGTATTCTCAGGCTGCAATTTCTTATATCATTGCAGTGTTGCGACATTTATTGAAACTTTACAGATGTCGCATCAGAACAAACCATAAATGTTTCAAACTGCGTTTAAGTTTTACTATAAAGGTACAAATAATTGCAATATATTTTGTGGAAAATATATCCTATATGACTTTTAAGAATGTAGGGAAGACCATTTGAGAACCTAACAATCTTATTCAGCAATTAAATGTTTTACTACAATTTTAACAATAATTAGAATCGTCTTGTGAAAACAATTTTTTGTGTAATAAATGTGTAATTCGTAAATGCGTATTTCATCAACATGGTGTCGCTTTATAAGCCTTATCTTTAAGTTGTTGAATGCTCATCAATTTGCTGGCCCACTTTTTGTTTGTTGAGAATCTTCAAATTAACTCCTAGTTTAGGTTTATAAGATGCAAGATCATTTATGCTTTTGGAAAGAAGTAATTAAAATTCTACTGGATAGAACAAATAGTTTCATCAAACTTTAACGCTGGGGAATTCTCCTAATAATATTTCAAACGACCACTTGAATAGGTCCAATTGATTTTTTTTAAATGTGATTTGCGATTTACCTAGAGGAATACAATAGTAAGTGCATGTGAAATTTTAAAAAATTTTCAAAATTTAAAAAAAAATTTTTGTTGGTGGGCTATGATGAATATAAAAATTAAATTTGAAGTCGCTTACAAAAACTGTGTTATTACTTATGAAAAAAAATTAAAAAAATTACGTTGTACTTTTTATATCTAAGTGGTCGTTTAAAAATTCTCCCCATAAGAGCAATGTAAATCAAAATCCGCGCCAGTTACAATAGTTCAACCGATTTTGAAGAGATGGTAAACTTTTTTGCCATCAAACTAAATTCCTGATATACCAACCACGGAATAATAAATTATTATTGTAGCATTTGTAGGCATACTAGGTATGTAAACATAATCTAATATGCTCGTGTTAAATCGTAGTGTGTTTTTATAGAAGATTATCTGCGTTTTCTAAAAAATGGTGTCATACAGTCATTCAACGACAGCTCGATAATTTATTGAAATGTTTTAAGTGTTCATTGTGAAATACATGTTTACAAACTTCTGATTGATTATTGTGCAAATAATTCTGTTTTACTGGTCAGTTAGCAACTTTCACACTTAGATAATAAGGGAGATCTGATAACAATTCAGTATCGACCGTAATAGAAGTTGAACACCTGAACTGAACTTCAAAGCGTCGCGTCAGTAACTTTTGTAGAAAAAATCTTACCACAGCTACTTGTTATTACATATTTGAAACAACTGTTATTTTTTACGCACTGTAAATAGAACTACTTTATTTTATACTGTAATTGTTAATTATTTACATTACAATTGTTGGAATACCTACACTAAATTAAAACACTGTTCGTTAAAATGTTTATTTGTCAAAATAATAACGGAATACAATAATTACTTCATCGTATTTTGAAATAAAAGGTTCGGAGCTTTTCATTTTTTACACATTCTTTCCTCAACTACATTTACTTTTATTACTTCGAGCGCTTTTTAAATTTTGGGCGTCTACAATATATTTTAGATCTTTGCATCTCAATCCCTTATCTAAATGTCCTAGTACCAGTTCTGGGCAAACACAATCCTTCAGAACTGAGACAACTTTGGGAGCATTTTGGTTTTTCCAGAATTCTTCATCCCTGTTAATTTCCTCAACATGTAATGGCGTTAAATCATTCACAAATATTACAAAATAACAAGAAGATCTTCTAGTAATATTAAGTTGTCCTTGGACCTACAAAGTTGAACGATTTATAATAACAATGAATAACAAATATAAAAAAACATACCTGATAATAGCTGTTATGATTTTTTTACAAAGACAATTTTTGGTCCTTCAATTCTATGCAAATATTTTTTAATGTTTTGGAAGCTTCTTCTAAAGATATGCCAAGTTCGTTTACTTTTGATAAACACTTCACTTCCACTAACTTGTTATCTCCAACTAGACCTGAAATTTACTCTGATTTAACAAACTGAAAATTATAAATTTTATTATTACCATCAGGCGAAGCACCTAAATATAGGTCAGTAATGTCGATAAAAAACCACTAGGCAGTACTTTTCACCAATGATGTCTTCTAACATACCGATGGCAAATGACTCATGAATTTGTCCATATTCAGTATGTTTATTAGAAAAATATGTTGGTTTTAATATACTTTTACCATTGAATGACAAGGAGTATGGGGTAATCTTTTAATAACTTGACCAAATTTAGAAGCAGTCAAACGTGAAGCGCGTTCGATTCTAAACAATTCACTTTGAAATTGACCGACGGTGTTAGTAGCAATATAAGCTATTTAAATAATTCTGCTAGATTGTTCGTCTCGTTATCAATTAATGATCCAGCCTTTTGAGTAACTAAACAAAGTGCCCCTAACATTTTCAAAGTAATTGATTTTCTAACTATAAACCTTTGTTTGCAATTTACATACCTTTAACATATTGTAATAAACCTGAATCCGTAGCTAATTTTTTATATCTGGACTTGTAATACCAAGATCATTACAGAAGTAATCTTTACAATTTTGATGTTCCCCAAATACATGGTCTGGACTATTCGTTAAATCTTCCACTAAATGGTGAACATCGCCATGAGTATTATCATAGACAGCTTTTGGGCAATATTTTGTAAAGCCTTTATTTTATTGCTCGTTAAGAGTTTTCTTGCTGCTATTGACATCTGCTTGGTATCAGTTTTAAAGTAAATAACCTTTTACCATAATTTTTAATGACGTGGTTCGTACATTCAATTTTTTTGTACCTGAAACCAGAAATGAACAAGAAAATAATGAAGCGGTAGTGTTTAAGTATTACCTGCAGACCATATAGAACGTTTTATTGAATTCTTAGAAAAACACTCGAGTCTCCATCAGCTATAAATTGTTTATAACGCACACCATGCTGTTCTATGCTACGTGAAAATCCCTCAACTATGATATCTGCTTCCATTGCACTAGAGCTGCCTTCCCAATTTTTAAAACATACGTGGGGTGGTACTTCTACTTTGTCCTCATTACGTTTGCATATAATGCAAAGTTTATTTCTTACTCCTAAAAATAATACTTTTTTTGTTCTTCGGCCAATTATATCTGCCTACAAACAAAATTAAATACGCATAAACACATAAAATAGCACATCAAACATTTATACCAATCCTGATGCAGAATTATGATTGTGTACATAGCTTCTTTTAGCCCATCCTCCATCTAGATATACAGTTATCCATGGTATGCCATCCTCATCGATATCATTATTTTCAATATCAAGCTGTTTTTCTTCTTCGCCCGCTGTTTGCATGCTCTCGATTGAAGAATCACTATATACCTGAAAAATATACCAATAATACATTTATGTACTTTATATACCACTAGTAAGATCACATACTTTTCTCAATGTATCTTGTATTTCGTAAAACATATTTTTAGACATAGGTGGTATATCCAGAATTGAAAGAAATTCTTCTGTATGAGAAAAGTACTCCCAAAGGTTCCCCATACAGCAGCATTATTGACCTTTCTATTTGTAGGCTACTCTGACGAAAAGGAATACTTTCTTTCACACGTATTACATTTAAAAAATATAACACTGTTTAGCCCATTTTTTTTTCTTTCTCTATAAATAAATTTCCAGCAGTACTACATCTTCGTACGTGGTTTTCGGCAAGAGTTAAAGATGTTTGTAGAAAATGGGAAACATCCAGAATTCGATAACCATCTACGTTATGTTTTGGTACCTCGGTCTCTACTGAAAGTTTATGCACCATTATGCTAAAATTAAAAAGCAAACCTACAATTGTAGGTAGCGTCTTTTGCTGTGTCATTTATATAAAAACCTATCAAAGTCTTCGTCGGTTCCCCAACCATTGGAATTTAAATTACCACTATTGTACCCAGAAGTGCTCCGCCCATTTTTCGATAAAATTGGGTCATTGATTTTCAATGAATTGAATGGCTCATTAATTAGAGGTGGGCTTGGAGGTTTGTTTTCAGGTAGGGGAATTGAAGAACTAAAAATTTATATTTTTAGGTACTTATATTAATTATTAACACAGGTAAATAAAATATGTATAAATAGATTCTTGCTTCCCTAATTTTTATAGGTACTATAGTATATAATATATCTGTGTCCATATTTAGATGCTCACCATTGGTATATCGGTTATTAAATGAGATAGAGCAACGGTTAAATGGTACAATGTTTTCAGAATTTAAAGCCCGCAAAAATTTTGTTTCAGATTCATTTTCACTTTTTCGATTTTGAGATATTTTGAAAAAACCAACATTTTACCGATTTCAATTTCTCTCGATAATTCGATGACGCCTTATTCGGCGGCTTCTAAACCTTGACATTATTCAGACACTTTTCTATGACGAATTTAATGGTGTTAACAGAAACCCCTGATTCTCATTTGTTTCCAAGTTAGCAGCGGCAACTTTGTTTTTCTTATGGCGGCCATTTTGTAGTTTATCCAGTTAGATAGCCCTCGGAAAGGGCTTTTCAATGAAGTATAACTTGTCTTAACAGTTGCTCTATCTCATTCAAATAACCGATATAACAATGGTGAGCATCTAAATATGGACACAGTATACAGTGGTATATAATGTAAGTTTCCTTCTACAACAAAAACAAATAATAAGTACCTACAAAACAATGTGTTCTAAACCAATTAGAGGAGCAATAGGTACTGTAACATGTTCATTACTGAGTAGGTACTTACTATAATTCGACTTCTTTTTCAATTTTTTGTAGTTCTTTGGTTAGAGCCTTCGTTTCACTACCGAGTTTTGATTTTTCGATCTACTGTAATACGTCTTACGTTGTTTATTTCTTTAGTTGCCCATTGTAGCTTATAAACCTATTCACCAAAACAATACAATCTAGCCAAATTACAAACGAAATACCTACCACAAAACAAAACACATGTGGGACACCAATTAAATTGTTTGGTAAAAACAACAATAAAAGTTCCGATACAAAACGATAGTTTGTAAACGCTAAACACAGTAACCACACAACACAATTAGTATGTATAAACTAATTAAAACAAATCTAAACTCAACTATAAAAAAGATATTATCTAAATATATACTATAATAGGTATTCACACACAACAATAGTCACTACAAAAATATCGACTTTCGGTAAGAAAGGCTGAACACGTAAGTGATATAAAACGAATATTCTCACAATATCACAAAAATACGTAGGTACCTACTGGTACTAGGTTACCGCTACAAGTACGTTGTATGTTGAAAGAGCATTAAAAACAATTTACGGTAATTAGGATTATTTACTTTATTTTCTTGGATAAATGAAATACCAATCGCTTATTTATTCTTCTCTATTACGTGACATCATTCAAATAATATTCAGTAATCGAGTTATTCATTATTATCGGAATATAAAAAAGTGCATAACATCGATGTTTTTTTATACAACGGATTATGACCAAACAAACCCGATGCGCTACTTGATGTACCTAAGCGATTTTCCCACGCAGTATTAATCTTTTCCAAAAATTATCTAATTTTATACCTACTTTGTACCACCAATACGATCCACTAAAAGGAAAATAGTGGATACATAATACAATAATAATTATAATTAACAATATCTTCTGTAAACGCTCTACTATTTATTATAAGATATAAATTTTGTAAAATCATCATCATTTGTGTATACCATTGTACTTGCAAAAAAATTAAACAAAGTTTATACTTTAGTCATAACATAGATAAGCATAATATGCGCATTCCAGAAGGTATGTAGTCAGACGGTAATGGTGCGTATGAGATAGCAAATTTTGAAGTGTTCATGACAGAGACAGTTGCAAGACGAGTGTTATTTACAACAGAAAAATGTTATATTGAATATCTTGTCGGACACACAAATTAAAAATCACAACGTGCTATAAAATTACACTGGTCGATTGTACTTTAAATTTAAAATATACAAGTGTCGGCATCTGGGCGGCTATGCGCGTCCAAATAATGATAAACCCCCGTTAAGTGTTCACACGATACCTCCCTTTTATTCTTACTAACTACTACATCCTTCAGTGTCTTCACATTCTTTTGCTATTCTCTCTTACATTGATCGATTTTTTTTATCATAATATTTTACTCCACATCTTATGAAATAAGATGGGGAGTTATCGACAGTTTCAAACCGAAAATTTTAACACCCTTTTTTTTTACTTTTTCCGATGAATTAAAGTAAGTACATTATAATTAATCAAAAAATTTCATGTTCGACGGCGTATGTAAAAAGATATCAAAAGAAAACCACCAGATCTATTGTTATGAAACTTTGTACATGACCTTATATTTCATAAATAACCACAAGGGCCGTTAACCTACAGATTTTCAAATTTTTTTAAATATTTTTTGATTAAAATAAAAGTTGTTTACAGTTTTTTTAAACCGATAAGTAATTGCTGAGATATAACAATCACGTGACAATTTTATTTTGCATAAATTTTAGGTTTTATTTACAATTTTTTGTATAGAGGTATCACTGTAAGTCATTTTTCTTTAAAGGAACGTAATACCCGTCAAACTGGTTTACACCTTCACAACTTAAGCCAGATTTGTAAAATTTCAAATAGAAACAGAAAAAATTATACAAACAATAACATACGAGAAACCTCACATTCTTATTATTTTACTGAAGTTATAAAATTCTGCTAATTTAAAATGCACTAAACGTAACAATTATTTTTAATGTAGAAAGGGTGTACATTGAAACTTTTTAAACATAGACACGCAAAAATTAAGTAATGTGGAAAAGTTTTTTTTAATTATTTTACTACTTTTTGCGCATATCGGATGGGACATCACCGTAGAGGCAAAAAAACTTGTAATGAAAATTAGTCAAAAAATTTTTATTTCAACATTGTTTTCAACTATTGAAGACTTTAAAAATATTAAAATTGCTGACATTAACTCTTCTTGGTTTCACTTCTGTCCAAACAATTGTTTTTACCATATCACCAACTCCATCAACAGTTCCTTTTCCATGAGATGTTGTAAAGAAATTTACATTCGGCATTGATAATTTTAAAATCTTCTTCCACATAGCATAAATTTCAAAGCGTAAACCTGTTTTTAAACGTGCCGCACTCATCAGAAAAAAAAACAATTTGAAATATTATTCTTACACTGTTTTTATGTAACAAAGGATCTAAAAACTATATGAAGTTGTTTTTCAAAGAAACTGACAACAGCAC
This sequence comes from Abscondita cerata, assembly GCA_030710515.1. Classification (NCBI taxonomy): domain Eukaryota; kingdom Metazoa; phylum Arthropoda; class Insecta; order Coleoptera; family Lampyridae; genus Abscondita; species Abscondita cerata. Next base: position 15,571 of record JALBCR010003066.1, on the reverse strand, counting down.
TCAATGACGTTTGATACTCAGTCAGTTGAATGAAACCACTAACTAAGTAAATGCCAACAGTTAACTGTAAAGACATGTGTGCGTTAAAGGCATGGCGCCATCTAAGCGATGGTTTTAATGCTTAAAACAACACGTGAGTCGATAAAACCAAGATAAACGTGTTGTTTTAAGCATTAAAACCATCGCTTAGCATGGCATCATGCAACACACTCAAGTCTTTACAGTTAACTATTGGCATTTACTAGATTTATACTATTACACGTGTTCATGTTAACACGAGATGTCGCAAGATACACATTTTACTTAGAAAGCACTAACGTTGTTTCATTGCTTGAACTTGTCCTTGATATCTTCAGAAACAGAATAGAATGTTACCAGAAGCAATGTATAATATAGATCATATTCGCATTGATCAGAAATATTGACCATACATGCCCCATTCTGCGAATTGCATCAAACGGCATTTAGTAAATTTCTCCCAGTTTTAGGAAAAACTTCAATCTTTTCGTGGATGGTTCCCAAAATGTAATTAAAATTAGGGTGATAACAGTACACTCACGTTATGAAGCGTTTTTGATGATAACAGAACATGTTTCGGGCGTAAATCGTAAAACTTGCTTATGTGTAGTTTTGAATCCTAATATTTATGTTTAAAAAGTGCAAAAGCTTCCTTCAGTGTTACCATGTGATGTTTTTTGATGGACTTTTCCTTGCGCTTGCCGACTAATACTGTCTCTAGTGTAACTTTGTTTCTTTCTTTGTTACGCAAAGTATTTGTGGCTCCTTTTTTCCTTTCTTTAATAGTAAACAAATTTGTAACATATTCCAACGCTAATTTTTTACTACAGTTATTTGTACTGAGACTTGCATCAGGCAAACCACGTTTTGCTTTATCACAAATCTTTGGCAGTGTATATTGACATTTATGAGGGCTGCCTTTTTCATTTTAACATATCCTTTATCATCTGTCTATATTTTTTTTTCTCTCCGCTTCTTTCTTTCCTTTTTGTTGAAGTATCTTTTTTAGATACTGGTTTTCAGGTGCTCATTAACTTCAATTTTATTTTTATAATAAAATAAATAAATTTCAATAAATACGGTCAAAAAGTTTAAGACAAATTAATAAAATAAAAATTTTGTTTGCATATTAGAAAAAATCCAGACTAGACAAAGGTCACCATCGTTGAAAATTAATTCAACTATTTCGTTTTAACTCGTATTAGTAAACGCAACTTTATTTCGGTCCTATCTCCATTGCCGTCGTTTGATACGTGCGAAGCTTTTTCCACAAACGACTTTTTGTAAATTACGAACTTAAAAGTTTCTTTTCCTTGTCGTAATTTTCTCGTACAGGACATTTGATATTTGGTATTATTTTGACATGTCGATAAGATATCTTATAGCAGTGGGTTGTAAGACTAATGTCATTAAAATTCTCGGTTTTGTTTAACTATGTAGAAAATAAAGACAACAGTTAGCGTGTTTGCAACAACGGACGGGATTGCCAAGATTTAGCAAGATAAAAAGATAGAATTACTTACAAATTTACTTACCAATTAACACTTTATTAACTTTCAAAAACTAGAAAACAAACACTCTTCAAAAATTTATTAAGTGACAGATCAGTTGTCAAACATTTATTGTCGTAGTCGTCTTGACACAACACACATGTAAATTCCACAAACAATCAATTACTCTAATTTAAATAATTACATTACCCATTTTACATCCGCAATAAAAAGAAAACGCTGGTGCCACATAATACCTTAAATATGAACATTTTCTATATTAAAAAAGATTAACATATATTAAATTACTTAAAAAATATGTATGCTAGGTAAATGACCAGCAGTTAACGGCGCCATCTAAGCAATGGTTTAATACTTAAAACAACAATTTAAAATTCTCCTGGAGCTTTATCGACTCACGTGTTGTTTTAAGCATTAAAACCATCGCTTAGATGGCGCCGTGCGCTAACACACAAGTCTTGACAGTTAACTGTTGGCATTTACTTAGTTTATACTATTTACACGTGTCCCATTTTAACACGAGATGTCGCAAGACACATTTTACTTATGTATGCTAGGTAACATTGTTCGTGAAATGGCTGGTCCTCTGTAGATTTTGTTTGAACTATTTTTTTCTAAAACGTAATTTTTATTTTTTGCTTATAAGCGGCGATGTACAATTCTATGGTAAACGCTTGTTTCTTTTCTGTTTTTTACATATAATTCCTATTTTTCTAGTAAATCTCCTCATCTCTAACTAATTTGATTGTATTGTATCTAAGGTCTATAAAATTATGGCTTTCTATTACAATACATACAATAAATATTCAAATATTATACAAGTGTAGGGTATTGCAGTGACTATTTAATCTCATCAAAAAAAAAAAAATAACGACCATTGATAGACATTTTCTTTCTAAGAAAGTTTGTCAATCTATTTGTCATTTGTTGACTTAATTGAATTAAAGTATAACCTAAACAATAATTTTTTAAAATATAAGACTGGGCGATGGATAAAGCCTCCACCCGTATTCAAAATATTATAATTTTAAAAAAAAAACAACACATTAGTTTAAAGAATATTTGAAGTATCTTTCGTTTGTGTCAAGAAATTATGAATATTTCTGTGGAAACATCATGAATTTTTAAAATAGTTTTTATCGGTTATCGTGTTGCTGATTATTTTGCTTATAGTTCATGATAACTAATTAAGATTTAAAATTTTAAATCATGGTTTATCACATTAAGGCCAGTTGTTTAGCCATTGATTAACTTTAATTTTGAGTTTACTGTTATGGTGATAATTGTTGTCACAATTGTTTGCTTGAAATTAACCAAAAGTTAACCTTACAATCAGAGAGATTGAAAAACTGCCCTAAATGTTGTCCTAATTTTAATTAAATAATTCTTTCGTTAACATTGAATTGAAATTGTTTTTACATAATAAAAGAAAACAACAGTGTGTTATAAATAACTGTTTTTTTGTTTTGTTTATAGATTTGACATAAATTTATTCTTTGGTTTAGTTTAGAATTTTTGTCTAAGCAATTCTGGTAAGCTTCAAGATTTGTTTTTCTCGCTTGTTTGTTGGATGTTAATTTTTATTTTAATCACCATAATATTGAACCAATAATCAATTTGGAAGATAAGTTGTTACAAAAATAAATGATATTATCACTTAAACTCAAAGTCTAAGATAATAATTTGAATACATCACGTACCAATAAACTAATTTAATTTTAATTTGAAATTTAGAACTTGATGCTATGCTATTAGTAATATTAATTGTGTTGTTCGCATTGATTTTAGCATATTTAAAAAAAAATTAACTATTGGTATTTGAAAGGTGTTGAATGTATATCGCCAATGATCATCTTTGGTAATATGTACAATATAGTGACTAACCCAAAATTAATAGAGGAAATATTCTATTAAACTATATAAAGAATCACAAATGCGAAACTTTAAATGTTTTGGAGTTATATACATTTGTCACTCCTGCACTTATATTGATCAAATTTAATCAAATTTTATAAACTAATTTTGAATATTTTCACGACCCGAATTCGTTACCTGAATGAACACAATGAACCAACAACAGACACTTGTTTTAGATTAAAAGGTGGGAAATAAAACAACTTAGAACGAAACTAACACCATAATTTACATCAAGCAAAATGAAGATGATGTTTAACACATTATTGGATTGTTCAAAAGTTAAATAAACTTATTGATAAATCGAGAAAAAACAATGAGCCTATAAATATTCACAATCTAGTATTAAGATATACTACTGATGTTATGTGTCGTGTGCTTTTGGAGTTGATTCTGACGCGTTAATTAACGCAAATTCTGATTTTATCAAATACGCTACTTTAATAATCAAACCACAAGAATTTAAAAGAATTTTTTTCGAGTTTTCCAAAAATAGCTGATTTTATAAAATTCAATCTAATTCCGACAGAGGTAAAATATTTTCTTAACGACCTTAACGGTTTAATCATTGATTATAATATTTATAATCAATGGTTTAATCTGAGTGGAAGTTGCTTTAGCGTCGATAATAGGTAACTACCAATTTACAACGAATCGTGAATATTTAGCCCCTAAAAGTGAGATACTATTACGTATGTCAAAATATTTAAAAAAAGTAAAATAAATATCAATTTAAACTCAGTAAATGCAATTTTATTTGATTCTACTTCCAGACAAAAGGGATTAATTTATTTAAAGAGAATAAAGGTCCGATTATGACAATTATGTACACATTATATTCTACTTTCAAAAGAAATTATACTATTGGAATTACGTACTCAAGTTTGAGTAAGTATATCTTATTGTTAACATATGAAGACGCATTGATACAATTTGGGTCACATATTTAATAACCGATCTCGCTCTTATTTACTCTCTTGCAATTAATTTTCCTATTTAAATCAAATTTAGATTTTCAAAACGAATGTTGAATCCATTTATTAGCTATAATTAAAATTATATTATATGTTGAATAACATATATGGCATATTAACGTTGAGTCTAGTAGTAGTAGAAATTACATAAATTTAAACAATAGATACAGAAGGATGGATCTAGGCCCTTACTGTGTTACTAGAACATGTTAATAAAAACATCGTGAATTACACCCAATGCGTATAGGACATCATTTACACGAATGCAAATTTTTTAAACAATCAATTATAGATATCACAACAATTGGCGTAAACAGAATTAAAGTAACATTAAAGTCCTACGATATTGCTAATCAATTAATTAATCACGACTCTATAACTAAGAATGATTTGATTGCATACATACCCACCTTTTTTACTCAAAGGAAAGGAGTAATTAAGATGGTAGATATGTATTTACGTGAACAATATTTAAAATCGGCTATTGAGTCTAATCAAGAGGTAGTTGAAGTAAGGCGTATGAATAAAAAAGTTGTAAAAGCGGATGGTACTACAAGTTTTATTAAAAGACAAATAATTGTTGTATCTTTTTTGGGAATTCTATACTATGGAACATACGTATAAATAGCGTCAACTTTTGGTAGAACCGTACGTATATCCAGTGGTTCAATGTAATAATTGTTTACGTTATGGACACAGTTCAGTTTTTATGTAAAAGTTCGGCAAGATGTAAAGTTTGTGGAGAAACTGAGAAATATGATGATAACGTATGTAAAAAGTCGCCATTCTGCATTTGTTGCAATTAAAATGAGCACTAAACAACAGATAAGATTTTTTCCAGTATACAAGAAACAACTACCCATTAAAACAGTAATGGATAGGGAAAATGCAACGTTCAAAGAAGCTGAATTATTAGTCAATAATCCAGCGTATAATAAGATTACATCAAATAATCGCTTTGAAGTCCTAATACAACAAAACATTTTCCAACTCTGCCAACTACTTCATTTAGTCAACCCGTGCATACTCAAAATTACATAAAAGTTCAAACATTTAATTTTTCTCATCCAACCACTCCATTTAAAAAACGAAAAGCACCTGGTTCACCAAATCTTACAAATGAATATTCATCGGCTATTAATAAAGAAATAGACAGATCGGAACCAGTTATTTTAAACCCTAGCTACACATTAAAAACTTGCCAAATAATCCCAAATTAGTGGAGAAAGTTACACATGCTGTAGTAGATCTTATAGTAACATTAATTCCAGGGTTAAATTTGAAAATGATTTAATAAAAGATATTAAAAGTCGTATTTCTATATTATTAAATATCGATAATGACGAACAAAGTGAATCAAACTAATAGTTTAAAAATAATTCAATGGAATGCTAGATCAATCTCTAAAAATAAAAGTCAGTTACAACTTTTTCTAAATACAATAAAGTGGACATAATAATTGTTTATAAAACTTGGCTTAAATCGATAAACAATTTTAGACTTAATGGTTTTAATATGATTAGACGCGACAGGGAAGATGGTTATGGAGGGGTCACGTGTGCACGCATTCTCCCAAATTAGTTTAAAAAAAAACTTCAACTCACTAATAGAAGTATGCGGAATTACTTTGCGAAAACTCAATTTAACTATTGTATCTATATATAAACCTCCAAATGATAAACCAAATAATACGGATTGAACTAACCTGTTTCATCAATTTTCCGGCAAAGTCATTGTTGGAGGAGATTTTAATGCACATCATATTGTGTGAGGGGCAAGCACTAAAAAGTAATACACAAGGAAAATTAATAATGGATGCCATCGACAATAGTGAATTAGTAGTAGTTAACGACGGTACACCCACACACATTTCATCACCAGGCCAAACATTAGCTGCGCTAGATTTAACCATTGCTTCACCCAATATCTCAGGAAAACTGACGTGGAAAATTTTGGACGATCCAATGGGCTCTGATCATTATCAATACTCACGACTGTGAACGAGGAAGTAGAAGACAGCTTAATTTATCCAGCTAGAAAATGGAATGAAACGAGCATAATTAGGGATCGTTTTAAAGATTAATAGAGTTAGAACTAACAAACATTTCCACTATTAACAAGGATAATAGTACAAAATTGGAACAATTAATACTAGTGATTGATGAAGCCGCCTCACAGTCAATGAAATCAAACAAACCTTTTTTGCCCTAAGAGCAGAAAGCCAGTATAGTGATCAATCGTGTACACAAATGGTAACAGATAAAAATATAGCCTTAAAGAAGTATAAAAAACTATCAAACTTAGAAAATTACATTCAATATAAAAACGTAGCTGCAAGCTGCAAACGATTTTATTGCAAAAAAGCAGAAACAGTTAACCAATAAAACTTATCGATCTATAATAAATGAAAATATGTTACAAGACCTCTTTGACAAAATTACACCACCGTTTGTTTCAAATCTAGTATCGGAATAAACCGAGTTGTAGATATATACTAGATCAACCGTTTACCCTGAATGAATTACAGTCGGCCGTTAAACAACCAGGAAAATAAACCGCTCCTGGTCTTGACAGTTACACGTATGGGCTTGTAGGTAACTTACTCATCATAGCAATGCAAGCATTACTAAAAATTTTTAACGACTGGTGGACACAAAATGACTATGCGTTGCAACTAAAAAATTTTGTTATGATTTTTTTTCAAAAACCATTAAAAGATCCGAGCAAAAGTTCAGCATACAGACCTATATCGTTAATGTCATGTTTCACCAAGACTTTCAAACGAATGATTAAAAGTCGTTTAGGAGTGGCATTGTGAATATAACTCACTTTTACCGGTTTCTCAATACGAATTTCGCAGAAGCGTTGGAGCTCAGAATGCAAAAAAAAAAAAAAAAAAAAAAAAAAAAAAAAAAAAAAAAAAAAAAAAAAAAAAAAAAAAAAAAAAAAAAAAAAAAAAAAAAAAAAAAAAAAAAAAAAAAAAAAAAAAAAAAAAAAAAAAAAAAAAAAAAAAAAAAAAAAAAAAAAAAAAAAAAAAAAAAAAAAAAAAAAAAAAAAAAAAAAAAAAAAAAAAAAAAAAAAAAAAAAAAAAAAAAAAAAAAAAATTTTTAAAAAAAAAAAAAAAAAAAAAATTTAATAATAAAATCCTAACATTTAATATACAGGGTGTCCAGAAACTCTCTGACAAACGAAGACCGGAGATTCCTCAGATAATTTTAAGACAATTTAACCCAATTCACCTAGTCCGAAAATGCTTCCTAAGGGAGCTAGAGCTCTTTGAAGATGGCGCCTGGTAAAGTAAAAAATTAAAAGATAAACTTCGCGAACTGACAACAATTTGACAATGAAAAACGTAGGTTTTACTTTTGTTGGCAGTTCAGAGCCAACTAGTGCAAAAAATATAAATTTAACTTTAATGACAAAAAAACAAAAAATTTTCAAATCCATTTTCTAGAAAACGGTGTATCCTAATGACTTAAAGTAAGAGTACCTTTTAGTACTAGAATACCTGAAAATTTAATAATCTAGTGTCACAAATGCTTAAAGTTAAAGACAAAAAAGTTATGCGTTAAAATAACCGTTGACCTACCCAAAACGGACGCCTATGACCGGTACTAGAAATTCGCAATTGATGGAATCGATTCATCTCTGAAGGCTAAACAAGCATACCAGTTTTTGCTTTTCTAAGTAGAAGCGTTCTGGAGGTATTTAAAAAAACTATTTACAAGGCGCCATCTTCAAAGAGCTCTAGCTCCCTTAGGAAGCATTTTCGGACTAGGTGAATTGGGTTAAATTGTCTTAAAATTATCTGAGGAATCTCCGGTCTTCGTTTGTCAGGAGAGTTTCTGGACACCCTGTATATGGGGGGGTTAGATAGGGGAGGGGGAAGAAAAGGAAAAAAAAAGAAAAAGGGGAAGAGGGGGGGGGGAGTAATAATAAAGAGGAGGGAAAGAGAAGAAAAAAAAAAAAAAAAAAAGAAAAAAAAGGGTGGGGGGAAAGGGGGGGTAAAAAAAAAGAAAAAAAAAGGAGGAAAAAAAGGGAGGGAGAAAAAAAGAAAAAAAAAAAAAAAAAAAAAAAGAGAAAAAAAAAAAAAAAAAAAAAAAAAAAAAAAAGGTAAAAAAAGGGGGGGGGGTAAAAAAAAAAAAAAAATTGAGAGGAAAAAAAAAAAAAAAAAGTAAAAAACAAGTGATAGTTATTTTTGGAAAATGTTTAAAAAAAAAGGGGGTCCACCCATTCAGTTTTACAAACAATGAACCCGTTCCATACTTGATTACGGATGTGTAGTTTACATTCAACGTCCAAAACTATTTGCTAACGATTGACAGAATTCAGTATCATGCTTTAAGATTAGCCATCGGATTTATGAGATCATCCCCGACGTGGGCAATTCTAGCAGAAGCACAAGAATCCCCTCTGGAAATAAGGAGACAGTGCCTGGCGAGAAAATTAGCTAATAAAATTACAGCATACGATCATAATATCTTAAATACTATCCACTCCTTATTTTTAGAAACCTTAACAAATAAATATTGGGGACTAAAACAACAACCCATTGGTAGACGCATATAAGGACATTTTGCAGTTTTCATCTAACACAACACAAAAGTTGCCATACTTCTCTCTCGATTATAAAAAACGGCTGAAACTAGGGCAATGATTGTAATTCAGGAGTTCACTGATAACGTTAACCTGAATAACATCATTTCAAAATCAACTCTTGCGAAACACAACATTTTTTTGTGGGAAGAATATATACGGATGGTTCGAAAAATAAAAAGGAACCGAGCGCAGCCTTTTACATTCCAAATATCAATCTATCCTTTAAATATAACCTAAATTCGAACTGCTCAATATATATAGCTGAAGCGTATGCAATTAAAAAGTTTTGCAATGGATTTAAATAAATAACTACTTTACTAATACCCTAATTTTATCAGACTCCAAATCTATATTGATGTCGTTAAACAAATTTTGAATTTTGAAATTCTGAATACTAAATAAACCAAAAAGTGGCCAAATTGTTTATATTTGGGTCAAAACCCACGCGAGAATCAAGGATAATAATACAATTGATATAACGGCTAAGGAAGCGACATCTCTTGCCATAGTAGACAATTATTTACCCTATACCGACCTTTATCATGGCTTAAGAACTCCGGCTCTCCGTGAGTGGCAAGAAAAGTGGAAAAGCTACACTACTAACAGTAAGGTAGCTACGCACTGTTAAATCTACCTTGCCACAGAAAACGATATTTTAACAGGTTCACACACTAGATTTTTTTGCTGTATATATACTAGTCTCAGCTTAAACCATGGAAGGTTTCCAGCTCATCTATACAAAATAGGTATATAGAAAAAGCCAAACATGCGATTGCGATAACACATCAACAGGAGAAATTAATCATTTACTGTGTAAATGTAACAAATATAACAATCAACGAGATATATTTATGGACGAACTAATCAGAAAAAAAGTAGAATTTCCTTGTAATGTTTTACACCTATTAAGCCTACGAAACAGGGACATTTATATTACCATTATAAAATTTATTAAAAATGTTAATATACCACTTTAAATAAAACAACCTATGATTAAAGGATGACTGATCCAAGACCAACACGACGAAAAAAAAATATATTGAGATGATTTAAGTTTTACTTCAGCAATAGGACAACAAAAAAGGAAAGAATAAATCACATAACAACATGCAAAGTAGGGGAATAAATAAATAAACAGAAAAATAAGAAAGAAAATTGAAAAATATTATTTAATATTAAATAATATACAAATTTAAAATAAAGTGTTATAAGAAGAGTAGCTAGGAATTTAACAGAATATGGAATTGGTTGGCTGGATCAAATGCATTCGCTGCAGGGTTGGGAATGAATTGACTTAAAAAGAATAAACGTTATTAGTATTAAAGAAGATTAAGTGTGTAATCATTTAACATAAAAATTATATCTAATTGGAGGACAATTTGGGTAACGTAGTTGTAGTGAGGCAGAGGCGGAATAATGTTCAATTTTAAATTGGACTGATCTAAAAGAAAATAGTTCATAAATTTGGTACCAAGAACAAAAAACATAATTATTTTATCCCCTTTTAAGTGTTGAGGTGAAACAATTTAAGCATCATCCAAGTAGTAATTGAAATATTAGTAGTAGGTAGTTTGAAATATTATTAAAAGTTGTATAAAACTGTCATGTAGATAAAATTTGGCGTTTGAATTGATATTTCTGTAAAATTGTTTGTTAAACTGGAGTTGTTGCTAAAATGTATTTATATTAATTTTAATACTTGACTTTCTTTGTAGTTCTTAAATTTAATATTTTATTAATATACTTTGCACGTATAAAATTTCATAAATTTTTTTTTATTATAAAGTAAATTAAACTTAAATGATTATCCCTTTAAAGCTATTTGATTTAATAACATTATGCATTATACTTAGAACATGAAGGTATTGTTATTAAGAATAGAAGGCAGAAAGTTGATATGATCTATACTGACTTTGCAAAAGCCTTTGACACTGTTGATCATAACATTTATAATTAAAAATTGCACCAGGTTCAACTTCACTCAATTCACTTTTATCTTTATATCTCCAGAATAGTTTTTGACAATTAATTTTTGCTGATGCAATACAACTCCCCCTCCAATGCAGCTTCTGGTATCCCTCAAGCGGCAAACCTCGGGCCATTACTATTTTTTGTATTTGTGTCGATATCAATGATACCATAAAATTGGAACGATTACTTTTATGCCAACGTTGTTGAAACTATTAAACTCCAAAAAAGACCTTCAACATATTAACATTCAGGTGTGATAAGAAATAAACTAAAACTTAATTGTTCTAAATGCAAAATCGTTTCTTTTTCACGTAAACTGAATACAACCGATTTCACTTACTGCCAATTATAATAAAGCTGTTGAACAGTGTGGCAATATTAAAGGCGTGAGCGTTACTTTGATAAACAACTCACCTTTAATTTACATATTGATACAATCTGTTGTTCTTTTATAAAATGCTAGGATTCATCATTTGCAATGTTCGATATTTCGCACTGATATTTATCTAATATATACATTATAATACACACACTTGTGATCTAACTAGAATATTGCTGACTAATTTGGTACCCGTTCTACCATGTTCATAAAATTGCAATTGAGAAAATTCAACATAAGTTCTTAAGATCATTTCAATTTTAAAACCTACATTAGCAGTTTAAAAATAGTAATTATTGAAACAAATGATTATTTTACGTACTATGTGTTTTAATTAATTTTATAGTATTTAACATTACTAAGCAGGTAAAACGGTTTTTACTGGCGGACAGAAGGATATGACTGACGAGTCGAGAGACGAGTCTGTTACCTTCTGGACCAGTAAAACCAGATACCATTGAGATGTATTATCCTCACTTGTAAAAAGTTATTATAAATGAATAAAAAACCATTAAAAATTCTAAAAATTTCGAAAATCGGAGAAAAATTCATGTGAAGCTTTAGACGTATTGCTTTGGAAACGCACTGCACTTATTTTGTTGGTGAGTTATTTCATTTCAATTTCACGTTTCCGGAACGTTTTGCTGGTGAGATTTACTGAAATGAGTGTCCTGCAAGCGCTATCATTGATGAAGCAGCCAGTGTAGTTTGCAAGATTACCTGCCCGAAAACTTCATCAAGGTATGAATACGAGTACGCGGAGTTCAAAAGTGGCAGAAGGAAAAACGTGACTGGTGTTACGGAAGACGTTATATTAGCGTATATCAATAAATTGTCTTCCAAATTCAGCCCGAATTCTTTATGGTCGAAGTGGTCAATGGTTAAGAGTTGTTTGGCAGTTAGAGAAAAACATTGATGTTTGCAGGTTTGTTTCCTTATATTTATTAGTCAGGTTTTTAGTTACATATGTCATTTCCTAGATTTCATAAAGTGGTTGCGTTTTTGAAAAGACGAAATGGACGCTACGTCCCCAAGAACGCCAGGTTCTGACAAAGAGCAAGTGGAAAAGTTTATCATTCAAGCTCCTGACGAGAAGTGGTTACTTGCCAAAGTCATTACCATTTTGGTATATTTAGAATATTGTCGGTGCGATGGCTTCTATCCCTCACTGTAAATGACGTGGAGGATTTGGAGAAATATGTTGTTGTCACCTTACGAGAGACCAAAAATTTACCGACAAGGAGGTTTACAATAACGGCAGAAAGCGCTACGTAGATGATTCGATTAATAATAAGATTAAAATTGCAAGAAGAATGTTTCCACTTGAAGAATCCACGCCATCCACTTCTACAGAAAATATATGCGCAAGTACACGTGACATAACATCTCCTGGAAACTTTAATATTACTGGAAATCGCCACAGCACCTTGATATTTAATGTATACGATAGTAATAAAGCCCAATTTTCAAATGTTAATAACAAATAAACCACGTTAGAAAGTTTGTCTGTCATTTCAAATTACCTATCATAAGGTAAAATATGAGGACGCGTGTAAATTTTTACAGGCTAGCCAGTTATATTTTACAAGTTAGTAGCTAGTTAAGAGGCATTTTCAAGGTAACTATAGTAAGTTGATAAGCTCCTGTTTACAAGTGAGGAACAAATAAAATTATTTTCTTATGATCGGGAGCCAACGGCACTGGTTGAGATGTTACAGTTTTGTTATTATTTTTCTTTAAAAGTAAATACATTTTATTATAACCAAATCTTGAACGAGGCTAAGCGAGTTAGGTGATAAACAATCCCGGGGATAATCAATCTAGGTGTTAAGCAACTCCGGGGTTAAACGATCCCGGGCAAACAATTCCGCGGCTAAGCAATCCCGGAAATTAGTAATCCCGCGGCTAATTGTTTTCGGGGCTAAGTAGTCTCGGTGGAAGCAGGGCCTTCCGGGGGCTACGAGGTTTCTGCCTAACCCTCTAGAACCAAACCATCTAGGAGTTTTCTAATTTTTCTTAAGCTTTCGGTTTGTTAATTTAAATTAAATTCGTCGTCACTATTGTGCTTGTTAAAAAATATTATATTTTTTTATTAGAAATAAAAACTATATATTTTTTATAGCGAGTTTGTAATAGTTTACCGGGTGAACGTAGTTCATCTAGAAACTGCAAGGAGTTTTTGATCGACCCATTAGCAATTACCAAATACATTTCTGGAGATATAACTTTTCGTAAATTAATTGCCATTTTAATGTACCTCTTCAAAAAAATGTTTTATTTGGGTACATTACTATTACATATTTATATCGTAAAATTAATCCAAGAAGATTCTCAAAAATTAAATGTGTGCAACATCTTGACGTTGTGGCACCTGCTTTACGTTTAGCAAATCATTAAAACATTTAATTTTCCAAAATTTCTACAAGCTTTAAAGAAAATTATACATCAAAGTAACTTCTTCATAAAACTTTAAGATCAAAGCGTTACATTATAAAAGAACGTTATTTTTTACTAAAGATCTTTACAGGTTAATATGTTAATGGTATATCATCCAAATTTGAAATACTTGTATAAATAAAACACATTAAAATAAAACGTTGAAATTAGTAACAGAAAATATTTTGGTAATCGTTTTTTTTTTTGCAATTACATTCAAGTGCAAAACTTATCTTTTATGATTTTGATTTCTTTGTAACTCACTTTCGTAGCTAGAATATGAAAACGAGAATTTAATAAAATTTTATTTGCATAAAGTGCTCGTGAATATGTAATATTTAACGGTGGCTCGATGGTTGTGAATTAGTGTGATATGTTTGACAGTAATAAAAATTATTTATTGGATATAGTACATTCAAGTACTTTACTAGTAGTGGCGTGTAGTATTCCTCTACACCTGACCTCAAAAAAAAAAGAATTTAGCGACATATATGTTATACATAACACGAATTTCTGCTAACAAATAATTTAATAACACAAAACATAATCAAATAAAAATGAAAATTTACCTTCTTTGAATTTATTGCGTTTTTGTATTTTACATTGGCATTATCCGAACGTGTCGTTTAGTTAATGCGCGCGTACGCGCGTGTGAGTAATTTATTTAGATTAAATATAAGAAACAAAATTCGTTTGGATATGTTCATTTTTAGACTGCAACTCGAGTCAACCAGAGTTTAATTCTAATTATCTACAAAAACTGGATTATTTTATATATTTTGCGCATACCATATCATCCATTTTTTTAGAAATAATTTTAAACAAGTTACTATGAACCAAACCAAAATGTAAATTTAATCTTAGATTTAAGTAAATCGGAAAACTCTAAACTATAAACTATACCAGAATGTAATTAAAAAAAATATTGTATGACACTCTTGAGAAAAAATTTATAAAATTTAATTTCTGACGAACTTGAATTAAAGTACAGAGTGATCTAAATAAAAAAGTTCACCAAAAATAATTCATAATTAATCTTGCGTCAATGCACAGAGAAATAACAAATATCAATAGAAATATAACATATCAGAACGTGTGGTGTTGAAAAACAAACTATAGTTTATCAAATTATGTGGTTAGCTTGCTTGCTTGGGAGGATAGGATAGGAAGGGATAGGATACGTCGTAATCGGTGCTTTTGAAGATGAGCGGATTGGAGTGGGTTTGGTTTTTGTGATGTGGGTGACGAATTTGTGCTAGATAGTAGGTAGATTGGCATCGTGATGTAGGTCGTAGTTTCGGATGTACTAGAAAGCGTTAAAGTAAGACGAAGAGCTTTGTATTGGATTGTTTGGACTTTTCGGATGGAGGTGGCGGAGGGTGACTCTGAGACGGGAGGCGCGTAGAGCATGATAGGAATTATAATGGATTTGTAAAGGTGAAGTTTGTTTTTCGGTGATAAGGAACTTTTACGGCATGAGAGAGATGCGAGAGGCTTTAGAGAACCTCGCCTTTTGTTAGAAGCCGATTGGATGCGGAATGCGAAGGTGAGGCGGTTATCGAAGATAACGCCAAGGTATTTGGTAGATTTGGTCCATAGAGAATAGGAATATTGAAGATGATTAGTTGTGCTATCGGGTCGGGTGCTTGAGTTTTCGAGAAAGATTACTGCTTATAAGAAAATACCATTCAAAAATATCGCCAGCACAATAAATAAATAAATAAAAGACGAAAATTTTGTTTATGGACTAATTTTACCTCCAAGTGACC